>CM037864.1:44809108-45409108 GCA_021292105.1 Anadara kagoshimensis
ATGCAAAATAATGAAAAAAGAAGACAAATAGATTTTATAATTACTCAGGATGTTGTTTCAACTACTGAAATAGAGGGGACATCTGTTGTGGAAGTATCAGGCACATGCAGCTGTCCTGAATGCCCTCATCTGAAAGAGTTAGAGAGGCTAAAACTACAGCTTTTTGTAATGAAAATGAAGATGTCCAGAGGTAGTTATTAGCCTTTATTAATCTTGCATTAATTAAGTAAATCATAATTGACTTAACAGTTAAGTAAAGATATCATGAGTGTCACAAGTTTACTTTCAATGCATTGCAGAAATATCAGTTTATTCCCTTGGTGGGATATACACGCATCCTGATTAAAAGTTTCTGAGGTCGTCAAAAGGCGAGACATAGTTTTTACTTTCCCTCAGTGTTGTTGGCATGCCGAAAAAATGTTAAATTTTTGGGTTTTTAAAAATAATTTGCCAAAAGAAATGCTACTGAACTGCTAAGATAACTGTGAACATATCTCAATCTATTAAAACAACTATGCAAATGGGATGAAAATAAGATGACGTACAGGTCACTTGATAGGTCAGTACCTAGAAGCTATGTGATAGTGCAACTTAATTTTTTGCCTTTTTCTTTGTTTAAATTTCCTGAATTTACAACCACCTGTAACCACATCGTGATCGAGGTCTTAAGTTCTAAGACTTTTGGACTTAATTTTCTCCACGTATTTCACATAAGGAGAGTTGTCTCACACGTTTTGAAATTTGACAAAAATGCTAGTTGATAACGATACAATAAATATAACACAGGAATCATACAAAATATAACGACTTAACAATTCGTGTCTCAATAACTACTTCAATGACAAATTACACATAATATTGGGTAAACAAGATCAATACCAAACAAGGCACAGGGTTCGTACAGACAGTTGGAGTCCAAATTTAAGGGCTTTTAAGGGTCTTTTCATGGTCTTATTTGCAAATTGAAGGCCTAATCAGAGAGATAATTTTAGCAAAATAATAGTAACGACACTTGAAATTGGAGGTTGAAGTTGGACGTTCAGAAGGGCCTGGTACATTTAAATGGCTCATTTCAAACCTCAGAAAACTTATTATTTACATATTTATTTACATATTTATTTATTTATTTATTTATTTATTATTTTCATAAGTCTCTTCAAATCCAAATACAGACACCCAACTGGCCAAATAGGGCCTTCGTCATAAATCCAAGGGCTTTTCATAAGTCTCTTCAAATCCAAATACAGACACCCAACTGGCCAAATAGGGCCTTCGTCATAAATCCAAGGGCTTTTCAGGGTCAGATTTGTTTTTAGGGTCTTTTTAGGGCAAACCTCAAAATTGAAGGACTTTTCCGGGCCTGTACGAACCCTGAGGCATCACAAGTGATACTAATCTCCTCACAATGTGTAGTGTGTAATACTTGTATACCAAGTGTGGGTAAAAAAAATGAACTAAAGTTGTTGCAGTGCTGACCGAATTATTTCACTCAAACAAAGGACAATAACTTTCAAACTGGATTTGCCAGGCACAAAACATAAACTCTTCCAAGATATTACCATGATTAACCCTTGTATTAAGTTTTAATAAGTTCTGTTGAGAAATAAAGTTATCAAAGCACTGACAAAGAAATCGCAACATACGGAGTACTGGCCAATTAAATCCTATATCCTTTCATGGGAACAGTAAGTTACATTTTAAAGGGCACATTGTTTCATTTGAACTAATAATGTATTTCTATCAAGACTGATACTATACATGATTTCTAAACGACCAATGTAATAATCAACATCTACCCCATAGTATATTATGGAATCATACATAGTCCATCTTTCACATGTGGGGAACATATCACTTGATTGCTTCATCACCCCAAGATACTTCCAAATGTGAACTCTGGCCTGTGTGCAATTCAGTGATATACTGTGAGTAAGTGTGGATTATTTCTTTCTAATATGACCTAAATTGAAAGCTGCAAACTTGTATCTTGGAAGTGCATTTACTGCTTATTCACAGAAAGGTTCATTGAAACAATCTGGTTGTTGAGATTTCCTCCATTGAAATAAATAATTTAATTGTAGGTCCCAACGATTGTTAGCACCACATAGTATGACATCACAAGGTGAGCAAGGGAGTACATCAGTAAAACAGAACAGCCAAGGGTATATAATTTGTTTTATCATTGTTGGCTGTCTTCATGTTTCATATGAGGGAAAACAAAGGAACAATTAAACCATGATCAAATACATTTTTTACATAGTTTTCATCTTGTAAAAAGCTTGTTGATGCAAATTTCATAATGGAATAAAGTCCAACTAAAGAAAGATTCATTTATTTTTTTTTTTTGGTATCTATGTATAGTTTCTGTATATCTTTCTAATCTAATATGAGTGGATCATTATAAATGACAGCTATTATACTACGTTGTATTTTCTTTTTTTCAGTCACTTGCAAAACCACTGGCTACCAAATCAAAAACCCAGCTGCATCAGTTGCAAGGGTATTGACTATCAAATCTAAACAGCCAGCTACATCAGAAGCAAGGGTATTGACTATCAAAACTAAAGAGCCATCTACATTAGTTGCAAAACCATTTGCATCTGACTCTAAAGAACCAGCTGCATCAGTATGTCTATGGTAGTAAGTATTTCATGCATATATCATGTATATGTAAACACAACCATTTTTAAAGTATTTTTTCATAAAATTTAAACTTTTGATTAATTGGTTGGTATATTTATGTAAAACCACTAGTCTTAGAACATTGCAAAATATAAAATACATGTAATTCATTGCCAAGTTTTGATACAAGAGAAAGAAGACAAAACAGATTTTATACTATTTTATTACTATATTGTACTTAGGATGTTGTTTCAACTATTGAAATAGAGGGGACATCTGCTGTGGAAAAAATGGAAGAGTTACGGACAATTAGAACCGTCAATCAACAGTAGTTGAGGATGTTGTGGTGACCTCTCGCACATCAAAGATGGCGACTGATAAACAAACTTGAAAAACGAAAACAGAATTATCTGATTTTATCGATCAAATGAATGTACTTTTTCAGCAACAGTCCGATAGAATATCTCAAATTGAGAAATCCAAGATAACAGGAGGCAAGGAATGAGGTCATTCCAAGACCCCCCATGTTTTCTTCAAACGTGCCGAGCACCCAGTCGATCGGATCAGACTCGGATTCTCCTGACTTGTCTGATCACGAGCGATATTGTTCCAAACACGACCTTTTACAATTTTTTACAGGACAATAGATCTCGGGACTTATGTGGTTCCCCCGATGATTCTGAGCCTATCATAGATAATTCCAGTCCAAATATACTGACTTTAAATGCGGACAAACTTTTAGGACAGTTCAGTGGTTCAACAGGGAACCCTACAAAATCCGCAAAACAATCAGATAAAGAGTTGCAAGAATGTTCAGATTCCATAAAGTTGTTTTATCAACATAGTGATAAAACATCCGCCAACATTGACAGCACTTAGGCTACATCAGTAAACAACTCCATCCATCAACATACTAAAGTATCGGGCAGAAAAGAGACTCTCAAAAAATACTACAGACCAGGCAATATTCCAAATTTAGTGATGCCCAAAATAAAATACCTGTGTAGTCAACATTACGTAGCACCACCAAAAGTGTTGATCTCAAGCACCAAAGTACTCAAAACTTATTGATTAAAGCCATCTGTCAAACTCAATAATTCACATGATCAAGTATCAGGAAGCATACAATATCACCATATGACACACAAAATCCTAGCAATTGGACTAAGGAGAAATTGTTAAATGAGTTAAGAAAGTTAGGCATAAACAGCCATGGCTCATTTATTAAAGCTACATTAAAACAACTTTATCTGGCTAACTTGCAAACCAAAAGGATAAATGTAAATTTAAAATAAAAGAAGCAAAGAAGCAAATGATTCTATGGAAACATGTATACAGGACCTACCATACAGAACATCATCAGGAATCAAGAGCCATCTGATTCATCCTCAAGGGAAGACACGTTTTACACCTTCAGAAGACACAACATCGACTTCTGTTTTACAAAGTATGTGCACTATGGTCAGTGAAACAATGTCCAGCTTCAAGATAAAAAAAAGAGACAATTTTTCACACCATCATTAGTAAAAACATGCAGAAAAAATTATTGGAAGCGGGATGTTGGTGAAAGAAGGAATTGGCTGTTTGATAAATTTAACAATTTTCAAACTCCTGACTCCAATAGAATTATCTTTTAATTAGCTGGCCACAAAGTATGTAGAAAGACTTGGATACAGGCATATGGGATGGATCAAAGTGTTTTTTATAAAAAGAAACAAGAGGACAACTAAAAAGCTTTTTGTCAAAGAAAGAAAAGTGTATGTCCTCCAAGAGGTATCAAGCAGCAGCATGGTTCAGCCAATATGCTGCTTCATACGGGGAACTTTCATCATTTACCAAAGAAACATGGCTTCCAACTGGCACAAGGAAGAAAGATGTATACCAAAAATATATTGAGGAAATGAAAAGAGAAAACCAGAAATATCTTTCACATCAGGCATTTTTCAATATGTGGAAAGAATGGTATACAAATGTAATTATAAAACAGGTAAGTGATGACTTTTATGTTTTTTTTATTTACAGCAAAAGTGGCATTATAAGTAGTATAGTGTTATAACACATTGATACGTGTATTTTGTAATTGTCAACTAACAGTTAGCTAACCCCTCCTGTGTTAAATTCAAATAAATAAACATAGTATTATTTGCATACTGTATAGATATTGAAGTGAAAAAATCCCAAAGTACTGTCATATAAATTTTCAAATTTTCTGAATGAAATATTTAAAATATTGTCATATTATGAATTTTTTAATATTTCATTCAGAAAATTCAAACATTTATAACATGACAATTCTGTTATAGTTTGAATCATATATTCAAAATAACAAATGTTTTTCAAAATTTCTCACAAAACCCAAACTAATTATGAACATTTTCTTTTTCAGGCTAATGACTTTGCAAGATGCACAATATGTGAAAGATCTGAATGTCAGTTGTATAAGACAATTGATCCTGAAAAGAAAAATTGCATTACTTTGTTCTTGTGTATTGAAGATCATCATCATGCCAGTGTGCGAGTGCACAAGATGTGTGAATGAGCCAATCAGAGGAACCATAAATCAAATAAAGACTCATATCTACAAACATCAAACCCTTAGACGAAGCACCATTTTACTGTGCTCTGTGCTTGTTCAGATTACTACCGAAGGTCAGCTGAACAAACATACAAAGAAAAAAACTATAATCCACATAAGGACCGGGTGGAAGATGCCTGTCAGAAGAATTCCACTTTAAAATTGAAGGATTCTCCAGACAGTTAAGTAAGCCCTATTTGATAAGCCAAAGGGATTACAAAATCATCCCAACATTAGAACTGGACCAGTTACCCATCTAGAGTGGGTTGGTGAGAACACAAGAGTGGGTAGAGTCCCAGCCTCTTGTATTAGAGGAAGCCAATGGAGATTTGGTGGAAGTGGAGGAGGTGTCCGTTCCTCCACACCAAGATGCCCCTCCTCTGCAGCTTCACCCAGGCCTGAAGCTACTCCTGGGGCACCTGAAGATTAGGGGCCTCATGAGGAGCATTTTCAGCTGGATCTGGAGGATCCGGAAATCAACCCACCTGCATCAGCTTCCAGCGAATCCAGCAGCACCACATCTAATACCAGCTCTTCCTTAAGTGATTCCAGTAGCTGTCAAATTCCCGTTGATAGTGACTAATGTCAATGAAGCAATGATGTGTCTTCAAGCACAGCATAACAGCCCAAGTACTAGGCAGTCCACACTGGATCGAATGGAGTACAGGCTGGAGCGTCTCGAGAGGTGCCAGAGAACCCCAGAGTAATTTGTAAAGTTAAATCAAAATAAAAATTGATTAGTTTCTAAAATTGGGACATTGTCGACAGAAAATAATAATTCCATAAATATATGAAAAAGACACAAGATCAGTAACGAAAATTTAATAAAGTTTTATAAATGTGTACCTGATCGTTGTTTGTCATTTTGGAAAGAGAGAGAAAGTAGACCCGACCGTCGCTATGAGTGGGTTCATTCAAGCGTTCGTATGTAACTGGATCATTTGTTGTAAGTCTGGATTTTAATAAACTGCTGATTATCACTCACAATATTCCCGTTTCATGTTAATTTTACTTCCAAAGCGGTAAAGTATTTCAAATCCACATTTGTATTCCATGCGTGTCAGTTAGCTCACGACACTGTACGATTTATCTCCCTTTCACGGAAGTATAAACTAATCGATGAATCAGTTTTAAAATGTGATAGGATGCTTCAACACCAAAATATGTTATAATAACCTTCAAAATAAATTTAAATTACCGCCGATTTTATAAAGAATTATGTAATCACCCGCCATTGTTGTTTATTTCATAAAAAGTTAAGGATTTTACATCGTAGGACACAAACTTCCCGGACTACTTTTTGTTGTATTTACGAGATCAGTTCGCCAGATTGCACAAATTTTTTGTTGCATCCCGTCACAATACGTTACACATAGAAAAGAGGCCCTATCTTGGAAGAAAGCGATAGCAAAGTACGCTTTCAATATCGTGAAACGCCATACAAAAATAATTAACAATTAACCACATTTCGGCTAGATGTATTGAGATTTTCTTTATTTTGGTACCGATAGTTTTCAATGTTTACATCTCTTGTGCATACCCGCACCACTGGTAGTCGTGGCGACTATAAAACTTGTTACATGATGACCAACAGGGGGATTTGTATCATTCAGGAACCCAGACAGTGGTCACTACTGCAGCAGTTACCGTACAGAGTTAAAAACTTAACAGTTTATTAAATTTAAGTTTTGGACATCGTCAATATTCAGACTAAGGCAGAAATTTATGTTTTTTCGGCCTTATTATTTTTTAATTTATTAATTTTTTTTTTTACTTTCGGTTTCACTAAGATAGGGAACCAAGACTACATTATATATTTTTTTTTTTTTTTGTTAAAAGGCCACGGTCTATACTGTACAGAAGCCCTAGAGGGACATTTCAGTTACTTCTTATTGATTATTTGTTATTCCTTAATAGTTAATTGTTATCTTTAATTAGTAATTTGTTATTTCTTAATCCTTATTTGTTCCGGTTAGATTGTTACACACGGTACTTATTACCAATATGGATGCAGGAAAAATTCAGGGTGAAATAAGCTCGAGTGAAGATGAATCTGTATATAATTTATTTTAGAATTCATTACAAAGAAGCATTTGCCATGTATAACTTTTCAATGCATCTATTTTTAAGATGTCAGATTTTATTAATTCAACACGTAATGAGGTATCCAATGAGATTGCATATCACTGGTCACGTGAAGGTCACTGCGTATCCTGGTTTTGAAGACGAAGGTCATATTTCATATTGTTTTATTTCGTGTTTTTGCATTGTTATAAGGAACTTTTTGTAACCATCTCCAGCATGGTGAATTTATTTACCATCTCGCTCAGGGAATGGTAATTTTTTGTACACCATAACTCCTCAGGAGGGTGTATAATAAAGTGACTTTACTACGGGTCAGTGGTCCTAGATCAAGGCCATCATGGCGGATCGGGAAAAGTTGAAGGACAATGTCAAGGGCAGCTCAGCTGAATTGACCATAAATGAAGTTTCATTGGCCTCAGGCAGCAAAAACTTCATTTGTTTGGACTCTGGATTGGATTTTAATCTATCCAACGGCGATATTTTTGAGGCCACAGTTACGAATCTAGAGTCATCTTTAGATTGAGCATCTACAACACAGAGTCGCATAAATTATGCAAATGAGGCAGAAATCTCGCAGCGTTCGAGATATGAACCGGAAGTCTCGTCCTGTTCGATATTTTCAAACTCTACTTCCGGCGATGCGGTTGTCAACAAACTTTTGGCACAGAATCAACTTTTGATTTCAAAACTGAATTCTCATCACAAGGACAATTTCCTAGATGTCAAGATGAATCATTGGATTCCGATGGTTTTGAGGACGAGATAGTAGAGGTAGATCCTCCTGAGAACATACAAGATACATCGGAAGTGCTAGATTCTTTACTTACCGCTGGCGACGGTACTGATGATGACGATGATCTTTTGGCCTCTTTGGCAGAGTTTAATCGGTCGGCGTAATTATCCGGACCAAAAATCAACAATAAATTTGCCAGTATAGTCAACAGTGATATTAGATCTAATATTCATGACTCTAAAATCAAGCCACTAACTGACAAGTACAACAAGCCAGAGAACTGTACTAATTTAGTAGTTTCCAAAGTAAACTCTGGGATTTGGAATAAGTTAAACAATTCTTCTAGAGACACCAATGTTAAACTACAACCACAATTGCAGATGGGCATTTCCAAGTTATCCGGCAGACATGTAAATTCCAGAGGACACTATCAAGCATCCAGGAGAGATTCCACAAAGCTATTTCAAACAATGGTTGTTATTTTATGGTAAAAGTAACATAAGTCCACTAATAACATCTGTACATATAATTTTTATATGAATTTTTAACTGAATTGTTCCAATCTGGTAGAAGTTACAGTGCTATTAATACTGCCAGATCGGCCTTATCTTCCATGTTATCAGTTAATTCTAATGTTTTCAGTGGAAAGGTTGGAGATCATCCATGTATTGTGAGATTTATGTGAGGTGTGTACCTAAGTACACTACCTGGGATGTAAATATTGTATTGAAATACAGAAGTACTTTGGACCCTGTAAATACTCTTTGCCTTAAAACATTGACCTTAAGACTAGTGACTCTCTTAGCCATATTGACAGCTCAACACATACAATTGTTGGCCAAAATAAAAGTCAGTGATGTACATGTTTGTGCTTTGGAGATAAACATTTTATGTAGTGCTATATTAAAGACCTCTAAACCTGGGAAACATTTATCTAACACAGATTTCTATTTTGTCTTCTATGAGGTCCGCTTTAAACAGAGAGATGGTCAGTCTGTCCATGTGGACAACAACATCTTCCATTCACACCATGTGTAATAAATTATACTTAAAGAATCTGTATAGTTGGAGTCTGTTTTCATAACATCATCAGAAAGTTCCCAATGAAAAAGTATCATGAAGCATACAAAAAAACCATATGACACACAAAATTCTAGCAACTGGACTAAGGAGAAATTGTTAAATGAGTTAAGAAAGTTAGGCATAAAAAGCCATGTCTCATTTATTAAAGCTACATTAAAACAACTTTATCTAGCTAACTTGCAAACCAAAAGGATAACGATCCCAAATTATTCTATGGCAACAGATACAGGATCTACAATATAGGACATCATCAGGAATTAAGAGCCATCGGATTCAACAGTGAGGGAAAACACATGTTTTACGCCTTCAGAAGACACAACATCAACTTCTGTTTTACAAAGTATGTGCACTATTGTCAGTGAAACAATGTCCAGCTTTAAGACAATGATGTCAACAGTATTGGCTAAACAAGGACACTAAGACTGTGTAAATGTATTAAAAACTGTACAAAAAGAGAATTTTTCACACCATCGTTAGTAAATTCATGCAGAAAAAATTATTGGAAGCGAAATGTTGGTGAAAGAAGGAATTGGCCGTTTGATAAATCAAACAACTCCTGATTCCAATAGAATTATCTTCTCATTAGCTGACCACAAAGTATGTAGAAAGGTTTGGACACAGGCACATGCGGTGGATAAAAGTGGTTTTTATAAAAAGAAATAAGAGTGGACAACTAAAAAGCTTATGTCAAAGAAAGAAAAGTGTATGTCTTTCAAGAGGTATCAAGCAGCAGCATGGTTCAGACAATATGCTGCTTCATACGGGGAACTTTCATCATTTACCGAAGAAACATGGCTTCCAACTGGAACAAGGAAGAAAAATATATACCCCAAAATATATTGAGAAATGAAAAGGGAAAACCAGAAATATCTTTCACATCAAGCATTTTTCAATATGTGGAAAGAATATTATAAAACAGGTAAGTAATGACTTTTGTACATGTTTTTTTCCACAAATATAGAGAATTTACAGTAAAAGTGGCATTATAAGTAGTATAATGTTATAACACATTGATACATTTATTTTCTAATCGTCAACTAACAGTTAGCTAACCCTTCCTGTGTTAAACTCAAATAAATAAACACATTATTATTTAAATATATAAATTTTCCAATTTTCTGAATGAAATATTTAAAATATTGTCATATTATGAATTTTTGAATACAGTCAACTCTCTTTACAATGGCACCCTTTATAACAGCATATTCGGTTAACGGCAAAAATTGCCGGGAACAAATCTGTCACAAAGTTATTATAACACTTTATAACGGCATATTCGGTTACTGGCTCCGGCAATGAAATTCCGGGAATGAATGTACAAAATAAACACTAATTTTGTTCGATATACCGGCACTGCTAACCGGCAGAAGATCACACAATATCTAACACACCATGCCTTCAGGCATCGCTGCACATAACCCCTTGTGCCTGACCGATTGTTTATACAGGTAACCTGATTGTCCAGTTTATCACCTGTGCGCGTTTAGGTCATTAATTAATAGGTACACAAGATTACCTGTACCTGACGGTAATTAACGGTGTAATTATCACTCTTGTAAGAGATACCGGGTCGTGTGTGTGGTATTGTCCAAGCTGATGGTGTATACAGTTGATACACAAATAAACATGTCAAAATTATGACACATTGAGTTGAGTAAAATTAAGAAATATAATACATGAAACAAGTAGATTTTAGTCTCATTCTTTAAATCGTATTATTGACGGGTGTACACAAGTGTGAAAATTGGAATATGTCGGAACCCCGGCGAAACGTAGGCGAACTCAATTCACCGTTGCAGAAAAGAAGGAAATAATTGTTATAAAAATGATCACCCAAAATCTTCTCAAGATGAAATTGCATCATTTTTTACATGTGAATGGGGTAAAACTGTTGGACGATCAACTGTTGGAGATATATTGCAGGATAAATCAAAATACACGAACATTTCAACTGACAGTGATAAATCCATACGCAATCGAGGTGGAAAATTTGAGGAATTAGACCGTGCATTATTTATGTGGTTTAGTGACGTTAGATCCCAACATGTGTGTGGGACCGATGAAATGTTGATTGAAAAGGCCAAAAAATTTGGAGGTGAATTGAATGTAGATAATGACTTTCAGTATTCTGTTGGATGGTTACAAGAATTCAAAAAGAGACATAAAATCGCGCATCACGTTACACATGGTGAAGCTGATAGTGCCGACCCGGAAGTAGTTAATCAAGGTTGATTACAATTACAACAGGATCTTGCGCAGTATGAGCCGAAGGACATTTACTATCTTGATGAAACCGGCTTATTTTATCGTCTTAGTCCAAATTCAACACTAGCGACTGGACCCGTTCGCGGACAAAAGAGACAGAAAGATAGGATCACCGTCGCTTTATGTGCAAATGCCACCGGGACTGATAAACTTACACCTTAAGTGATAGGTCGATGTGCATGCCCCAGGTGTTTTGGAAAGACAATTGATCCTAACGTGTATGTCACATATCGTTTTAACAAGAAAGCCTGGATGACCGGATGTGTATTTCAAGAGTGGTTGGTACAATTTAATAGAAAGATGAGATTACAAAATAGACACGTATTACTGTTAGTTGACAATGCGACTAGTCATTCTAGTGATGGGATAACACTTTCACATGTGATACTGAAATTTTTACCACCTAACACAACGTCTCATATCCAACCGATGGATGCTGGAATCATACGCAACTTTAAGGGACATTATAAGACACTGTTAGTTAATCATTTTCTACGTTGTATTGAGGATAAGAAAGACCAGATTGTGACAATCAAATTAGCCATTTCATTTGTGAAGGAATCCTGGCTATCGGTTAAGCCATCAACCATTGTGAACTGTTGGCGCCATACAAACATTTTGCCACCAGCTGTAATAGACCATGATGAATGTAGTGATGAGGACGATATGCCCCTTGCGGAGCTTAGACTTTTGCTACAGAGAATGCCCAATGAAAACTTAATGAATGCGCAGGAGTTTGTAGACATTGACAATGCAGTGGAAACAGGTGAATCCTTGACGGATGAGGCTATAATGGAAATTGTGTCCGACTCTCGCGAATGTGACATTGAAAGTGATGATGATGATGATGGTGTTGATGACAAGCCATTTTCTAAGGTCGACGCAAGACATGGATACGAAAATGCTATTTCTTTCTTTGAAAACAATCCAGAGATTGGAAAAGAACATTTGCCGTCACTGTGGCGCACCCTGCGCAGTATTGACTGTTTTACTAGTGCGACTACTATTAAGAGATCAATTATGGATTTTATAAGAAAGAAGTGACTATTGTGATCAACCATTTTGGAGAGTAATTATAGTGACTGTGTAATCTAGTGCTCGTTTTCTCTCATTTACTCATTATTGAAGTGAATTAATAGTGACTGGTTATCTTTAGTGCTTTTAACTCGGTTCAATATTAAACTTTAAACATTATCATACTTGTCTTTAATTAATGCCTTGTTTTGATTTTTATTTACTGTAATAAATTTACTCAACTTTATTTTGTTTTTTCTTTCAAATATTCTACTACTCAATATTGGAGTTAAGTAAAGGTGTTATACACCCAAGTCAAGATTGGAGTTAAGTAGCGGTGTGATACACTCAAGTCAAGATTGGAGTTCAGTAGCGGTGTTATACACCCAAGTCAAGATTGGAGTTCAGTAGCGGTGTTATACAACCAAGTCAAGATTGGAGTTCAGTAGCGGTGTTATACACCCAAGTCAAGATTGGAGTTCAGTAGCGGTGTTATACAACCAAGTCAAGATTGGAGTTCAGGGCTGAGTAACTCGAAGCTATCTTAGCAGTTACGAACACTTAACGCCTTAGTGTTATATAGGCATTAAGTGATCGTAACTGCTAAGACAGCTTCGAGTTACCCAGCCCAGTAGCGGTGTTATACACCCAAGTCAAGATTGAAGTCAAGATTCTTAATATTTATATCAAGGTGATAAGTGGAATGGTACAATACATTTGTACATAGTTATGTATTTACAAAATACAAAGACAATATTTTATTATTCAATATTTATTGTTGTCTTAAATATTAGATATTTTTAAAATTATTTGTATTTATACAAATAGTTAAAATATTCAATATATATGACAGCTATAACAAATATAAGTTACAATGACAATATCAGATGTAAAACCCTGGATGCCACACCTTGAATAAGGGGACGTAACTCTGACAAAGTTATGTTAAATTCATTACAACAGCATATTCTTTACAACAGCAAAATTGGTGATCACGAAGATGGCCGTTATAAAGAGTGTTGACTGTATTTCATTCAGAAAATTCAAACATTTATAATATGACAATACTGTTGGGAGTTTGAATCATATAATTATATAAATTATGATATGACAATTAATTATTGCATAAATATAATAACAAACACTTTTCAAAATTTCTCATAAAACTAATTTTGAAATTTTTCTTTTTCAGGCTAGAGACTTTGCAAGATGCACAATATGTAAAAGATTTGACCATTGGTTAATACGCCAATTAAACTTGGAGTCACCCGTACGAAGTAAAGAGGCGTAATACGCCTGGTTTTGAGGCGTAAACCAGGCGAAATGGGTAGTTACGTGACCAGAACCAGGCGTTAAGAAGCAGGACACGTAAATTTAATTTTTTTACAGGCGTAAATTTCAAGAAAACAAGGCGTAAACTGAAATACTCCTGGCGTAATCTGTTCTTTAAGAGGCGTAACCTGGACTTAGAATTTTTGTTACTTAAGTGAGAGGCGTAAATTTGGACTTAGAATTTTTGTTAGCGAGAGGCGTAAATTTGGACTTAGAATTTTTTCAACTTCCAGTACAGGAATAAAGTGGACTTCAATTTTTTCTCATGGACAAGAGCAAATTGGTACTATCACCTACACCATTCTTTGTTGATAAAACATTGAAACAACATTGTCATGGATGTTTATACATATATTTTATTACTAATAGAGCACTTTATCACAAAATGTAGGCTTAAGAAAACTTTTTAAATGCATGTATAAAAACAAAAAATAAAACCCTTGAACCTGCCCCAAAAATTTTGTCCAACCTGAATGAGAAGCTACTACATGTATATAAATTGAATTCTGGCCTTATTATTATTTTTTTAATCTAAATTATTGATTAAGTATGGCCTAACCAAATATCTAATCATCTTTTCCAATATCTATATATATACACACAGTCACATGTATATTGCAGTGCAAAGTACCTTAATACATCTTTAAGACTTTCCTAGTTTCTTAATCCAACTCTAATCTGTTTGGAAAAAGACAAATGTGACCTGTTGCATCATTTTCATCAATATGAATAAACATACAACTGCATTTTATTTTGTTCACTGGTACAATGTCCAAATCTCTGGTTATTTGTACGGCTAAAATATTACTCTCAGTGTTATAATTAACACATTGTAGCAAACTGATTATTGCACAACAATCGGACTGAACATGCTCGTCCTCATTTAGAAATAAAAATGAACTAACACAGCCATATTGTATTCCATCTCTTCCAGTGTAGCATATACATGAATTATCCCGTTTGAGCATTCTCTTGTAACAGTTTCCGTATACCAACATATCTTTTATTTCTAATCGGTTGAAGGATGGAAATGTATCAGTTGTTGGGATTTCACCCAAAAAATCTATCAGTGTATGGAATTCCTGTTGGTTTAATTTCCTTTTCTTAATACCACCAAGAACAAACACTCCTTCTGCAATTTTGCGACCCCTTTTCAACAGATGCGGGCATTCTATCCCATTATATATTTTTTCTTCTTTTGAGCCTTTCACAATGCATTTTTGCTTTAGCTCAGGCAATTTCTGGACAAAGGCTATTCCAGTAGTAATCTGACTGTCAATACATTGTGTGCCTTTAATCATCTTCATAATGGCACCATTTTTGTCCTCAAAAGAAAAACAGCTGTGAGTATAGAGAGGTCCTAAATAGCGCACACTGTCTGCTAGGTGAACCAACTGGTGTAAATTAAGTGTCATATAACATTTGTCATACAGTTTTGAAAAATGTTGACAGAAAGTTGTCAACATTTTCTCTGCTAAATCTACTTCAGCATCAGTTGATCCACACTTCAGTAGTATATGCATAGCATTGACCAATAAAATAAAATGGGAAAATCTTTCATTATCTAAAATTCCAGGTAACACAGCAGCACCATAGAAAAGTAAAAACGAGCGGTACTCTGAAGCTTTCCAATATTTTAAGTCATTTTGTATTGATTTAGGCAGTCTCGAAATATCTAATGTTGGTCGAATTTGAGAAAGTCTGTTGTCAACTTTATTAACAGATTGATGAAAGCTAAAATGTTTTGTTGAAAACTCTTTGGCAAACCATAAACGTAAAAGTAATTTTTGGACGCCAAGTAGGACTCCATGCATATAGTCAATTGCTATTCCATGGATGATGTGAAATTTTGGGATTAGCATCAGCCAAGATGGTCCCTTGATTCCATCAATTGTGCTGTTTTTGTCTCCTGCCATTTTCCTTTGAACGCTTGTTTTTGCATCCTCAAGTGCAGATAGAAGAGTTCTTTCTGGTCCTTTGGGAGATTGCAGGTTGTATGGAAACACCATTGTATGTCCTTTTCCTACTTTTGCACTTTCACCCTTTTGTTTGCATTTCCAACAGCTGAATGCTCCATTGAACTGTACATTATTACATAGAAGACACCTTGCTGGAAGATCTGCCGTTCCACATAGAAGATATCCTTTACAAGTAAATGTGTTTTTTTCGGGAGAGAAGCACTCAATACCTTCACTCATATCCATCATTGATGACAAAAATGGCTTCAGAAAAGTTCCCATTGAAGGTTTTTTGTTTCCAAACCAAAGAGCAGCCAAAATCATATTTTCTTTCTTCATTCGCAATTTGTATGGTAATTCATTAACAACTAAATAGATTGGCCATATCGAGACATTACTACTTTTGAAAACTGGTGCACCATCTGTATTAAAGGTAAATGATATGTTCTCTGAATTACTTAACACACCATTATTTTTGAAATATGATTTATACAATTGTCCATCGTAAATATCTTCATAAGTACCTTCAGGAACGTTTCGAGTAAATCTGTGCTGGAGAGAAGTGAAGAATCCATCTTGTGCGATTAAATTTTTAATCTGATTTAGTACTGGTACTTCCAAAAAGTATGTTTTGTCTTTAACATGAAAGGGCTTTCCACAGTGTTGATATGGACAAAATGTCACTGTTTTGTCATCTATATATCCAAGACAATGTCTACAGTAATAATGATGAACTAATGGATTCCTCAAATTTTTGAAAAACATCTTATAAGCATGGAGGCTTGTACAAAGTCTATGTCCTTGTGGAAGTACTAAAGCTATTATATTTAAAAGCTGTTGCACAGCCTCTCCAATCAAATTATGTTTGGTACAAAAAATTGCCAATAGTAACATAAACGCACCCAGTGTGACAGTACAGCCATCGTACAAGGGTTTTTTATCTTCATCTTTATCCTGTGTAACAGCATCTAAGATGTCATCAATGTAATCAAATTCATCATTCAAATCATAAGATATATCTACATCATCAACTGATTCAATTAAGGGGTCATTTACATCCTCTTCACTTGAATTGTCTAAAGCAGGATTTCTAGTTGTTTCAACAAGAAAATCAGTCAGTGTCTTGGCATCATTTGAATCATCACCAATGTTCTAAAATAAATAAATGATGTATTTACAAAGAATTCTTATTATAAAAGTATACACTTAACAGACCATACATATTTACAAAAAACATAATTGCTTTTTTTTTTTTTTATTTTAGAAAACATGCAAAGATTATTAAAGCATCTGCAGAGACTTATTGTAAAATGTATATCCACAAGCCACTGTTATACCAGAATAATGTAAAACAAATCAAATTAAAACAAGAGTATCACTCAACTGGCAGTTTATAAATTTCATGAATGGAATCATGCATAATGGCTAAAATTAGCATTTCATTTGAAATCGTTAAAATGAGGTCAACAAAACATTTCTCAGAAAATCCAAGTTATATATGTGAAATAACCAATTCTCTTTTTTTTTTTTAAATTAGAATAAAATCAGGCCAAGTATGTGTCCCAGTTAAGAATATTTCACTTATACATCAATAATTCACCAGTTAGAGGTGAAGGTACGAAAATGTTTACCTGTGGTATGCGCGAAAAGGCATAGTGCAATTAGGGTTCTTATCATGCCATGCCTACCTTGACATCAGCTTCTAAGGACTCTTTCAAAAGACCCACGATGGTCTTTTCTTAATGTCAAGTGCTAGATGAAAAAACAGTCACTACCTACTACAGCGGTGTTGGTTCAATCTTGAACAACCAAGTCAATCATACCTGCTCTCATCTAAACCACAGTGATAGCAGTCTGCACATAAAGGTCATAACAGACTGATGATTTTGCTATCCCTTTGTTTAACTATCCCAAGTAGCACACCATATTAGTATAAAGAATTACCTTTTCATTTGAGCTATTTAATCCAGCATATTCAATTTCTTCAAAGTTTTCAGCTTCGACTTCTACAACACCCATGTTGTGCTGCAAATATAAAGTGTACAATGTAATATCAAAAGTCAACCTTTCCAAACTGAACACATCCTGCTCGGGACCAATTTTTTCAGTTTAGAGAGACAAAATATTGAATTAAATGAAACGCCCTACTATCTGAAATTTAAAGACCAATCAATTAACACATTTTGACTTAAATTTAAAAAAATTAGTGTTTCTGTGCGTGTTATGTCGATTAAAATATTCAGTTATCTTTCATGCTTCTGATCAACAAATTCTGTTCCATAATACAATGTGTATTTTATTGTCTTTGCAACTACATTGAAAAAAAAATAATGAAACGTTTAAAACTTCTCATTGTGTTTCAATTTAACAGTCACCGATTTTTCCTGTTCGACATTGTTCAGGTTGAGCACATTTAGTGATTATATCCAATTTTTGTAATGTTTCTCGTTTCAAGTTGATTAAAAATATATCGAAATTGCATTAATTTACGTTAATATAAACAACTTTTGGTTTAGAAAAAAAACATTTTAAATAATAAAGTACACTATAGCCTCGGAAGTTGTCAAAGTCCAAATTCTCGGAAGTACCCAAAATAAACTACTATCTGTTTTACTGGATTCAGAACACCGTTTTTTGGCTTATTTTCATTTAAAATTCTATAAACTTGATTGAAATTTTGCACAGTTCACTTACTTGAGGCTAGTCGTTCCTAAAAATACCTATGCGCATCCTCGTTTTGCTTAGAATAACTACATAGGGAGGAAAATGTATCCGGTATAGGAATTTTTACATGTTAAAATCCAACCATGTTTACGTCGGAAGTACATAGTTTGATGACGTCACGTGACGGTTTGGTCGTTTCACATTTGAACGCGGGGTTTGGGCCATATCGGTGTAAGGGATACAAGTCGTACATTTCTGTGTATACGTAAAATCAAATAGTTTTAACGAGTAGCTTCCCTTACATGAAAGATAGAAATTACAATAGCGGTTAGAAAATGTGTCAAAAAGGTTGGAGCAGTCATTTGAAATAGAGATGCCATAAAGCATGACCTACCTGTGATAAAAATAGATTCGATTATTCCAGTTTCATTTCCGTTTTACTTCAACATGTGAAATTCCTATACAGGATACATTTTCCTCTCTACATTGTTATTTTAAGCAAAACGAGGATGCGCATAGGTATTTTCAGGAACGACTAAACTCAAGTAAGTGAACGGTACCAAATTTCAATTAAGTTTATTGAATTTTAGGTGAAAATAAGCCAAAAAACGGTGTTCTGGATCCAATGAAACAGATAGTACAACTGGTTTTTTAACCATTGATTAGAAAATTAATTTCAACTTTGCATTTTATTTCAGATTAAAAGTCTAAATTTATTTAATTTATAGTTTGAAAATACTTACCGATTTGTCAAAATATCTCTGAAACGGGAGATATTATCAAATCGGAGAATTGTGCCCAACCTGTTTTTTTTTTTTCTTCTTCTTCTTTTGAGGTGAAAACTCAAATGGCAGTTGTAGATCCAGTTTTTAGGAAACATATTTTACAAATATCCAGTTTTGTCACCAACAAGAAAGCTTTAAAACTGGAGATTTATATGTCGTAGGAGGATCATCAACGATCTCGGCATGTATTTCCCTGACAATAGACAATATCCATGCCGGTTGCCATTTTTAAATTTGTCTTGATGCGGAATGAAACACATTCTGATTGGTTATATCGTAAAACTAAGACTGAGTAATGCTGTCAGAATTGACCAATCAGTGAGGTTGTTTTAAACACTTAGGTAATACAGGGATATTTGAAAAAATAAAACGGTAAAGAATCGAACCGAAATCCGGTAACAATAATTCGAGAAAGATTATAATTGTTTCACACCTGGTAGATAGCTGATGCATTCCGAAAATACACATTGTTGATGTTGTAACATCGATTAGCGGGCTTTTCAAAATATAATATGGAAAATTGAGGGCAATTTAACATCTCATTTTCGCTCAAAGTCGAGGCGACGATGCCCTCATCCTTCATGCCTGGTTGGATATATATTACGTAACATTCGTTATCTGACTTTTTTTAAAGCTTATAATAAAAAAAAATGTTCAACAACACAGTACTTAATATTAATTACCCACATTTGAAAAAAAGGAACAATATTTCAGTAAAATACGAAATAATAAACAGAAATTAAACTTACCAATATCGAACTACATAGTGAAGGTGTGTCATTGTCAATTATCGAGGATACATTTACAGCACTCACATCTTCGTCGGAGGCAATTTTCACCTGATCGACCGTATCAAAGTCAAAAATGTCAAGATTTCTGGAATCGTTTTCTACAGAATATTCTTTACCATATGGACCACGACGTTTTTTCTCAACAGGCTGATCATCGTTTCGTTTGGACATTTCAACAGCGACTGGAAACTGAGTAAAGGGTCCATTTCATTCAATGATATGTGCGCGAATGTGTAAGGTTATGTTAAGGATAATAGAAAATAAAGATAATAAAAAACTATTTCAGACCAATTTTATAACGAAAACAATTTATTCAATTGTATGTGTTTCTTTTAAAACTAAATCAAATTTTACATATATGCTGAGTGGACTTTTTTTCTTTTTTTAAATAATTTAGTCTTTCAATTGAAATATTCCTACACAACCATCATGCAAATGAGGGTCAATATATAGCCCAAGAGCTAGTGGGTTTGAAATATGTGTCAATGGCCAAAAGCTTTGAAGGTTGTTTCTGATAGAAAAATGTCTGTAGTTTTCGAATTTGGGCGTCTTGTGAATGAACTCGTTTCCGATTTTTTTTCAGACGCGAGTTTTTACACTAGAATCGCATTTTTCAGCCGGTTTTTCGGTAATTTGATAATTCTGCATTATGGACGCGATATGGCCTTAAAATGTCTTATTACTGATGCGGTTATCAAGAATTATGATCATTGTTGACATTTAAGTTAAAAACTTCTTGATACATTTCAGATTTTTTTTTAAAATAACTATTTTAGGAAAAAAATAGACCAAAAATTTTGCGTTTTTAATATTTTGCCCTCTTTTATGTCTTATAAAAAAATAATAAAAGCATTTAAGTGAAATGTTTTACCATATTGTCACAGCCTAATGTGTTTTGCATTCAATAAAAGTAGCTGCATATCATTTGGTAGGAAATTGCGGCACCCACAGTGGAAAAACTTTCCCCTACCCCAAAAATTGCAAATTTCTCAAAAATCGATCTTTACTACAAATTTTGCTATTAGTTGCCATACTGATTGTTATACCGTGTAAGCTTTAATACTTGGGTGACAACATTGAAGACCTCTAACTAAAAACTTCTTGTTAAGCATTCAATCTCAATTTTGTGGCCAATTTTAAACAACCGAGTTTTGCGTTTTTACTTAATCTTTATTCGTTAAAGTCTTGTAGCGCATTCAAAAAAAGCCTGATTATCAATATACTATTTTATTTAGAATCCCTGATGTGTGTGCTTTATTGTGCAAGTATAATGTGTAACAAAATCGTCACATTAACCCATTACCCACGATTTATTCTTCCCCTACCCCAATATGCTAACGATATGCGAATTCACGGGATATACTGTGTTAGTGCTCTTAGACAGGCTGGTTCAAAATAACTCGTATTCATTCAGAATTATAATTTCATTCATCATCAGTGTCTTCACTATCACTACTGTCGGATTCACATACATCCTCATCTTCTCCCATGTCATCCTCTGTAAAAGTTGTACTGTCCATCTTCAGTCTTATATCTTTCGGAATCTGTTCACCTTCAAACCAGTGAATCGCATACTTGTTATTTTCTTTTTTCCATCCATTTTCTTGTGGAGTATTTAATGTAGGACAACTGCAATTGGCATGTTTCCAAAAATATGCAACATATTCTGTTCGGAGGATTTTCTGAACAAGAACACTTTTACAAGGAGGTAGTGAACTCGGATCGGCTCCTTTGAGCTTTTCTAATGGGTCAGTTTGATTTGTTGGAGCGTATTTCTCTCTGAAAATGGCAAATCGTGCCTCATTTACTGTTTTAATGTTTTTTTTGCCATACATTTCACAGACAAAAGATTCCATTACCTTCATATCTCTTTCATTAACTCTTTGATTTGTTCCAATATTTGAGAAAACGCTTCTGAAAGTTGCACTTTTTTCAACGATATTATAAGGCCTAATTTTACCTTTTCTAAGAAATGCTGCAGTATAATCACATCCAGTGAAAGCATGGATAGCTGGAAGAACTTGGCACATTTCGATCCCAATTTCATTGGACAGTTTTGTTAGATCAATAAATCGCCTAGTATTGGTGCCGTCAGTGCCTGAATCCATCCATATGTTTGCATGTATTTGGTGACAATGATACAATAAAATAACCATTACATCCGTGTCATTTGCTCTAACCACTACGTTAGGAGAATCGGACCTTGAGGCAATGTATTGCACATGTAAGGTGATCCTGGTATCTGCCTCCTCGTGGGTACAGGCAAGATTGGACACTTCACTGCACACTACTGTTGCATCATTTTCGCAATAGAATTGATGGCAGTGGTCCTCTGTTGCATAATATAATGTATGGCCTGCAAGAATGTCAGCATAGTTATCATTCTTCCATTCTTGTAGCAAAAACGATAGTAATGACCTCTTGAAATTAGCAGATTTCAAAGCTGAACGGAAATCATGAGGTCGCTTTTGTTTTGGGCCCATTACTACAATATCTGGTCCACTGCTCTCTCCTCGCATATCTCTTTCAATATCTTTGATGGATGGATGGACATATGTGTCACAAACAAAGTGTATTTCTTTGCCAGTTTACATAATAGCTTGAGAATGGTTTTGGCTACACCTTCAAAAGTATCTGGTAGGTTTGACAGCAACTGTATAAGGAACATGGCATCAACGACATAAGCATCAATTTGATTTGCAGCTGGAGGATCAGAATGAGCCTTGCTCTCTAACATTTTCATAAGTATTGATTTGTCGGTTTTATTCATATTCCCGTCAATTTGTGCAAGAGCTGGCGGCACGGGAGTGAGAGGATATTCAAAAACTTTCTGCAAGTTTATATCTGTTGTCGTTGCCAAAAACAAAAGCCTACCAAATAGATCACGTGAACACTGTAGCTGTATGATTTTCTTTGCTTTCACCTCAACCCGAACCTTAAGTGCCAAAGATGCAAAGTGCGCAATTTGTTTCTTGTAATAGGTTTTTCAAATCTAGAGGGATCTGCAAAACAGCCATTTCTAAAGTCGTGAAAAGATTGCTCGCCATATTTTACACAACTAAGTATCTCATTTTTCACATCATCTTTGACTCTGTTACCAGTTGATATGCACAGGAGATCCTCATTTCTTATCTCTGTATCAAACGGATTCTTAGTTGCTTTAATACAGTCGATCAAACTACTTACATCTTTATTATCTCTCTGAATTCGCGACGGCTTGAGCTCTTGATTCACATCCCCCTTTTTCCGGATTCCAGTTTTTGAGAGAAGAGCACCAACGATAGCACTGCGGACACTTCGTGTAATCATCCATCTTCGCCTGGCCGTATATGACTGGCTGAATGCAGAAATGCCAGTTAGACGAGATGCAGCATCAGCATTGATTGTCTGCTCAAGTGTCATGTCCACTGGAATTCTGGAAAATGATTTATTCGAGCGTCTTATAGACAAACCACCATTCTCAAGCATTGCTCTTGCTTGTGGATGACTTATATCAATGTTAAGTAAATTTAAGTGATAGCGTGTCATCCATCTTGCATAGTTTGGTCTATTAGCTGCAAAAAATACTGGACACATTTTTCCTAAGCAGTAAGTAAATAAAGGTAGATCGTTAGTTCGACAAGATCTACTGAAAAGTAACAGAAGTTCAACTAATTCAATATACATAAACCAATACTGTGCTGTTGATCCATGGTTTCCAGTTCTTGTGTCATTGGAAAAGGCTTCATACATATCAAAAATAGATTTTAAATTTTCTTGCTCTAGAACGTTTTGCATTTCTTCTGAAGAAGTATTTGTAATGAATTGTTCTAACTGCTCGTATAAAGATTCAGATATCTGACCATGCTCTTCCAGAAAAGACCGAAAATGGAGAATACGGAAAGAAAGAGATAATATAGTATGCATTCTCTGACATCTGTTATAATGCTTCCCTTTTATGAACCCATTTAGAGACCCTTCTGCCAGAACTTTGGTCTCGGTTAGCACATATGGTCCGCCAGAGCCCTCAATTAAGTGACCAAGAGCGCCAAAATATGCCAACATTATATGGAAAGGACCAAAACATATGAAAATATTGTCGTACTTTGGTGATTCTTCCGATTGTATCTGCATCGCTGGTTTAGCTATGGCAAGATCATAGTGGACAATTGCTGTGTTATCAGAACATTCCCGTGCCACAATCTGCGATCGACGTAATGTTTCCGACACCACATCTAATCGGGTCGGTGGCAAACTTATATGTCCATATAGCCTATCACTTGCTCTGGTAGATGATCTACTGTGATTAGAGAATTCCATCCTGACCACATGGGTATATTAGAAAATAAATGGTGACAAATCACCCATGTTAAATCCCTTTTTCTGGTCTCATTTAAATTAGAGGGGTCCGAAATTGCTTTTACGGGATATTGAAATTTTGTTATTTTTGGACGCTTTCTGTAAGATTCTAAAATAGGGTCCTCAATATCTAAAGAGCGTTTACGTTTCAATGACTTTGTTTGTGTAGTGGATACTTGTGGAATTCCTAGAGAGTCCCCCATTGAATGTTGTTCGTCGGGAGTGTTCTGGTAACATATTCCAACTGTGTCGTGCAAAGTTCCGCTTCCAGACAAAGTCTCGGTGTTTTCATCATAATTATCCCAAGCCGTTCCGGTTGACAAGTTTGGAATTTTCAGTAATCCATCAGGAGTTAGCTGATTCCTGTCTGATATTGTCATTGCAAGTTCAGTTTCAAGTGTCTCCGCAACATGGTAACTTATTGAGTGCCCTAAATGATTTAGTACTTCAATAATTTTCCTACTACCAGTCATACTTTTAAAACCCAGTCCAAGACATAAATGTTTTGATGGCTTTATTTCGCCATTGGTTACAGCAAACAAAGCATCATCTGCTGCTGAACTGATGCATCTATTCATTCTTTCAGAAGGTTCTTTTGTTGAAGACCCTGTATATAGAGTTTTAAAAAACTGCATAAGTATGTCTGGGGGTTAGCTTGGCCTTTCTGTATTTCATTTACAGTCAATGGGTTCTGTAATTGGGGACATGTCTTTGACATTTCTAATATTGTATTTCGCAACTGGTATGCAGCTTCAGTGACTTTGGAATTTAATAAAAACGTATTATGGAAACCTATAATCTGATCTGTATCTAGAAAGCTTGGATATAATATTTTGCCTTGTCGTTTACCTATTTTACTCATGCAAATATCATCTTTGAAGTGATTTAGAAGTTTTACTTCTAAAGTCTGGATGGTATATGAGGAGCAATCAAGACCAATGTCCATCAGCATTGTAGTGTAATATTCATACAAGGAGGCAATTGTTACAGCTTGACCTTGTGCTATAACGTTTTTATTATGTATTCGGTCAACCATTTAAATGCTTTTTCGTGTCCTAGCCTAATGTTGCCATATTCTGTCTTAGCAGACCCGGGTATACACCTCTCAGAAAGATTTAAGTAATGTTTTCGGCAGCTATGGTGATATTTAACCTCTTTAGCAACAAAATCTATATCACAAACTCTGGCAATCATATCTGTATCACCCAGAACCATTGCAGCATTTTTTATTTTTTCTCCCGCTTCCAAACTTTCACAATTGCCTAACTGTTCCCTTTTCTTACCCTTCGTCAGGAGGCCACAAAACAAACATACGGGAAGAAAAATACCGGAGGAGGAAGTTTCGTCCGATAAATGTTCAGTGTGGGATCTTAAAGTGTAAGAAACTTCTTCTACTTCTACAGTGGAAAAAGACTCTAGTTCTTTTTTTGAGACAGCAGTGAAGTTCTTGTAACACATTCTGTGATAACCATTGGTTTTAGGATCAAAGTTTTGAGGAAGATCTTGACAAATTTGTTTATATTTGTGGGATTTTGTTTTCGAAAGACGATATTCAGCAACTTTTGCCACTTTACTCCATGTTGTTTCATCAAAAGGTTTAATTTCTATATCTTGGAAACGTTTATCGACATGAAGGCAACAAACAAGATTTGTTTCATCTGTGCTATCGCCCTGTAATATCTGTTTCCCCTTAGATGTATCCAGCCGTGTGCTGGCCATTTTGCAACACTTCTAATTGAAATGACAATGAGTTATCACAAACAAATCGCAAAATATTATTTACAGTGATTTTAATTCAGTCACGGAATCAAATAGAATTAACAAACAGATTACTTATCTGCGTCAAAACTTCATTGATTCTATTGTGAACACGGATTCTTTTTAAAAACAAATATTAAATAAAATCAACTTGTTCACACGAAATATAAACGGTAACAAAACAATAGAAAAAAGGGGTGAATAGTTTTTTCTTACTTATCATAAACAACAACCATATGAAAGTATCTATAATTGCAACCACGTGTGATTTGCAATGACAGAAAACGTAACACAAACGCTTTGCGCAGCGCCATCTGCCGAGTCATACAAAAGGGCGTGGCACTATCATTGCTTAATAATACAAAAAATCAAAGCATTGAATAAACAAGCTAACAGCGTAATTTACTATATGTTTCAAGTACAAATTTACGTTATAACACTCTACCGTGTTTAAAATCTCACTGCCTGAGAACGCACAAGTGTAAAATCAATATCTCGCGAACTCGCTTATTTATTGCATATGGGGTAGGGGGAAGAATAAATTGTGGTGAAAGGGTTTGTGTGACGATTGTGTTATACATTATACTTGCACAATAAAGCACAAACATCAGGGATTCTAAATAAAATAGTATATTGATAATCAGGCTTTTTTTGAATGCGCTACAAGACTTTAACGAATAAAGATTAAGTAAAAACGCAAAACTCGGTTGTTTAAAATTGGCCACAAAATTGAGATTGAATGCTTAACAAGAAGTTTTTAGTTAGAGGTCTTCAATGTTGTCACCCAAGTATTAAAGCTTACACGGTATAACAATCAGTATGGCAACTAATAGCAAAATTTGTAGTAAAGATCGATTTTTTGAGAAATTTGCAATTTTTGGGGTAGGGGAAAGTTTTTCCACTGTGGGTGCCGCAATTTCCTACCAAATGATATGCAGCTACTTTTATTGAATGCAAAACACATTAGGCTGTGACAATATGGTAAAACATTTCACTTAAATGCTTTTATTATTTTTTTATAAGACATAAAAGAGGGCAAAATATTAAAAACGCAAAATTTTTGGTCTATTTTTTTCCTAAAATAGTTATTTTAAAAAAAAATCTGAAATGTATCAAGAAGTTTTTAACTTAAATGTCAACAATGATCATAATTCTTGATAACCGCATCAGTAATAAGACATTTTAAGGCCATATCGCGTCCATAATGCAGAATTATCAAATTACCGAAAAACCGGCTGAAAAATGCGATTCTAGTGTAAAAACTCGCGTCTGAAAAAAAATCGGAAACGAGTTCATTCACAAGACGCCCAAATTCGAAAACTACAGACATTTTTCTATCAGAAACAACCTTCAAAGCTTTTGGCCATTGACACATATTTCAAACCCCACTAGCTCTTGGGCTAATAGGGTAGACACAATGAAATTTGGTATGAAAAATACCGTTCTCGTAAAATGAGACATAAAAATAACAGTAGTTGACATCATTTACATTTAAAAAGAAAAAGTTGAGTCAGAGAAAAATAATAATACGTTCAAATCATTCAGATAGCATGGAACTGACCCTTGGCCTTCCCCTCCTGCTTTGAAAGCGAGGCTGCACACGCTGTAGCTAGTTTGAATCATCCAGAGCGCCATTGTGTACAGATTCAGTTCAGTTTGAAAATTGTTTTAACAAGTAAAAAAAAATATCATGTTTGCGTGCATTTATTTCAAAGAAGATTGTAGTTTGGGTGTGGTGGGAAAAAATGACAAAAACTTAAAAATTCTGGACAAATTTCAAAGCAGACAGAGTGTAGAGATGCACTGGAAAGTTGGCGGAAAATTGGAGCTATACCACGGAGACATTATCAAAGTTCATGGTAAGTAAATATCTATTAGATTTTTTCGATTTTTTTTTATTTTTAAAGCATTTAGTGTTCGCAGGGTTCATACAGACCTGGAAAAGTCTTTAAATTCTGAGCCTTGGGATGTGCAAAACGAAAAACGAGTTGCAATTAAAAAAAAAAAGTTACGTAACTTATTATAAAACAACTCGGATTAAGTATTTTTAAAAGCCTTTGAATTTATTCCTGAATGTCCTAAAAGCGAATTGGTGTTGTATATCTCGATAATAAGTGATTTCAAATAAACTGATCAAAATAAATAGACTTTCCGAACAATATACTTTGAAAAAATAAAGTTACGCAATACGGATACGGGATCTGTGTCATGACCAATTTGGATTTTAGTATTTTGCCTGGTTACCTGTTTGCTCAATAACTATGGGCCATAACCGTGTGGTGTGATGTCATTTTTTAAAATGTGAACTGTTTAACCACAGGGAATGTCTTGAACAGGAACATTAGATATCAAAATTTAAAATGGCTAACAAAAGTGACAAAAGCAAAGCTTATTGTACCACAGGGACCCAATACAATTGAAAAAAGTCACATCACTATGAAACAACACGGGGCAATCAAAATGCTACAATTTCATTAAGTTTGCCTTATAAAAAATGATATTAAATGGTTCAAATAATCATTAATTTTGAAATCCAAATTTTTTTGTCGCTAGACTTGTCGCTCAAGGCAAAATATCTGGCTCCCAACAGTATTAATTTTTAAATCGTGATAGTCAGTGTAATGACCTGAACATTTACTGGAAGGAAAGGCGGAATATTTTTGAATTCGCTTTATTAGTTATCTTCATGTAAAAGCTTAAGAACATCAATATTTTCCCCATAAGGCTTAAGTAAAAATATATGTGTGCCGGTAACGCTCTTAGAAAAATTAGGGTCGCTAGGTTGTCATTTTTTTCCACATTGGCCATATTGGGGCATTAGGATGCCAACTTTAACAGTCTGCTTGACAAAATATTTTCAGAAAAACTTTAAGGTCAGTTGGGTTAAATTTTTGGATAATTCTACATTTTATTTCATGGATTTTATTTACAGACAATGAAGACATTCTTACCCGATATGCCAAAAGAGCAGACAATATTGTCATCAAGAAAATAAAGAACTCTGGAGAAAACCCTACGAAAACACCAGAAAAACTGTTCGACCTACCCCTGATTGAAGAGTCGGGTGGAAAAAGAAAGTCTAAACCAACAGAAAAGAGCAAAGAAAGCCTGGAACAGGAAGAAACTTTCAGTCCGAAGAAAAAAAAAGTTGAGACTAATCACAAGCCTACAGAAGAAAATGAAGAGAGTCTGGCAAGAGAACAGACAAAAACTTCAAAGAAAAAACAGGTTAGACCAGAGTCAAGCAAAGAGAGCACTTCAAAGAACCTGCCAAAAAACCAAGAGAAAAAAACAGACCAAAAGAAGATTGAGGGAGCCAGCAGCTTACTAGTAGAGTTAGAAATGTCAAAAATGTTAAATCAGCTGCTGCCAACTTCAACTGCTACATCAGCTGTCAGCAGTGGAACTGCAGAAGGACAGCATACAGAAACATCAACTGTCAGTAGTGTTGAAGGCCGGTATACCTCCATGAATGAGACATGGGATCTGTGTAATGCTACAGAACAGTCTAAAATTCCAGGTATCCATATATTGTATAAATAAATTTATTGTATAGCAATGTATTATATTCAATGTAAAACCTCTCCAATTTATTTGTGTGCAATATTCCACTAGGCCAAAAAAAAAAATGTGTGTTTCTGCTAATACTCTTAGAAAATTGGGTTGGTATGTTGGTTATTTTTAAATTTTTTAGAGATTATTTCTCCCAATTGTGAATTTCATACAATTGTGGAAATTTTCTGATGACATGTAAAATATGTATCGGCTAATAATTCAGACATATTAGTTTTTAAAATATGAAAAATTTCCAGTTTAATTTGAAAAATTTGTCAAAAGTGTAGGATATGGAACATTTTAAGAACAAGAATACATGGAGTAAGTTTTAGACAGCAGTCCTCCAAGTTCAACTTCTTTTGTTGTTATTTTGTGAAGGCCCAAACGCAAATTGTTATGATAATAAAACAAAATAATGATAATTAAGGGGTTTTAAGTCGTGAGTTGTAATGTAAAACATTGTACCCTCCACTACTTTATAGCGTGAAGTATAATAACCTCTTTGACATATAGGTAATATCCTATATCATTTGTAATGCAAGAGACTCTATAAATAATATATTCACCATGATAGAAACACATCTAGATATATTATTTAGAAATTACAATATACTGCTAATAATGAACTTATGTTTCAAGTTCAGGATTGAAGGTTAGTGAAATTTTTATTCAAATTTTTAATGTTCTTTTTCAGTTCCAAGTGCTGAAGTCTTAGATTGTCTGAGAGCAATAATTAAACCAGAAGTTACTGGATTTATTAAAAAAATTTTAGATCATTTTGACACAACTAGCTGCACTCATGTAGATCAGGAATGTTTTGAGGTACACTATATAATATTACCATATTTACTTTAGTATCCCTTTGATTTCACCATGTGGGAAAAGGAAACTTGGAGAATGGGCAACACAGAGTCTGATCCCAGTATTCTGTGAAAATAATTATTAATCCTAGTTTCTCATAAAACTTAAAACTGAAAAATCCAGATCCCATTATTGGGTTAATTATGAGTTTCCCCTAAACAAATTACTTAGCTAAAGGCTATTGCATTTATACTGTCTGGGGGTGGTACTCCGCCTTTTTTTTTTTTTTTTTTTTTTTTTTTTTGATTTTGTGGTTCCTTGATTGGTATTGTAACCACATTCGATCAGTGGTTTAAAATATAAGCTAATTAGAACCTTAGCTTGAATAACTGACATGAACCAGTAATTGAGAATCCTCACCGATATTCACAATAACAATAGTTCTTTGACAGATGTTGTAATATAATAAATGTAAAATTGATATCTATTTTGTTTTATTATAGACACCAAGGGAATGGTCAGTAAACCAGCCAAGTTACGTTCTGACAGATCTGAGCAATCAGACACAATCTGCTTCATTTTGTTATCCAAGAATAAATCTCGATCAACCAGAAGTCAGAAGTGATACTAGTAATACTTTTAGCCCATTTACTCAGGCAGTGAGTAGCAATAGCTATTCAGATAGAGCCAGTGTTGGACATTCCAGTACAAGCCTGTACATGTCTCCACAAAGTAACCAGTATCAGTCCCAATCATGTGAGTCTCCGCAAAGTAACCAGTATCGGTCCCAATCATGTGAGTCTCCGCAAAGTAACCAGTATCAGTCCCAATCATGTGAGCAGACACCAAGAAGGTCGCCAAGAAAATCACCCAGGAAGCGGTTAGAACAGAGCACTGAAGATTCGGTAAGGCTAATAAATAACCTAAGGCCAGGTAAATAATAAGTGTGGTTCTGGTTAGTCTTGAACAGCCTTATTTTTAAGCACTCGCCTTGATAAATGTAAAAGGAAGAATAAGTTGCAATGAGCAAGACTATTAAAATCAGCCAACATGCAATTTATGGGAAGTTTATGTGCTTAACAATGTTTGCCAGTATTAGCAAAGCTGGGCTTTGTGATTTTGGATAATCTTTTAGATCTTGGACTGATCCAAAGTTTACAATTTTGGCTAATGTGTTCCAGGTGAGCGATACAGGATATAGGCCCTATTCGGCCTCTTGTTTTTTTTTCAGCGTGTAACTTGAACCACAGCTATTTTTACATTTAGCCTAATTAAAGCATGCTATATAAATATATATCTGGTCCATAGAGTCAAGAATATCTTATTTTTTTTTTTTTTTTTTAATTCAATGTCTGTAGAACAGATATGGTCTTCAATAATACTAGTAATATGTTGTACATGTAGTTCAAAAATGCCAATAAAACAAAAAAAAATTAGGGCTTTCATATTAGAAGAAAAAAATTTTCTATGCCTAACTAATTACATTTCTACGAAATCACACTTACTGATACAGTGCAAATTAAATTAATTACATTAAATTGTGGATTCTAGCATATCAAGAAGGCAGTGTTACAGAGCATTAATTGAATTGTTATATTTCTTTCAGGATGGCCAAGACTGTCTCTTAAAAATGTACCCTGATGTCAAAATTCAGTCAAAAATATTAACATCTGCTGTAGCTTCTGCCAGGAAATCATCTCGACCAGGATATTCCCTGTCCTACGCTTTAATTCCTGGGGTTTTTACAGTGCAGGAACTAGCAAGCTCAAGAGGACAGGGACTTACTAAACCAAAAGAAGGAGACCTTCGTCCAGTCCTGGCCAAAGACAAATGTGATGCTGTGAAAGGTGATTTATCAGAATTTTCAACTGTTTAATGATATTGTCAATTCTGATATATTTATACATGTATGTCAAATCCATGTAGAGTCAGCAGAAAATTTAGTTCCTAGTTAGCCGACAATTTGGTTTATCAGGAGCAAATTTATAGTTATTACTGTTCATAGCCTAAACTTTTGAATTAATTTGAGTTGTCCAGAATTTTGACAGAAATGTGTTTCATATTACAAAAGGCAACTGTACTAAAAACTATTGAAGTCGCACCAAGAACAAAAATGTTTTAAAAGCAATCTATTATTGTCTGTGATGTAATATGTAAAGAAGAAAGATTTTTTATTTGCGGAATAGAATTTACAAACCAAATACTCTGAAAGTATCATTATTCGTGGGATACCAATTTTTGTAGATTTTTGGTTTAACAAACCCACAAAATACAAGCCAAAAAAAAAAAACAATTTCAGTAGAATTATAAAAAGGTCAACATGAAACCATGAAAAAAAAAAAACACGAAAATTTGCATCCACCAATAAAAGTACTTCCACAGTTCATGTACATTTTAAGGAAAAATTTTTGGATGCAATATATTAACAGGGTATTTATTATCTCATAACAAATATTACAGAACAGAATTGATTAACAGTTTTAATTTTTCTTTATTTTCAGAATACACTGTCCGTTGGTGCAAAAAAAATGGGAAGCCTTTACCAACAGATGCTGAAATGAACAATGCATTTACAGAACAAGTGTCACATAGCAGAAAAAAAATAAGAAAACAAAGTGCATGTAGCTGAGTTGACAAATTACCAAGTGATATTTTACCTATAATAGAACAATTTGTGGAATGATGTCCAGTGTTTAAATATTGTACATGTACTATTTTATGAACCTGGTCTATTGTACTTTTTTTGTGATTTTGAATTAATGAAGTATGTTAATGAAAATCAATGTTGTCTTTTTTTTTTTGGTTTTTTTTCAGCAAACAGGAGAATTAGGATTATGCCTGGTCACATTTACGCCCGTAATATCTTATGCAGGGTCTGATTTACGCCCGTAACATGTTACGCCTGGTTCAGGGTATTTTAACGCCTGGTTCAGGGATACGATTTACGCCTGATTTTTTTTTTACCTGGCGTACTCATTTGCATATTACGCCTCAATTTACGCCTGGTTTACGCTTGGTTTACGTCCTATTTACGCCTGGTTCCTTCATTCCTTTGATACTGAAGTTACGCCTGGTTTTTGTGCAAATTTACGCCTGGTTTCCATGTGTTGACCAGGCGTCGCAGTTCGTACGGGCAGAAACCTCACCTGATACCTCCTGTATATCTTTACCTGTCAAAGCTGCAGTCATACCTTCTTATCTGCAGAAGATTTATTATAAGGCCGCTGAAAATTGTGTGGAAACAGAGAAACAATTAATTGCTGATACACTCTGTGAATTCCAGGATGTATTTTCTAAAGATGTCAATGATCTTGGTCGGACTCATTTAATGGAACATTCAATTGACACGGGAAATGCTAGAGCCATCAAAAACCACTGCGACGAGTACCATTAGCTTTTGCCGATGAGTAGAAGCAGATAATTGAACAATTGGAACAGCAAAAAGTGATACAACAGAGCATGTCTCATTGGGCGTCTCCATTAGTGTAAGTTCGCAAACGTAACGGAAAATTTAGACCATGTTTTGATAATCACCTTGTTAACAATGTAACAGTTAAAGATAGTTTTCCACAGCTGAGAATTCACGATGTCAAGATGCCGTCGCTGGTGCCACCTTCTTTTCGACCTTTGACCTTACATCTGGATATCATCAAATTCCTGTTGAAGAAGTTTTTGGTGCACATTGTGTCGGCAGATGTTAAACCCAATATAGACAATATCACCAAGCTACTACCAGCATCTAAAGCTGTCACCAAAGTGTGGCAAGTACTTGGAATTAGAAGTTACTACAGACGATTTGTGCCAAAGTTTGCTGATCTAGTTTGACCTATGGTTAAACTAACACATAAAAATAAAGAATTTATCTGGACAAGTGAATGTGTCAAAATGCTTTTGACTCCCTCAAGCAGACACTAGCCACTCCAGGAGTAATGGCATATCTGCTAAGTGAAGGAGAGTTTATTTTGGATACAGGTGCTAGTGATATGGCTATTAGTGGAGTACTTGGCCAACATCAAAATGGACCGGATGTCTCGTACCGTTCAAGATGTTTCAATTCTACTTCTGGCGATGCCATTGCCAATAAACATTTTGCCCAGAACCAACTTCTGATTACAAAACTGTGTAAATTTCCCTCATAAGGACAAATTCCAAGATGTCAGGATGAAACCATAGATTCAGATAGTCTTGAGGACAAACGATTCTCCTTTGGACCTGAAAGATACCTTGGATGTGCTAGGTTTTTTGCTTACCGCTGGTGACGGTCCTGACGATGACGATGATCTAATGGCATCTCTGGCAGAATTTAATAGGTCAGAGGAATTACCTGGACCAAAAATCAACAATAAATTTGCCAGTATAGTCAACAGTGGTATTAAATCTAAAATTCATGACTCTAAAATCAAGCCACTAACTGACAAGTACAACAAGCCAGAGGTCTACTAATTCAGTAGTTTCCAAAGTAAACTCTGGGATTTGGGATAAGTTAAACAATTCCACTAGAGACCCCAATGTTAAACTACAACCACAAATGCAGATGGGTGTTTTCAAGTTATCCGGACATGTCTCGGAAGTCAGCAATTCCAGAGGACACTATCAACATTATCCAAGCATCCTGGAGAGATTCCACAAATCAACAATATCAGAGTTATTTCAAACAAAGGTTGTTATTTTATGGTAAAAGGAAAATAATTTCACTAGGCCAAAATAAAAAACATGTTTGACCGGGTCAAAAATAAGCCCATCAACGGTAATTAGACACCTGGACATGTTTATTAGAAGACAGGCGAGTGCCGCCGATGTTTCCATTCCGACATTGGTTTCGATATTACCGGAAGTCTTCCCGGAACTCTCTGGAGTTAGAGTCTATCAATTTGCGGTATCGAGGGTAAACTGTCTGCTTGAAAGATGGGAGACAAGATCGCATTGTCGTCTTCTGTACGAATTAAGTACAAGGACAGGTCAAAAGTGTTACCCATCGTGGTAAATCGATTATACAGCTTTTCAAAAAGGTGCACATGGAACGACGTGTTGAACGATTTAACTACAAATGATGGTCACAACATAGATAAATTAGATGAAGTGACAGTTTCTGTGTCTGATAAGATGGCTAACGGTGTGACTTTTGAGCCCGATTTTGATGAAGAAATAAGAGTTGTTCATGATTTTGACAAGAGACTAAAATACGTCCAATTTGACATTATGAGGGAAGCACCACCTTCAGAAGACAAAAACAATAATCAGACTAATTACTAATAGTAATGCACAAAATGCATCTGACGTCCTAATGAGAAAAGCTACTACTCGGGCAAACTCGAAAGTGCCTTCCAAACTTGATGAAACAGCACCAAGATTTACTGGTAAGTATGTTAAAATTATTTATGGTAAGAATTTTCTTTATTTTCTTGAAGGCTTGAGATGGTGTATGGTTCATGTCATTATAAATGAACCTGCCCCACACCAACTCAATTTCTATCTACATACCAAACTTTTGGCCTGGAAAATGGTGTGGGAGGGGCTAAAATGGTAACAGGGATTTTTCTGGGTATTTTGGGAAAAGGCCCCTGTGGGTTATTTGGGAAAAATGTATCGACAAAACCACAAAATTGGGAAAAATGACAAAGACTGTCGAATTAAGTCATTTTATTTTTACTTTCTATAGTAATACAGTTGTTACTAAGCAATCTGTCTTTGTTTCCTATTTTTGAAGTTATTAGAATCAGTAGAAGCGAAAAGTTCACAGTATTTGCTAAGAAATCCTTCTTTACAATTTGAAAAATACAGCCATGGAAATACGTTTTCATAATTTGAAGCACGAAATTTACGCAGACATGCTAGAAGTCGAATCAGATTCTTCTGATGAACTTTCAGACAGTGGCTGACTGTCACCGGGTTCGACTTTTTCCCGAGTTTGACAAGGGCTTTCACTTACGATAGTTTCAGTCTCAGTTTCTGTCACGAGTATCAGAGTTTCGGACCTACATTCACCCATTTCCATTTCTTCCCCAGTTTGAGTAGGACTTTCATTTTCTGGTTCGCAGGTTGTAGAAGTACTGGCTTTACTGAAAATCCTGTAATTTTCGGCAACTTCTTCGTATCCTCCTTTTTCAACCGCTTCGTGTAATATTTGCTGTTGTGCGACATTTTTTTCAATATAAATCAAATTCACTACGATGTTTGACAGCCATGCGTTTTTATCTTAACCCGAGTAATTGCCGCCCCTTGTTTTTAACATTATAATACTCAATGTCTTTTATCCTAACCCGAGTAACCGTTCAACTTGCATTACATCGGTGTCAATAAAATGCTTTATTTGTCAAACTTTTTCATTCAATTACGATAAACGACAGTATTCAACATGGCAAAGATCCGGATACTTCTTGCCAAGACCGATTGGGAATTTTTTTAGTCAAATTGGGAAAAATGTAGGTTTTTTCCGATTGGGAATGGGGCCGAATATCGGCCCCTGACGAATGCTAGAAAAATCCCTGGGTAACTTCCTAGGCGAAATGCTGCCGAAATTTTTTACAGGTGTGGACTTTGTCATTTTTTATACCCTGCATACCCCGCCACACGTAGTGGCGTCGAGGTATTATGTGATGCCCTCGAAAAATTTGTAGGTGTAAAAGGGAAATATTATATACCAAACATGATAGTGATTAATTTTTTAGCTCATCTATGTGGGCTTTTGCTATTCATTCTATGTCCGTCGTCGTTGTAAACTTTTCAAAGGTCTTCTCCTCTTGACACAAATGGGTGGATTTGAACCATATATGGTACGAATGCCTTTATGGCATCTTAAAAGAAACTGATGTTGGGATTCTCGATCGGTCAAAATCCTGGCCGCTGTTACTAAAAATTGACCACAGAGCTACACTACTGCTAGCAATACCCATTAACAAACCATTAATATGCCATTAAACTCCCCTTAATATCAACACACCCATTACTTTTCCCCATTAATTTTGGAATCTAAAATGTTAATGGTTTAGCCTTACCCCATTAAATTTTTACCATTACCCATTAATGTTTGTAATTGATAATGGGTTAACCCATTAATAACATTTTAACAATGACCATAAACTTTCACATGTATCCTTAATGGGTTGCAATACCCATTAGATTTAGAAATAAAGTAAATTAATGGCCATTTTAATGGCCATTATTTTCATGATTAATGGCCAAGAACAAAAATTGCTAAAAAAAAAAGTTTTTAATGGGTACCCATTAAAAGTTGGTTTCTTCAGTATTCAAAGTTGTTTTTCGCTAGCTTTACCAATTAATTTTCCTGTTCATGGCAAATGCCCATTAATTTTCACATTCATGGGCATTAATTTCTTATAAATCAGAGATTTTAATTTTCTATATAGTTCATTGGAAAATTAATGGCCATTACTTCAACTTATGCTTTTAAGTAATATGCATATGTATTGGATTTAAATCTAGTGGACAATTTATATAACTTGTTACATGTTCATTAATCATTACAACTTAACAATTCAAATAAACTGACTGAGGAAACAGTGTTTTAAATAAAACCCCTTGCTCAAGGCTGGTAATAGTAACTTTGTCACTATTTCCTATTACATCATAATACAATATATTACAATATATTACAGATCAAGACTGGTTTAAATTGGAGTGTTTTGCACACTTGTGGCTTGTGGCATGGAAGAGAGATATTGTCTCTAGCATTTACAGATTAAGTCACAAATGTTTGGTTGCTCAAAATTACAGCTTTCATTGGTGGATGTTTTGTTTATTTCCAATGACCACAAACAGAACTGATAATCAATACCTAGTTAGGAAAAACTATAAAAATAAAATTGAAAAACCTATTGTGATGTTATCATACTCTAATTTTACTTATATCTTCTCACCATTTTAATGTTTAAATTGCGTGATTAAGCTTGTAATCATAGCAAAAATTACTTGCTGAATTTAGTTGTGCCATATATGCACATATTTCAGAAATTAATTCCTCCTCAGCGACACCAAGGGTAAAAAAGTTGAAAGAAATATTAAGCCTGTCTAAATTATGTAATACAAGTAAACCTAAAGTTCTTAAATCATTTGATTATAATTCTAGCCAAGGAGTGCTTTGAATCATGAGGGAACAAATCTTAGTTACTGACGATTTTCAAATTTTTAATGGATAATTTTGGTAAGTACAGTTTCTGTCAGCACATGTACAAAGTACTGACTACTTGTAACTTGGTTAAGGATACCCTCTGGGACTATCAGTCCACCAGCAAAGGCATCCGATATTTAATTTGATATTAAAATACATTCAAACACCAAAACAGATAGGAAACTAATACATGTATGATGTAGTTTAAATGATTTGCTATTAATATTATACAGCAAAATTGCATATTAATCAGGATAAGATTCAAAGCATAATGTCATATTTTATTCTATAATACCATGTCAAACATATCAGTAAATTTGCATTTTCAGCAATTGATAAACTTTAAGGGAAAAAAAAAAAAAAAAAAAAAAAAAAAATTATCCTAACTTACTCTTTCTACATTATAAATGGTCTCTTTCCACTATTGATAAACCATAAGGTATTTTCAAATGCTGTAACCAGTGGAGGAGATAGCTTGCATACTGGCAAATAAATGTATTTATCAATAACTACAGATTTTACAAACCACAGACCAGTTTCCTCATCATACTGAGCAGTATCAAAAACACCTATATTTGCAAATAAGTTTTGGATGTAGTGTTTGAATGAACAATAAAATGCTGAATTTGACCAAAGTTTACAAATTTTCCTGACGTCACTTTGGTAGATTGTGGTCCTTTTGGTAATTCATATGACACATAAGATGACACTGACTTATCTGAAACCTTTTGATTTTGAGAACACCCATAATTCACAACACGTTTGGTAACTTGGTGAATTTCTTGATGATAAAAGTACTTTTCTGTAACACAGTTTTGACATAAATCAACACAACAATGCTTATGAATACTGGCAACAGCTTTAGATCTTAAAGTAACAGGATAGGAATTACCAACAGGCTGACTTAACAGCACTGGGGCACCTATTTCCATGTCATCCTCTATGAATGCTTGAGTTCCACTTGAAGGGATTAAATGTTGGTGTGGCATAAGTTTGCCCGACATTAACATGAAGTTACACCAGTCATATATGAGATACGTTTCTACAGCAGTCGATTCTGGATAACGCATGTTGAGTGAACGTTTGCAAAGCCAAGAATTAAACCTTTCAAATACAAACATCCAGGTACCATATACTGGGCCAAATCGCTTGATGCCATCAATTACATGATGCAAAATATGTGTTGTGATGTTCTGAATAGATAGAGGAAAGTCCCGTTCCAGGAGTGCTAAAGCATGGTCAAGTTTCTCTTCTAGTTTTTCCAGCTCATCTAAATTTTGATTTTCAGCACATAACAGCTCAAAGCAATCCAACAAATTAAATAATGTTTTTCTTTGTTCCTGCCCAAGTGTTCCCCTTAAACAAAATTTTAAAATCCCCTGTGAAGCTAACTGCTTCCAATCATGTGATTTTAATGATCCTGTTTTACTAATAAATCTTGATGACTTCAAACCAAATCCGGCAGGTACTTTAATAAGCTCAGCTCTATCATCTGCTGTTTTAATTTCATCTTTTGACAGAAGAAATGGAGGTGTAGCCTCATAAATTTTACTTGTGTTTTCATTGTTTCTTTTCTTCGAACTTGTTTTTCGTTTCCTGTTTGTTTTTCAATACCAACAGATGGAAAATCAGTCACGTCATATAACAACCTACCAAATGCTCTTTCAGCTGACACAATTTTGTTAACATCAATGTTTTTTGCAGTTATTAAATGAATGATATTCTGCACAACATCTTTGAATGTATGACAAGCATCAGGTTGAGACTGGTCTAACCTATTATGTTCAGGTAAATGAAGGAGAGCATAACTTCCCTTACAACCAGTCGCAGTGGCTATGGTGGCAGCCTGGGTTTTGTTCTTTGCGCTCTGGAAAGCTTCACGATATTTTACCTCTGATGCTTTAGACCGCAACTGAGGTCTTTTACCCGTTTCTTCCCATTTATGAATAAAGTTGGTTGTATCTTTCCGCAAGAGGTCATCAGATTTCAGATATGTGCGATTTGATAGATAAATTACTTTGTCCAAATGTTTACAGTGTATCCCACGGATGTGACACCAATGACAACCTGCTAATGCACCACTCCCAAGCTGTCGGAATATTTTTGATAAAGCAGGATAATCTAAAACATACAACAAAAGCTTAATTTTGACCAGTACAGGTGCTTTTTCATATTCTCTGTAAGAAGTACATCCTGTCAGAAAAATTAATTCATCCACCAGGATTTCAATATAAGGGTCAAGATTAGAAGCTTCAGATTGTTTACTTCCAGGAATAATTCCAACCAACATTATATTTCCAAATGCATTCCGAACATGCCTTGGGAAATTGAGCAAAGTTAGCATAATTGGGGTCATTGAATACATAACACCTATATTATGGAATGGATTAACACCATCAAGTTCTAATGCAAATGATAATCCCATTTTGTCACCTTGAAAATGACCTTCGTTTGAGTAAAGTTCTCTCCATGAAGGTGAGTCATGTATATCCCACATATCCATTCCTTTTTCAAGTATTTGACATTCAGAACCAGGATGAGACTGCACAATCTTTGCCAAATTTGTCTCACCAAAAATGCGAGCCAATCTGGGTCCAAGTGGTATGTATGAAAATTTTTTTTTAGAAACGGGCCTTTTTGCATTGTTGTTGTAATATCTTTCTTCCTGACAGACTGGACATTTTGAAAGATCGTTGTAAGTATTGACTGAAGTATTACGATATATTACACAATCATTTATACAAGCATCAAAAACAACCTTTTTAATTAAATATGGATTGATCATTTTCCTGGCTTCCTTATAATCAGAAGGGAGCAAGTCTCTATGATTATGCTGCAAAACCTTTTGCATTTTTAAATTTGCACTAAAGGCTGTCTTACTGGTTCCTGGATGACATGTAAATTGAAAGAAGTTCAGTGCCAACCACTGCAGAATGGTCATGTCTTGATCGGATCCACTTAATACATGAGTTGCTATTCCCGATGAGTATAACTTTTTGTCATAACTGAAACTCCAGAACTGACTGCTTTCTTCATCACCTGAATCACTGAGTGACTCTTCTTCATTATCATTTATATCCTCATCACATAAAAATGCTTCATCCTCACTTTCACGTGCACTCCTACAAAAAATAACAATAATATAATTGTACTACTAGTAGGTGGCAAATGGCAATGTTGTTTTATGTTCACACTGTTGTGTCAACATTTAAAAAAAAAACTGTAGAATCATGTCTCGTCTGGTAAATTTTAACCCATATGCAACAATAAATATTCTATGGAAGTAAAAAAATTCAAGAAATCTTCATATGTATCAATTCTTTTTAAAAAAGCAAAAAACCTTTTTTGTTGAGTGATCCTTAAAATTAAATAAACAAGAGCACCGCTAAGCGGAGCATCCCCTCGCGACAGGAAATATTATGAACATATGCATGCATTATAAAGGCATAAATGAACATATGCATCCATTATTAAGGCATAAATGAGAAATGAGGCATATATATTTTTTACCTGCATGTAAATTGTTGCAATATTTAGTCTGATATTAGAGGTACTGTAATTTGGAGATATACAGCCAAGTGGTCCGAGTAGTATGTGTAAATGTTTCCTGAAGCCCTTCACCGGTAATGGCAATGTCTCAATACGAGAGAAAAATTCTCAAGAGGGACGTTAAACAAGATGCAATCATCTAGTAATTAAGGGCAACCAGTATTACTATATAAAGTTTAAAATAAGGTAAAGAAATTAAAATGTTTTGCAACAATAATTGAATTTTTTAACAAAAATCTAGGTGGATATCATTTGGGGGGGGGGGGGGGGGGGGGGGGCTACCAACTCAAAACTGTCAAGCTTCATCCCTGTTAACATCTCAATATTCATGATCATATGGGTCAATTTTGTCAAGGGCCAAAATGTCATAGGGGTTTGTTTGGTCGACTGTACAACATAAAATGGCATTAGGTCGATGGGCAGAGGATTTTCGGCCTAGGCTAGGGGGTTTGTAAAGAATTCTAGACATTTCGGCACATGGACAGTTCGGCACCAGTTTCAAGACATTTCGGCACCTTTGAGACAAATCGGCACTTGACCATTAGTTATCAAAAAGTAAGACATTTCAGTAAATATATATATATATATATATATATATATATATATATAAACACAATAAATTTGTATAAATGTCGATAATAAAACGTCAGGAATTCTGTCCAAAATTGAAAATCTTCATGCCAGCGAATAATGCCCGTATATGCGCCCTGTTGAAAACAACGGTTTTGTTACCACGCGTGACTGTCTCCAATGCACAAAATATTCTGTATCTAGTCACGCATAAGAAGGTAACGGATTTTGTGAAGGGGACAAATACAAAATTTAATTGCGAACATATTCAAAATTTATTAGCCGATTGCATGTAAGCTTTTATTTTCTGAAGAAACTGCTAGTTTATACTGTACGCACTGAAAATAAAAGTTCAAAATACAGTAAAATATGGGCTCTGTTTTTAGTGGAACCTTAATCAATGTGGTAAATTCTCCCTCTTATCAAATGGCCAACCTTAATGTTCAACTACAAATTAAAAGTAGAAAATCTCAGAAGTTTATACATTTGGACCTCTAATTAATAAAATAACAAGACTCAAATATAATTTCCTCATCATTTATTCGCCTAGCGGGAGATAAAAGAAACATCGCCGATGTATACCTGTCTGGCCAGGCTTGGGTTTTTTAAAACACTATTTGATGGTACCCGAAAAATAACAACACAAGCGCGTAAGTTTCGGGGACATCAAAGTAGGCAATTATTAACAAAATTATATGAATTAAAAAATATTATACCGGTGCCGAAATGTCTTGGTGCCGAATTGTCTTGGGACACGGGTGCCGAAATGTCTTGATTTTGGGGCCGAAATGTCTTAACGAATGGGTGCCGAAATGTCTTGTACCCGTTTGTAAACCAGTGTCTACTAGTTTAAACTTTTCTTACTTGTTTTGAATTTCTTCAGTGTTGTCAGAAAGTTCAATATCACTAGACTCCACATGCTCATGATCAGAGCCAGAATTGTCTTCCAGTTCGATTTCTTCATCACCGTCGCATGCGGTTATATCGTTCTTGCTCTCGAATTCTGTATGTGGTTTCTCGTGCGATTGTTGGTTTTCATAAAGAAAATCATCTGGCTCAGAAGATAAAATGTCTCTAAATTCACCATACATTTTTTGTGCTGTCGGATTGTTCTTCGATCGGCAAGCAGTCCCATTCCATAACAAATTTTACAGTCACACGTTCTAAATGCTGTCCTCTTCTTCATCGTTTAATAATTGTTTAAACCGCGGTTTGAGGCGGCAACAAAGTCAATTCGGCATTTTGTCATTTCGGCACTTTTGTAAGGTTGCCCTTTCGCATTTTAACTATTGATTTGAAACCATCCATTTCGCCCATTGCGTCAGAAAAATAGTACCATTTATTCGTAAACAAACAAAAAAATGCATCGTTTCATTACGATTTTCCGAAATGACTAAACGACCAAGTGCTGAATAACCTACTGCCGAAATGACTAGAATAGCATTCTGAACATCTTGACAGTCGTCGTTGAAGCTACTAATAAATAATACGGGTTAATTTGCTTCTGTAACAGCTACAGCGATTGGTTAAAAGTATTCAGAATCATTTCAAAATTCTTACGATTTGAACGGTATATTCAGAGAAGTACCGAACAAAAAGACAAAATCCAGTTTGCAATCCTTGTTACTATTGGACAATTTCATGTAACCAGTTAACCGCGAAAACTGAATACACCATCATTGGCAACAATGGAGAAGAATTTCATGAGTTTGGACGATACGGGAATAAGCCGGGAAGGCTTGGATGCATTGAATGGTATACAATATATATAAAATACAATCTAGAAATTGTTAATCACGTGAAAGTGAAAACGAATTAATGTTAACGAATTCTGAAATTTCCAGAACTAACCACCCTCCCCCCTCCCCCCAAGTTATTTTGCCCTCCTATGCATATATTATATATATGATGGTGTAATGTATTACCAGTGTACTTACGCAATATCAATTCGACGCAAATTTATCTGTCAGACTAACAGTCAGATTCTTATTTTTCTAGAGAATAAACGTTTCTTCTCGCTGTGATAGGCCTACTATTTTTTAAAAATTTAATTCCTGAAAATACCGAAAACATCTTCTAAACCATAAACCATACCCCCCCCCCCCCCCCCCCCCCCCCCCATACTGTAGATGCACATCTGGATAATTCACTGAATCTACGACATCCATTTTACAGTTTCACACAATTAAAATGGTTATAGTAACAGTTATATTTAATAACAGGAAAAATAAAATCGGTAAATGTTCTAAATGAATGTAAAGTAAGCACAACATATTTACAAGTTAGTGTTACGTTATATATTGCTTTTATGTACAGTAGTGTGGACACCTGAATTCGTCTCCTCTACCGATGACTCTGTTGAGCAACAATAAATGAGATGAACCCAGTACTTACAGATATCACATTGTGCCATTTTAAAAACACAAGTGAAGCACATTTGCGAAACTGTTTTGGTTGGAACAGGTGACAAACACAACACTTTTCAGATTCGTCAGTATCATCCTCATTTGAACTGGACGAATCACTGTCAATTAATAGGGCCACCAGATTTATTTATTCAGAGGTACCAGGGACAAGGTGATGATCCGACACATTGTGGAATTTAATTGTTATTTTTAAATATTTAAATTGTCTTGAATTTTTTTTTCCATATTAAAAATTATTATTTAATATTAAAATTATTTTTTAATTATTTAATTAAATAATATTACTAAAAATTATTTATTTAAAAACCCAAATTTAATATTAAAAAATCACTGTTTTAAATTTAATAAATCACTTTCAAAATTTAAAAAATAACCCAATAATTAATTTAGAAAAGCGAAAAAATACCACCACCCTCTTGCATAAAATATTTAAAAAATTTATGCACATGGAATTTCAAAGCTAAAATTTAGACTATATTCAGTTTTTTTATATTAAGTTTTATCTATTTGTATATAAACAAAATATTAAATATATCTTCATATTTGAATCAATATTAAAATTGTATTCTTGTTAAATTTTTTTTAAAAATTTTATTTGAAATGTATTTGTAGATATAAACTCAAGTAATAAAATATACCTAGATCTATTGTGTACATAAAAATATATATTTTTTGAAGTATTTTACATCCTAGAATTTTTTGTTTATATAATGAACTGTACGATTCTTTTTTATTTTTTATTTTTTAGATCCATTTTGAATTCATAATAATTTATCCAAAATATTGTTAAAACATTAAAACAGCAGGTAAAATATTTATTTTTAAAAACTAGGAAATAAAATGTATATTGTTGTGAGTTTGGCTACATGCCAAAAATCTGCAAGGTACCCTTAATGGAACCACGACTTTCACTATGCAAGAATACAATGCCAGGGTGATCATCAAAACCGGAAGTGACCTATTTCCAAAGGTAAATAAACAGCGTATGACAGTGGACAGTTCCTTATCTAGTTTATCTTTGAAATATTGAAAATAAAGGAATATAATGGGAAGCTGATTGGCTAATCAACGCAGGGTCATTAAAACTAGCAGGTAGATGTAATTACCTCTGGAAATGCACGTTGGTCTTCCATATCGGGAAATTTTTTTCTTACTAAATTTAGCGTGATGTCAACAAACACACGTTTGCCATGATTGATTACGTCAATGCACGTGCGCGCAAGAACGATGTTTTGGAAGTGCACCGGCAATATAATACACCGGTAATACATTACAGTACCATAGTAGATTATCATTCACCCTTCAGTAACAAAAAAACAAAAATGGAAATGAAATAAAAACCGGAATTTCATTGGGCATTATTTTTTATTTTATTATTTTTTTTTCCCCTGCCCATACCTGGAATTCCTATAATAATTTTTTTTTCTGGATCCTACATTGTTGCACAGGCTCTTCATAAGAAAAGATGATTGATGAAAAACTTTTTGTAACCCCCTCCCCCCCTGCCCATGAAATTCTACGTAAAATTTCTAAAAAATTATTTTTTCACAAAAAATGTTTAAAATAGCTAGCTTTATTCCGTCATTTTTATGTTTTTTCATTCTAAACAAACTTGTTTCTGAAAAAATAGGACTACAGTCAGGAGAGCATCTGCTTTGAGTGCGGAGGTCGTGGGTTCAATTCCCGGCCGGGTCATACATAGGACTTTAAAATTTGAGATATTGCTTCCTCGCCTGATGCTCGGCATTTAGGGGATAGAGTATCAAACTGGTTCACCAGTGTCAGTATAATGTGACGCGGGGGGGGGGGGGGGGGGGGGGGGGTTTACGTTTGTCTGCGGTGTACTGACTCGGTGAGCTAGCACCTGAAATGTCCTGAGTGCGCACTAGTACAAAGCAGACCATAAAATACACTCGCACATCTCACGCATACATGAAATTGTGTTCAAGTTAATCTTAGAGATTAATAAATTGTTCTCGTCGCGAATAGCTGAAAAAATGCTGATGCGACATTAAACAGCATTACCACCACCACCCCCCATTTTTTATCCTCTGGAACAGCTCTTGGGGGCCATGGTGGTTGTGTGGTTAAGATGTTTCACTAACAGTCACATGGTCTCTCAGCACTGAGGCCTCTGGTTTCGCCAGTTTAAACAGCAACTCTATGTTTTAATCAAAGTACTGAAGGTACTGAAGCATCAGCTAAACTGAGCAATTTGATAAAAAAAATGTGCACTTGAAACAGATTTGTCTAATGAATCAGTAACAAATGAAAATCATGCAAATAATAGATACTGTGATTGGGAAGCTTCTAACAACAAGTCTGCTTTTTATGCAATTTGTTAGGTTCTAACATATAAATATGTTACAATGGTCAAAACGGACATGCCACGCAATGTTTATCAATTGAGTTAACTAAGTAATTCGCATAAATATAAATTTTCAAATTTTCAAAAACCAAGAGAGGCTACTAAAGACCCGACCCCAAATCTGAGTGAAATATCTCAAGCGTAACGGAAAAAAGTCCAGAGAAACCATCATTTTGATAAAATTCACAAAGTGAAAGGGGCATAACTCCACTAAAACGCAGTTGACTGAAAGAAAACCCAAACTGGATCTGTAATCACCACCATCATCATCATTATCACTCCTCATATCACATTTTGATCATCAACATGAAGATATCATCATCATCATCATCATCATCATCATCATCGTCGTCGTCGTCATTAGCAGCAGCAGTAGAACCCATGCCATGACAATCACCACCACCATTATATTAATCATTTTCAGAAATCCTCATGTTACATCATTAATATGGTCACATCATCATCATAGCTCTTTGTGTCACATAATCATCATCATTATCAGCAGCAGCAGTACTGAATGTCATCATCATCATCATCATGTCACATCATCAGCATGAAGACATTGGCTTTGTCATCATCATCATCATCATCGTGAATTATTATCATCATCGACAGCAGCAGAACTGAATGTCATCACCACCACCATCATCATCATCACCACCATCTTCATCATCATCATCATCATCATCATACTATCGGCATTGCTCAGCAGTACTGAATGTCATCATTGCCACCATCATCATCATCGGTAGCAACAGAACTCATGTCACCATCATAATCGTCATCATAGTTCGTCAAGTCACATCGTCATCATCACCATCATCATTCATAGCAACAGAGCTTATTTTCATCACCAACATCACTATCATCTTCTTCATCACGATAATCATTATCATCATTGGCATCAACAGAACTCATGTAATCACCATCATCAACATCATTATCATATCTCCTCGTGTCACATCATCATCATGGTGACATCATTATCATATCTCCTCATGTCACATCATCATCATCATCATCATCATTATATCTCCTCATGTCATATCATCATCATCATGGTGACATCATCATCATCATCATCGGCAGCAGCAGAACTGAAAGTCATCATCATCATTATTATTGTCATCATCTTCATCAGATCATCATGCCACATCATCATCGACATAGTGTCATCATCACAAAAAAAAAACTTTCACCATGACAGCTATTCCCTTGACTTGCAATTGACAGATTAACCATTGTTGAAAGTCATTAATTTTATTCATTGAATTCACAATTAATTTGAAAAAAAAATAAAAATAAAAATAAAACCTTTGTTTTAGAAATAATTTAAATGTATTTAAAATTATTGTTGAATATATATAAATTGTCCAAGTGAGCTTCAAAAGCCTGAATGGTAAAACCATCCTGACACAATAAGCTAATAATCTGTACCTCCCAATTACAGAAGTTGTCCAGTCAACTGTTCTTTCAAAAAAAGTTTGTTGACAAGAATTGTGTACAAAAGGGGAAATATTTCTGAATACGATAATTGAAAATTAATTGATTATTATTTAGACAACTAAAATGTTACAATAAAATTACTTTGAATTAAGAGAAATTGTAAGAGGAGTTGAGTTCACAAAGTAGGTACCCCAATTCTAATACTTGCTAAAAAGTGACTAAGTTTCAAAGTCTGGAAAAATGGAGAAAAAATCTTGAAATATTTCCATAAAGTCAGGTGCACATCTTCAATACTGTGAAGTTTCAAGGCTTTTGGTTGAAAACTGTAAGAGGAGTTGAGTACCCCATTCAAATACTTGCTAAAAAGTGACTAAGTTTTAAAAGTCTGGAAAAATGGGGAAAAAATCTTGAAATATTTCCATAAAGTCAGGTCACACCTCAATATATATATTAACATTCTGTGAAGTTTCAAGGTTTTTGGTTGAAATCTGTAAGAGGAGTTGAGTTCACAAAGTAGGTACCCCATTCAAATACTTGCTAAAAAGTGACTAAGTTTCAAAGTCTTGAAAAATGGGGGAAAAATCTTGAAATATTTCCATAAAGTCAGGTGCACATCCTCAATATATATAGAAACATCCTGTGAAGTTTCAAGGTTTTTGGTTGAAAACTGTAAGAGGAGTTTAGTTCACAAGATTGGTACCATATTTTCCCCGCCCTTAGTTTCTGTTCTACTTCACCAACGGTGCTCTAGAAATCGGAAGAACTTAAGAAAGCACAATAACTGTTTTGTTTGTTTTCCTGCATATTATTAAAATAAAGTAATATGGCTTCATGAAAAGAAATTAAAGGTTGTAAAAACCATGGATTAAAGTACTGACAACAACTTTAATCGGATATCCACTGTAAAAACGATCTAATAAGGACTTGTAACAAGGTAAATAAATTTTATCTGAAAATTTTAAAACATCGTTTTTTTTCAGTTTTGTATAGATTTTGATTTCAAGTTGTTCTTTCTTGTCGATTTATTTTGTTTATTCAAAATAAACAACTGGAAAAGATATTTAAATGAACATTGATGATGAAATTGTCTGTCTTCGCAGACATATGGTGAGAAGTGGAGTGTGTGCGGAAGATCGGAAGTATGTAGCAGAGAATTAAACTGATAACTGAAAAGGACAGGGTGTCATGATCATTTTAAAAGAGGCAAGGGTGTACTGGACTAAAAAGGTCAGTCACTACGCTATGTGAATACATTTGAGCAGGGGCATCGGGTGTCAAATGCAGGCATGCCCACAAACACATGGCTAATTTGCATACGAACTACAGTATCGATATCCTACACAACTTCACGAGTCACAAACGATTTATCAACATAGCCAATAACTTGTAAATAAACTTCTTCTTTCAGTTTCGTATCACATTTTTGGGAATAATCTTTGATTTCTACTTTTTTGTTATGCATAATTTCGCTACCGGCAAACTGACAGGAATGAATTTTAATACCCAATGAAAGCGGGAAAATCCTCGTGACGTTATGATGAATATTAATGAACCAGGTCGGGATATCCATTATTGACAATCAATTTTTGAAAAAAATATATATAATTTATCATCAAATGTGATCCATGTTTAAAGTTATTTAACTTAAAAACTGTTTAATGAGCATACTTTGTGTTTATTTATCGATGTCACTTTGCGTAAATTAAAAAAAATCCAATATGGCGGCGACTGCAACAACCACATGTACAGCACTGTAGGTCAAAAAAGAAGAACGTCGGCGCGAACTGACAAGATCGTCATTTTTGTTGGGTTTTCCGAGGGGCGTATACTTAATGGATTTTTATGGTTTTTATCTTAAAATTATCATACAAAAGTGAAGAATTAAAATATATATCCAGCAAAAACAATTACGGACTAATACGCGCATGAATACATTTCAGATCGGCACATGTGTACATGATGAAAACATTGCTTTCGTAATTTTCCGGGAGACCCAATCACTCAGATTAGAGTTTATACATACCTGGGATACCGTATATGGAAATTCCCGTAATTTCAGTCGAAACGAAGGATTTGATTGGCTGTCAAGGTGAAATGAGAGCGGCGCTAAATACGAAAAAATCCAACGATCGCTATAACGCATTCAGCATGGCTGATGCTTTAAAAAAACCTTTTCCTGCTGTGTGAAATATTGCAGATATTAAAGCATGGCCAAACTCTTCCAAACTTCTAACTTCAAGGTACGTAGCCAGAGTTGAAATACCCATATCATATGTTTGACCGGGTTGGCCGCTGTTTTTAATCCCCTGCCGGTGAAACCGAAGGGGACTATAGTGTTTAGTTGTCTGTCTGTCTGTCGAACTTGTTGTATTGGGCAACTACTAAAATTCTGACTTGAAACAAATAGGACAGGGAAACCACCACATTTTTATTCCTACATGTATTAATTGCTAAATATTGATACTGACGATATTGTATTGATGCATGTATCGAAATTTAGAAAATGGGAATTCATTGATATAACAATGAATTCCAACCCCTCATTAATATATATATATATAAACATTTATATATATTCATTGATAACCAGATCTAAATTTGTTATATTTATTTTTCAGAAAATGGAATAACATTGGAAATGTTGCAAGTTTTTAGTGAAAATGACATTACAGACATTTTTGAAAAATTCAAAGACAGATTTATAGCACGACAGATTTGCCAATGCTTCTCTAATACCAAAGTGAATGTTGAGTCTGAGAACAAAAATGCTGAAGTTGATATTAGCCTTATCTCATCTGACTTAAAATTTGGAATACAAAAAAACTGTAAGGTCACCGATTCTGATACAGGTAACTCTACATCCAAAGGTGAAAAGTATACCATTGAGGAGCTATTAAAAAAAAAACCTAAGAGAGGGAAACCTACTCCAGCACAGGCATACTTTTCCAATGTCATGAAAGATGCTGCAACGGCAGCACATATTTGGAAAAAATGTCCAAAATTGTGCGAAATTTCTGAACAAAAACGTGAAGCATTTTTCCGCAGTGTTAGCTCTGTATTACCAGATTTGGTAGTAAATAAAAAGGAGGAGTTGTGGAAACGTCTTGGGGAGAATTTGCAAAATCGTCGGAAATACTTGATGGACAAAATAACTGGGAAAAGGAGTCCAAAATCAAAAGGTGGTCACAAAAAACTGCCTCAGCCTTCCAGTACTGTGTCCCAAACAACTGAGAGAGGATTAGTAAAGGCATCATCAGGCACATACACTGCTAAAAATAAAAACTTGAATTCAGTTGTTTCAACTACCAGTAGTTCAATTTCATCTAGTTCAGTTTCAACTTCAGTAACCAATATCAAACTTCTAACACCAGGGGCCACAGTAGACATCTTTAACAGAAGAGAAGAGTTTTTGGGAGTCGGATTATATCTGAGAGAGAAAGATGAATTATATGTAGAACTGGCATTACACAGCATGTCAAAAAACATCACAGATGAACCTTATAATGAGCTTCCTATGGAAACTGAGGGTGTAACAAACTTTAAAGACTTAAATGTTAAATCAGTATTTCTATGGAAAAAAGAACTGGTTCAATTGAAACAGTCTGCAAAATCTACTGGTGAAAAGAGAAGAACATCAAGTAACAGTTCAGAGTGTATTTTAAAAAAGCCCAAGACAACAGCAATCAAACCAGTAACAGGAAAAAATCTGGAAACACAGTCAGAAATAAAAAAGTCTTCAAAAACTTCTTGTGAGAAGAGAAAATCATTAAATAGCAATTTGCCGCGTCCAGAGTGTACTTCAAAGAAGTCAAAGACAACAACAATAAAACCAGTATCGACAACAAAATCTGAAATTGTTGTTATTGAATGGAGTGCAGGGGAACTTTATCTTGGTGTTCTTAAAACTTCGAATGCAGGAGTTTTTGTTCATAACTGTTCGCAACCTTTGGGTAGAATAATACCTGTGGATGGCACATGTACAGATGGCAAGAGATCAGACTTTTATGTTTTGGAACATGTCAAGGATAACATGTTAAAAATAAATAACAAGGACATTCAAAAGGAACCAGATATGGATTTTCTGGTTTGGAAAATTTGTGAAGCAAATAATCACTTGGCAAGATTTGATGAAAGCAAGAAAAAAATATTCTTGCCAGATGAAAATTTATTTTTGTCATCATTACGAACTCAGTTGGACAATTACCTGTAATCACTAAGTACAGTAAATCATGTAATAATTATAACACTGGAATAATTTGAACACTGATTTTGAAAATAATTATATTTTAAATTTTGATTTTAACAATCCCCTCCATTCCCAAGAATTCAAAATCTTTGCAGCTTTTTTTTTTTTTTTTTTTTTTTTTTTTTTTTTTACTGGCATTCCCTTTAAATTTTACTTTATTTAATAAAAAACATTTCAATAAAAACAATAAAAAAATATGAAAATTCAGAGTCGGACCTGTGCATTGAATTCTAGGTTACTTCAACAGTTTAATCACATGCATAACAGGCTTACAGATGGTAGTAGATTTCTCAATAACCCCAACACTAAAGAGCTTTACAAAACTGGATTTCTTTATAAATTAAACAAACAAACAAACAAAAAAAAAAAAAAAAAAAGGTAATTCAAATATGTTTTGATTACAACATAATTTACTACAAAAATGCTAATTGTTCATTTAATCAGTGCCATACATGATTTACTATGGAAATGCTTTTTGTTCATTTAACAGTGTCGTGCGTGCTTTTTGTTCATTTAATTATATAATCAGTGTCGTACACTTTTTACTATAAAAATGCTTTTTTGTTCATTTAATCAGTGTCATACACGATTTACTATGAAAATGATTATTGTTCATTTATATCAGTGTCGTACATTCATACTCATAGAAACTGAGAAATCGACAATTATATGCATTTCCTTGGAACTGGAGATGTACTGTATGGATATGAAGTTCGTTACTTGATTATTTGTTTCTGCAGGTTTGCATTGCTGCAGTAGAAAATATAAATTGTGTACTGTAATATATTATACAGTGTTGATTGTATTGTACAATTGTCACCTGTATGTGACAGTGATGTTGTTAGTCTATTTTTGTTTTAAATTCTTTTTAATTTTTTATACCCTAAATCGTTTTTATACCCCCTGCCAAAGAAATCCCTAAATTGTTTTTATGCCCCCGGCCAAAGAAATTGTTGGGGGTTTTCTGGTTTCACCCTGTCTGTTCATCCGTCCATAGACAAATTCTTGTCTGCAATAACCCACAAACTTTTTAACCCACAACAATAAAACTTTATAGGATCTTTCTATTACTAAAACAGAAACTCTCTTAATTTCCGCCATTATTTGTCTGCAATTTTATACACTTATTTACTGGTTACAAAAACAGTAGCAAGTTTGTTGTCTCCCAATTGTAAGAAAACCTACTATTTTTCTGATGCAAAGCGGAGGGAATTATCAGTATATAGGTTTCAAGGGGACAATAAACTTGCTATTGTCCTCATAGCCAGTAAATAAGTGGCCAAAAATTCAGTCTGATTTATTATCAGTTTAAGTGAAATCGACATATTGAAAACCTGCAGTGGAAACTGATTAAAGAGATGTTGACATTTGAACTTCTGGCAATAGTTTATGAAACTATTTTGACCAGTCAATAGTCCTGTTTCAGCAGGTTTAACAATATAGCATTTTTATGGCTTTTAAATTTGTGTAGAAAAAATCTAGTGAGGTATAATAACAAGCATTATTGCCCTTTACAGACAATTTTATTCCATCATAGTGCAACCTTGTTTTTGCTGCTTCTCTGCAAAATGTATGTGGGAGTTGGATATAAGTCAGCTTCACTGACATCTGTTTTTTTTTTTTTTTTTTTTAATTAATATTCTCACACAGTAGTGATTTTGAATGATGACTTCTGGAGTTAAGCCCCTTATATAATTAGTTTGTGGGAGACTGAGTATTGTCCTTATATATACTCCTATACTATCTAGTCAGAAAATTGTTAAGTTTTAGTGGGCGACTCGAGTATTGTCCATTTTTCGTATATACTTCCAAGTCTCCTATATATACTATCTAGTCAGAAAATTGTTAAGTTTTAAGTTCACCTGATCTTAAAATGATTCATGAATGTCATGTTAAGATATTTTACTTTGCATCTGTAACTTTTGTTGCAATTTTAATATACTCATGTATATATTTTTTTAAAGTGCCATTAAATAGTCTTTTTTATGCTAGTCCTATTGATTTATATATATATTTTTTAAAGAATGTACTTTATGCTAGTCCCATATATTGATTTATATACTGGATATTTTATAATGAATCAAATTTACATCATTTCCATTTTTCATAGGAGCCAGTTGCCGTATCTTGTGAAGATAGACAATTTTCATAAAAAATGTATTTAAAAATTAAAAAAATATTTAAAAATGCCAGGGGAGAAAATGTTTTAAGAACTGAAATTTTGTTTAAAAGTTAAAAGTGTCTTTGTCACTTTTTTTCCAACAGTACAGGGTACAGGTGATTTAATCATTTGGTCCATACAGTAGCATAAGTATCTTTACATTCCCCCCCCCCCCCCCCAAAAAAAAAAAAGGAAAAAAAATAAAAATAATATGATTTGAATATCTTTTGTAAATACATTTATGTGAAGATCCAGGCAAGTTGATGATTAATTTTTCTTTTGATAACTGAATTTCAGCATCTATCACTAGACAACTTCTTGCCTTCTCGCATTAAATATTCAAAAAAACAAAACCAAAAAAAAAAAAAAAAAAAAAAAAACCCCAAAAAAAAAACGAGTAACGTGTGTACAAATTAACCAGACACTTGTCCAAACCAGACTTCTTCAGTGGTCATGACCCCTTTCTGGGTTTTCACAAGTTTCACTTTAGTATCTTGTTCTGGGAATTTCAGGTTTTTGTAAAATAGACATTTGCAGTTTCTCATTGACACACTTAACAGACGGTTTGTTTTTTTTTTTTTGTTTTAGAAAAAGAGAAATAGACAGTCTATCATTTGCAAGCATATGGTTACAATGTGTCACATAATTTTTGTTTTTCTCATTGTGCTCTTGTGACAAGTGGGAAAGGCATGAAGAAAGGCCTACAGAAGCACAACACTTCATGTATAAGATAGCATTTACTCATGAAGGGTTAACAAATTTATGGTAATATTTTAACTTGTCAGACCATTGTTCAAGGTTACAATGACAAATCAAAACAGGAGCAATGAATAAACAAGTATTTTCTAACATAGTCAGGTGAACATTAAGGCCTACTGGGCCTCTTGTTTAATTAGCTCTTCAAATTTAATAGTTAGATTGTTCAAATTTAATAGTTAGATTATTTTATTAGTTATTCAAATGTAATATTTTGCATGTTGATCATTATAGTTTATAAATGTTTTTCCTGAAAAATATTAAAGCTGAAATTGGTTGGTACTACCCTTGTAAGTTGTATATATGTTTCATTGCTAGTCAAATCAGAATCGGTTCCTTTTGTGGTATAATCCATTGCTTGTTCGTGTTTTTTCGCTTTTGTTTCTGGTTGAAAGTTATCATTTATATTTTTATTGTGTAAATGACCTAGCTACCTGTCCGAGGCAACCACATAAATTTGGGGTCATCTTTCATGTGGTCACTTAGTAATGTCCTTAACTCTTTTCCGCATGTAGCTTTCCTACACTTTTCACACAATGATTTTTGATACCATGACCATATCCATAATGACTACTTTTGTCGCCTCTAATGTACCAAGCTCTTTCCACCAAAAGTATCAAACAAAATAGTTTAAATTACAGTGTAATATATATGTAATTATATTAAAACATTTTTATCTGTTGATTAAGTTTCTCATTTGTAATATGCAAACATATATCTTAGAGATTTCATTATTCTATAAAAACTACATGTGGAAACCACAGAAAGCTTATATGAATACAGCAAATGCGTCAAAAAATATAATTATGGGGTAAAGAGTTACATGTAATAATGACAAGTTTCATGAAATTTATAACAAAATCTGTATACTGTGAAATTTTCACGGAAGTAAATTCCCAATTAAGACACGAAAATAAGGTAACGTAAATTAATCGTTTTAATATATAGAATACTGGTAGGGTTGCCAAATTCCGGAATAAATACTTGCAAAACAAAAAAAGACTAATCTTGCAGGAAAATTGACGTGAATATTTCCAGATTTACAGTATACTTATAATTGTAAAGAATAAAATCACTAAATATCTCCTCTTTAAAAGTAAAATATGGGATGCAACAGTAATATAATTTGATAGTATAGTGATTATTTCATTTTCAAGGCTAGGATTAACACAATCTTTAATTTAGTATTAGAATTAAAGTATTTCCATATTATTTTTAAATTTTAAAGTTGGTCCGTGGTATTTTGTCACACTTTATAAACATGGGATGGTCTAAGTGATGTATATGGGTAAAACATAACCGTAAATACCAAATATGCAAGTAGAAATGTTTATTTTCGTATTTGGTTTTATTGAAGAATACATGTACCCAAAACCCGTGCTATTAATCCTTGAAATCGAACTTCTTTAATATAGTTCAATAGTTTGGGATCCCTATCATGTTAAATGAGACTGTTTACATGACAAAATACCGCGACCATATATGCATACTATAGGAGTACTTATTTTATAGAAGTATATAATAAAGTAACAGTAAAGCATGTAGGTGTTGTTGTATATTATAATGTTCAAATGTAAATGTTATAATATATAACCAAGTCCAAGGACCTTGCTATAATTTAGTTTAACTTGTAATGGGTTTAAAAATTTTAATGGGCATAAAATTATGTTTACCATTAAAATTTCACAGGAAAAATTGTTAATGGCCATTAATCCAGAGCTGTTTGCTTAATATGATGCCCATTAATTAAAATGACAATTTAAATGAACCCTTAATTTGGTTCAGAATAACAGGGTTTTAATGGCCATTAACATAAGCAATTTCATGGGTTGACTAATTAATGGGTTTGGTACCATTTTGTTAATGCCCATGAACTTTTTTAATAGGCATTAAAATTAAAAAAAAAAAAATAATGGGCATTAACATATACAGATTTAATGGGCATTAATCCACAACAAAGGTAATGGCCATTAATACTGGTCTGGGGGGGGGAGTTAATGGCCATTACAAGTACTTGATATTCATGGCCATTAATCTTTTAAAATTAATGGTTTTTTAATGGGAATCCAAAGTTCAGCCTCATATTTTGGGCATTAATTTCGTCCTGAATAAGGGGATTTTAATGGGAAAGTTTAAGGGTTTTTTAATGGCTCCATTTAATGGCATGTTAATGGCCAATGTAAGCAGTAGTGCTAAACAACAGTTTTTCGAAAACATCATGAAAACCGTTCAGTTTAGCCAAATTCTGAAAGAGGGTAAAAGTGTTCAGCATGATGAGATCTATCCTTGGCCAAATTTTCATGAAAATCTGTTTACCGGATGTAAGAGTTATTGCCCTTTTTTACGTTTTTTTGCTACTTTTATATTGTTACTGGTACTATTTTTAAAAATCTTCTCCTGAGAAACTACAAGACAGAATGTTACCAAACTTGTTATTTATAAATATTCCTTAGGGTATCGTAGTATGCACCAAACTTATGTTTTTAATATTTATTTTTTTCAGCTAAACAAAAACTGTTCAATGGGATAGTTGACATGTTTTTGGAATTTGGAGATAAGTTTCCAGTTGTAATGGCAGACAAGGCCATTAGTGACCAGGTGATAATGCCGTTGACAAATGCTGTGTGGTATATTAGTGGAAATATGGGGACAATTTAGGAACGAGCCAAACATTTGTCTTATGTTCAGGGAATTCCTGCAAGGTACTATATAGAAGCCATGAAATTTTAAATACAGTAATTTCGTCTGTCTGTCTTGCAAATGACATGTCCACTCAGGTCCATACTAATTATACCCCCGCTTTAAAAAAAAGGGGGTATACTGTTGTACCTTTGTCTGTCCGTCAGTCCGTCCCATGAAATTTTCGTTGCATTTTCAGATGTAGATCTTTAATACTAAGTTATACCTCTGACAGTGTCTGACATGTGAAATGACAAATTTCCACCACTTGATGAATATATCTCTTAATGGAATGAAATATTTACTCTTTTTCAGGGTTGTGAAAACAGGATACTTGTTGCCCAGAATGTTAGATCAACAGTAACATGTACTGAATGTGACAAACCCAGATGTGTGTATTCCAAGTTAAAGTTGACCCCCAGAGATCTAAGAGCATTAAAGCATATGATTGATAAATATGACTACACTTGTGGAGCAATTTTAGCACCTGAAGGTATATATATTTGTTATTCATGTTCATTGATCTGACAGCGAAATAATTTTGAACATTGGACACTTGAACCAAAATAATGTGATCAGTACTAAAACACAATGAACACAGACTAAAACAGCAAACAGGGTACATCCACAGATCTGCTCAGGATGAGTGAGCCATATCTGCCACTTTAGCCATCCACTTTGATGAATGTGGTAAATGTTTGAATTACTAGCCAGACTCTGAAGACACACATGAGAGAATACATTCTGATGATAAACAAAAATAAATTTAATGAATATATGTCACACTATTGCCAGGATCATACACCTTTTTGAATAACTTATGAGGTCAACTTTTTATAAATCCCTAGGTACATGTACATTTTGTTTTATTTATTTATATGATGTCAGAATGTAGTTTTGTACAGTGTGAACATATGCCTGGATCAGATCCTTGTCTGACATTAACATATTTCTTTCACCCCTGACATGCCAGGAATGAAAGAAATATGTTATAAAGTGTAATAAACAAATTGCCTTGTCAGACAAGGATCTGATCCAGGAATATGTTCTGACACACTGTATAAAACTACATACAAACAGTGTCTTTGTTTCCATGTTCTTCATGGTAAAGCCTTTGTGAGACTCCAGATGTCCTGCACCACACACATTGAGTTCACATACTATGGTTCAAGTGTTGGGAGGTTGGATCTATGTGCACAATGTGTATCTCCTGATACCACCAAGGACCCAGAACTACCTAAAAAATTCAAAATAGTTCTACCAGTGTGCAAGGCCTGCGTTGACAGGAAAAAAAGATATCCCTAAAAGAAATCCAAAGAAATAGACTTTTGTCAATTAATCTATGGGCTCTTTTGATTCTAGTCATTGTGTGTTCGATTGTTTTGTTCTAGTCAGACACTTTAAATGTATTTATACTAAAGTGCATATGTAAAAACTTTTATTTCCAGTTCTATATTTTGGAAGAAATCCAAAGAAACAGACTCTTGTTAATTAATCTAGTACAGTTGATATGAAAGTTTGTTCTGTGCCTCTTTTCATTCTAGTCATTGTGTGTTCTAGTCAGACACTTTAAATGTATTATTATATATACAGTCGAACCCGGTTAATCGCATAGGCTCCGTGATTCAAAATTCTATGCGATTAACCGATATATGCAATTAACCGATAAGCAAGAATATCCGATGTCAGGACTCGAGACGCATGCTGGGGGGGGGTCTACATCTACAGTTGTCATAAAGTACATTGTACTTGTAAATAATTTCAGAATAAGTAACATGTCTACACTTCTTGTTTTTAACAAAAAGAAAGATGATAATCCCGAGAATAAAATAATTTAAAAAGTGTTTGTTGTTGTCGTTTTTTAGCCACGAGTTGAATAGAATACAAAAACTTGATAACTTCCGGTTTGATAGTATTACTAAGAAGTGTAACATGTGCTCGATAATGTGTAAATAAAACGGCATCTACATCAAGTTATTAAAACGATATTTTTTTTAATAATTTTATTAAGTTATAATAATTTTTAAGTTGTAAAATAAGAAACTTAGGAAAAATTCCATGAAAATAAATTCCGTCTATTGGTGAAGTAACTGAACTTTTTGTTAGTTTCTTCTTTTTCGGATCACCATCAAAGATCGTGATTAACAACATTAGAACTTTTTCTAATTTTAATTGCAGTTTTTATTCCAATCATTGTTATTTTAATAATCAAAGTGTTGTCTCCTGTGATCATAGAATAATCCCCGATGTTTACTTTACTATCATTGGTTTCAGTTTCTTAACCTACCACTGTGTTTTTTAACAATTAAAATTATAACTGACATATGTCACTGAAGTTACTGTTTGTATCGGAATATTTACACAATTAAAACTTCAAACAGCTCTAAATGGCTAATCGGAATGACCCATTGTAAATAAGTTAAACACCTGTGAGTTCTGTTAGGTTTTGTGTCATCGGCGATACACATTTTAGTAAATTCCCGATAAGGGAGACAAACCAATAAAATATTCAAAATGGCGACTGCTTTACTGGATTACCGCGATATGTTCAGAAAGAAGGAAAAAATACAAAACACAAACAAGTAAACACAATTTATACAACATATTTTATTCATTAAATACAAATGTTCTTCTACGTCTGTATAATAAACATATTTGACACTTTCCCTTGATAACGGTGACGATCTTGGATTTGTCACAAAACCTGGAAATGAAATCAAGTGCACATCGTATTTTGAAGAAAAATTATGATATTTTTTTTAAAATCCTAGGGTTTTGGGATCGGGTCGGGAAATTTTCTATGCGATTAACCGGAGTTGGGCATTTTTGGCTATGCAATTATGCGGGTAATTTTCAATAGAATAAATAAGAAATGGTTTTGGATTTCAAAATCCTATGCGATTAACCGATTTATGCGATTATCCGATATGCAATTAAGTGGTTTCGACTGTACATATATATAATACTACAAAGTTTGATTTTCTTAATGTTATTTCCAGTTTTATATTTTCGAGATTTTTGTGCCAGGGTAAATATCCTGGCATTGAATACAGTATACATGCATAACAAGCAACAAACTATGGCAATTTGGAATCTACACCTTGTCATACATGTATTAATATGTTATTAATGAAAGCTTTAATAACTGTCAAATCAGAAAGTAGTAAATACACACTTTAATGCTACATTAGTTTTATGCACTAAATGTGCATATTTTGAATAGTGCTTGAAATCAAAAGGATTGATAATCTAAATAAATACACTCAAATTGAGCACAAACAACTGATAAGTGGCCTCCAGTGGACAAGTCAAACCATCCATTACATCCAGTTGGAAAAAAAAAAGTACCTGCCTGCCTGGTCTGTTGACAAAGAGTAGACCCGGGGGAGGGGAAACAGACAGTCTTTTAAATGTGGCCCAATACCTACAATATTTCAATACACATGCTAACTAGATCTGGTCATTCCATATTGGATATTATAGCTGGATCTTCCTGAGTAATTACCCTAACAACCCTTCTGTTGTTATTCCTCAGAAGGACTGTATATATTAACCAGTTTAACCTTGTACCTATTTAACTCATAGTAGCTTGTTTAGTACAATCTACTAAATTTAATGGAGTTTCGACACCAGTTCCTGGAGTAAGAAGAAAAGAAAAGATTGCAAGTTTCCTTTCATTGAATTTTATTCATATTCAATTTGCTAATCACAATAATTATTTTATTATCATTTTCTTTGTAATTTAATTTTAAAGTGGTTTTATTTAATGAATGTAAGTAATGAGCCAATAGTTTGTGTACTCATGTAACGTGGTTAAATTATTTAACTAGTTCAGTTATATCATGTCTTTATATTGGACTTATTGTGATTTTAGTGGTTATTTGATACCAGTATTCACCTGGTGAAATAAATGATTTTGAAGTGTTTGAAGTAGTTGTTGGTGATTCAAGTTTAGTTAGTTAAGTTGCCCTCGTTTCATTGGTCTGTAAGTAGCCATAGTTTTACAGCTCTGTAATTTTGCGCCAGTCTGCAGAGTGACCATGGTGTCAGTCACTGATATTTATAGTAACGATTTTTAAGTGCTGAGGTACCCCGCTTGACCATTTTGATAGTGGGACGAGATCAACCTGACCACTTGACCGTCACATATATTTGAATAATTAAGTTAAAGTTAAGTGTTAAATTTGAAAAATCAATAGTTGCATTCATAATAATATTTTAATAGACAGGCACCAGAGGAAAGTTATCAATAGGTTCATTATTCATGGTACATTGTTCTATTTATTGTATTAGTTCATAGTACATATAGGACATGTTCATAGTTCATAATTCTGTTTATAGAACATGTTCATGGCAGATAGTTCTATTTATAATATAAATGTTCATTATTGAAAGTAAATTATTCTATTATTAGAACATGTTTATAGCAAATTGTTCTATTTATAGTACACGTTCATTATTCGAAGTAAATTATCTTTATAAACATGTTCACAGTAGATTGTTCTATTTATAGTATGCGTTCAATATACAAAGTGAATTATTCTATTTATAGAATATGTTCCTTATTCAAAGTAAATTATTCTATTTATAGAACATGTTCATAGTATATTGTTCTATTTATAGTAGGTGTTCATTATTCATAGTACACTGTTCTATTTATAGAACATGTTCATAGTAGGTTGTTCTATATATAGTATAAGTTCATTGTCCAAAGTAAATTATTCTATTTATAGAATATGTTCATAGTACATTGTTCTATTTATAGTAAGTGTTCATTATTCAAAGTAAATTATTCTATTTATAGAACATGTTCATAGTGCATTGTTCTATTTATAGTAGGTGTTCATTATTTATAGTACACTGTTCTATTTATAGAACATGTTCATAGTATATTGTTCTATCTATAGTAGGTGTTCATTATTCATAGTGCAGTACACTGTTCTATTTATAGAACATGTTCATAGTATATTGTTCTATTTATAGAAGGTGTTTATTATTCATAGTACTGTTCTATTTATAGAACATGTTCATAGTATATTGTTCTATTTATAGGTGTTCATTATTAATGGTACACTGTTCTATTTATAGAACATGTTCATAGTATATTGTTCTATTTAGTAGGTGTTTATTATTCATAGTACAGTTCTATTTATAGAACATGTGTATAGTATATTGTTCTATTTATAGTAGGTGTTCATTATTTATAGTACACTGTTCTATTTATAGAACATGTTCATAGTATATTGTTCTATTTATAGTAGATGTTCATTATTCATAGTACACTGTTCTATTTATAGAACATGTTCATAGTATATTGTTCTATTTATAGTAGGTGTTCATTATTAATAGTACACTGTTCTATTTATAGAACATGTTCATAGTATATTATTCTATTTATAGGTGTTTATTATTCATAGTACAGTTCTATTTATAGAACATGTGTATAGTATATTGTTCTATTTATAGTAGGTGTTCATTATTCATAGTACACTGTTCTATTTATAGAACATGTTCATAGTATATTGTTCTATTTATAGTGGGTGTTCATTATTCATAGTACACTGTTCTATTTATAGACTATATTACTTGACTTATTATCCGTTGTACATTAATTTGTCAGCTTCAAAGTTTGTATATTGCTTTGTGATTGTGATTTGGACATGGATTGGTATGTTTGTTTTTACTTTGCTTTAGGATCGCGATCTGGGCATGGATTGGCATGTTTATTTTTACTTTGTTTTAGGATTGTGATTTGGACATGGATTGGCAGGTTTGTTTTTTACTTTGCTTTGTGATTGAGATTTGGACATGGATTGGTATGTTTGTTTTTACTTTGCTTTAGGATTGTGTTTTGGACATAGATTGAAATGTTTATCTTTACTTCGTTTTGGGATTGTGGTTTGAACATGGATTGGTATGTTTGTTTTTACTTTGCTTTATAATTGTGATTTGGACATTCATTGGTATGTTTGTTTTTACTTTGTTTTTGGATTGTGGTTTGAACATGGATTGTTATGTTTGTTTTGACTTTGTTTTGGGATTGTGGTTTGAACATGGATTGTTATGTTTGTTTTATGTTTTGTTGTTTTGGGATTGTGGTTTGAAAATGGATTGGTACATTGGGTTTTGATTCTTGCTTTGATCTGCAGATATAGAAAGGATGTTCATTGATGGAGCAATATTAGAGGAAAAAATTGAATGACGTCAACCAGATTTTTTTAAATACTCAAACAAAATTAGAGAATAACATGCAAATCACCAGTTTGTGATGGTGTAAAATGTTCAGGCAGAAAATTTCATATGCATGCTAGCTAAAAAAGGAAAAGAAATACTATCATTTATGGATGGTATTCATAGACCGATTTCAACGTTCATTTTGTGTTTCAATGAAATTTCTATTTTTAACAGTATTATATATATATATATATCGTCCCATACAAAATTAATTTAGTTTCAAAGCCATCGCTTAATAAAACCTAGAAAAACTTCTTTATCAATACTTTTAATACCATTTTACTTTTTTTTAATATAAAAACATGTTTCAAAAGACTTTCACTCTTGCCCTCCACTACAATTTAGAATTTTAAATTTAACTGAAAAAAAAAAACAAAAATAATCGAATATCATAGAATTTTTTGGTAAAAGGCTAGGTGGTACAAAAAGCACATTTACTTTATGTTTCAAGAATAGATAGTCGTTCATGAATGCATATATAAATATATAGTATAAAATGCATTCTAACATGACCTACATGAAACATGAAGAAAGAAATCTAACCGTGGTAGAACAAACTTTACTCATGTTGGTTCCATTTTACCTACATACTCCCTTACATACCTTGTGACATCATGCTTCATAAAATTATTTATTTCAATGGAGGTAATCTCAACAGCTGAATTGTTTAAATGAACTTATTTGCAAATAAGAAGTAAAATGCACTTCTGGGTAATGAGTTCTCAGTGTTAATTTCAATGCTTTAAATTTAAATAATGTTAGTATAGTAATAATTCAACCTACTCAGGGTATATTATGGTATATCACTGAATAATGCCAGAGTTCATATATGAAAGTATCATGGCGTGATAAAGCCATCATTTGTCACTGAAGTAGTTATGAAAACCTCATATGACACATGAAGAAAGAAAGCCAACCATGGTAGAACAAACTTTACCCATATTAGATCCATTTTATCGACATACCATCTTACTCACCTTGTGACATCATCATGCTTTGTGAAGCAATTTTTTTCATAAAATTATTTAGTACTTATTTATCACAATGAAGGTAATCTCAACGGCTGAATTGTTTCAATGAACCTTTCTGTGAATAAGCAGTAAATGCACTTCCAAGATACAAGTTTGTAGTGTTTATTTCAATGCTTTCAATTTCAGTGATGTTAGAATAGTAATAATTCACACATACTTTTGGTATATCATTGAAAAATACACAAGTCAGAGTTCACATGCAAAAGAATATATTACAAGGTGGTAAATATATGGCAGGGGTGAAGCTTTTTTACATTGAGGGCCCAACACTATTCAGAAAAGTTGTAAAAGTTGTAAACGTAATAAATAGCAACAATTTGTTCAATTTGTTAAATTATAGGTCTATGGGCTACGGACAGGTTACGAGACCCTTGCTAATCTTTATCCCTGTATGACAGATGATGTTATTTCTTAAAAAATTCCAACACAACTTAAAATCCTAAAATCTAAGACTACATAGTAACTATATAACCCCATCTTCTCCCTCTATAGACTACTAACAATTTTTGTGCCCTACTTTTTGCTACCAGTTTACAGGAAATATTTATATCAAACTTACTCTTTGAGTCTCATACTACATAGTAACTATATAACCTCATCTTCTCCCTCTATAGACTACTAACAATTTTTTATGCCCTACTTTTTGCTACCAGTTTACAGGAAATATTTATATCAAACTTACTCTTCCGAGTCTCATACTACATAGTAACTATATAATCCTACCTTCTCCCTCTACAGACTACTGACAATCTATTCATTGCTCTACCTTCTGCTGTCAGTTTTATCAAACTTTCTCTTTGAAACTCAAACTTCTGATAGAATGGTCCTAAACTGCTTATTTAATCTTTACTGTCTTTAAAGGCAACTCAATTCACAACAGCTATCTGATGAACAAGAAGTAGTTATTTTTAGCAGCCTTTCTTTGTAAACTGAAGTGATCATTTCTTGGCAATATAGTCTGTCATCTTCTTGTTGTTAGCACTTTTCTTTGTTTTCTTTTTTGGAACATCATCACTCTCTGCCTTCCTTTTCTTAGCTTTGACTGGTGAGTTAAAATAGAAAACACATTATCATTAACAAATATGAATAATTGTACTTGGTGACAAGGCGAGTGCTGTGGAGTAATGGTGTTTTATGCAACAGCCAAGATTCTTTTACTTAAGTACACACTGTCAGTTCTTGGAAGGTGAGGGAAACAAGATGCAGGTGAAAACTAGCAATCCTCGGCAAGCAAACTGACAAAAAAGCAAAACTTTCTTTAAATAAGGATATGTCCCAGTGGTATTTTAACCTATTATTTGAGAGGCACTGTGGTTTGTAAACATCCGAAGCTTCTGTGGTGACAGATGTACAAGTTGTATGTTAAATGATTTTTTTGTATCACCTATCACCCTGTTTCAATAAATTTGCGGTTGGACTTCAAGGGCCACATATTTTCTATTTCAATAAGTCTATGTAGCATTTAAGGAAATAAATACAATACTTAGGTCATTATTTTCCTCTACAATCAGTTTACCACCCTTAAAAGTTCAAAATTAGTGAAAAGTCTCAATATATTTTTTTGTATACAATCATAAACAGTGATATTTATAATAGTATTTTTAAATTAAATTCATTACAAATGCATCCTAATGGTTTTCTCAAATACTAAATATGAAGAAACTTTAAGTCATTTACTTTCCAGCTTTTATTTGTTGATTTTTACAATTTGGAATTGGAATTTCAATTTCTTGCTAAAGTTGAAATTCCTTTAGATTGTACTGTATGCAGATTAGTTAGCTGGTGACATCTCGATACAATTGGGATAGTTTACTGATAATCGTACCTGGACTGCTTGTAGTTGAACCTCCCTTAGATTCTTTGTGCTTCTTGTAAGCTTCAGCCATCTTTCCTATATTTATCTGGCGTACTTCACTATGATCGACAATTGGCTTCGGATAATCCTTCCCAATAATACAGCCTGCTTTCTCTTGTGCCTTCACTGGTGCTTTCCATGGCTCATAAATATACTGTGTAGGGAAGTTCTTCAATGCTGGTATGTATTTCCTTATATCAAAGGAGAAAGGTAAGAAATGTATAAATAAACAAGAAGCTTCTGGAAGCCATTTAAATGGGCTAAGGTCATCGGGTAAAATATATGTAATTTTGAAAACTTCTCTGTGGCTACCGATAAGTGGTCTTAAAGCCCACAGTGCCTTTCAAAAGCCAACATTGCCTATAAAAAGATCATAGTACCTATGTTTAATTCCTACTTGAGCAGATCCTAATACAATAAAGTTTGTCAATTTGCTTGTCACAGATATGTGATTTTCTCCGAGGTGTTCAATATCTAAGAACCGACTGCCATGAAGTCATGATCAAAGTTTAATTTAAAGAATTTTGAAAAGCAGAATTGATAAATCCTGTTTTGGCTAAAGAAAACCTTTAAAACAGGTAATTATTGACCCTTCACTTTATTATAATAATACATGTATATGACCCTGAGTCATGAATTTACCTCACCTGATATAACTGCCATCTTTGTCTGTTTTCTTTCCAAATTCAACTGGACTATAAACTCTGAAGTACTGGTAGAAGAACGCTGAGGCAGATAACCACATCCAGTTACCAGCATTTAAACTCCAATCAGCATCCAAAAGTAACTCCTCAAACACCTGTCGGAATATAAATACATGTACTACCTAGGCCTGTAGTGATCACATGGTTAAGGTCAAGGTCATCAGACCTGACACTGAGGCTATAAGAACTAATGTTATATATGAAGTTTCAAGGTTCTTGACAATTTGGTTCATGACACATTTGACACTAACAAAGTTTTACTACATCAGGCCACTGTGACATTGAATGTGATCCAAGGTCAACCAGTTCCGCAAAACTTATAAGAACTTAATGCAATGATGTTATATGAAGTTTCAAACTTTTAAACCTACTGGTTAAATAACCAGAGGCTCAGTGTGGCTGAGCCTGTATCGCTCACCTGACTAAAATGATTTTAAAGCAAATTTGTATATATGCTTTTCCAATAGGGTCCAATGTGAAACAATGTACTCCGCTGGCAGCCATGTTTTATGGCAGATCAGAAAAATTTTGGCAATCTACGTAAAGGACCTTCTATACATCATTCCTGTAAAGTTTGGTTCAATTTGCTTCAGTCATTTCTGAGGAAATAGTCAAAAATGCGTTTTTCCCATAGGGTCCAATGTTAAACTATCTTTTGCGCTGGCAGCCATGTTTTTTGGCAGATCAGAAAAATTTTGGCAATCTATGTAAAGGACCTTCTATACATCATTCCTGTAAAGTTTGGTTCAATTTGCTTCACTAGCTTCAGAATAGATAGCATATATATGCTTTTCCCATAGGGTCCAATGTGAAACTATGTTCTCCGCTGGCAGCCATGTTTTTTGACAGATCAGAAAAATTTTGGCAATCTAAGTAAAAGACCTTCCTTACACCATTCCTGTAAAGTTTGGTTAAATTTGCTTCAGTCATTTCTGAGGAAATAGTCAAAAATGCATTTTTCCCATAGGGTCCAATGTTAAACTACCTTCTGCGCTGGCAGCCATGTTTTTTGGCGGATCAAAAAATTTCGGCAATCTAAGTAAAGGACCTTCCATACATCATTCCTGTAAAGTTTGGTTAAAATTGCTCTTGTGGTGTCAAAGGAATTAGTCAAAATAAGAAAAGTTTACGGACGGACGACGACGGACGCCAAGTGATGGCAAAAGCTCACATGGTCTTTGGCCAGGTGAGCTAACAAGCGGACGTTTATTCATTTAACTATTTCTGGTCACTGTGATCTTAAATGTAGGTTAGGATCAATCAATTTCTCTAAGTTTTAGCTTGCATTTCTATGCCATCAAAAACATTAACATTGGATGTCAATATTTAAATCCACCCGACACTCATGCAAGGAAGTAATTAAACGGTCTCCTGTCCTTTGTTTAGATAAGGTTAAAACTACCTTTTGTCCTTCTTCCCAGCTTATCCACAAATCTCCACGAGTCAGAAAACAGGCAACAGCATGTCTGCCTAAGTGATGGATCCATCCTTCTTGTCTTAACTGAGTCATTAGAGCATCAATAAATGGAAATCCAGTCTTACCCTGTAGTGTAAATTATTATGACATAAATAACAAAACACAATTTGACAACACAGGTAAGATAAAACCCAATTATATTGTTGGGCCTATGGTTATAATGCCAAAATCTGACAGAATGTTTCATGTACCATACTTGACAGTAGACAACAGAAATAAGTATCATCAACAAAGCATATGTGCACAGTAATCATATTGAGGTTCCCTGCTGTACCACATGATCAACATCCCTTAATATTTGTATGGGATGTTTTGGAAAATGTTTACATCACAAATTCTCAAAATAATGTCATTTATGGGAGAACATTTATCGATACAATTTCATAACCAATGAAAATAATTTTTTCGCACAAACAGTAGAGGGTATCACATGATACGGCAGCAAATCTTATTCATTAGAACTTTATTAGTATTGCTTATCAAAGTATTCCTGCCTAGTGTTCAACATTTTTCAAACCAAGTAACTTTCTCAGTCATATTTATATTCTAGGACAAATACTGAAACTTGTAATCAACTGACAGACAATATGTCACATTTATACAGGAAATGTCAAGTGTCAAAAATATTTTTCAAGATTTAATGTTTAATGAATTACTTGGAAAATTCAAATTAAAACATTACCATTTTCCAAGCTTCTAGATGATCAGGATTGTGTTGCCATGGTATCTGTGTACAAACAGGATTTCCTTCCATTTTATCAAAGTTTGGAGTTACAGATCCCACAGTATAGAAGAACTCCCGCCATAATAACTGACCTTCCAAGGAAACAGGGGGTAAGGAATGCTTCTAAAACAAAAATAGCAATTATATCATAATTCATGGGGTTCACTTATAAACAGTGTAGATCATGCTTAGATAGGGTGCTTAGATGAGGCCTAAGGAGGGGAGAAGACATGAAATAGTGGTATCCTATGTATATCCACTGGATATCCACAAGTTCAGAGGGGTGTGACATGGTACACTGGGAAATCCCAACAATGTGCCATTGTCATCCCCATTTCAATAGTAAAGAAAGATGAAACATCCGGAAAATAAGAGATATTTTTTGCCTTTGCTATTTCATCATGATAATACATATATGAATAAGATTTTTTTTTCAAATACATTACAAGTATTAAGCAATTATTTCTGCAAAACATAAATACATCTTTTCAATTCATGTATATACATATGTTTTATTTTCTCAAATGATCATTATATAAATTATGCACATACAAATTTTCTATAAAATGAAAATTATACATTATATAACAATTATAAGTGTCAGTTAAACAGTGGAGTAATAGTGTTTTACACCCCAGTCAAGATTCATTCACTTTTATTAAGGCTGTCAGTTGTGGGATGGTGGAGGAAATTGGAGTGCCTAGAGAAACCACTGACCTTCGACAAGCCAAATGACAAACTTTCTAACACCAATACTAGGATCTGCTCATAAGTTAGATTCCAACCTAGGAGGTAAAAGGCAGTGTGATCAGCAAGCTTTCACTTAAGACCACTCCACCATTGATGCCACCCTTTTCTGTATAAGAATTATAACTGAAATTCTAACTAGAGAAATCTAAAATGTTCTCTATTGCAAGAAATGGCAAAATATCCCTGGTCTCTGGCTGGAGGCGGACAGATCTATATTTTGAACCATGCAAATCTCAATCTTAAGGGTTCTCTATGGAAAAAGATGAGAATTTACATTATAAGTCATAAAACTGATAAGGTCTCAGGCTGGCGGAAGACAGGTCTAAATGTTGTAACCCTGTTGCATATTTTAGTAAAGATTCCTATTTTTCTTCAGGTACATGTACTTATTTTCCACCAACCTTATTCTGAGAGTAAATGTCCATTAACCGATGATAAAATGTTCTAGCTGATAAACATCCAAACTTGAGATAAGGACTCAATACAGTTGTACTGGGCTGTAAAGAATTTGGCTCCGTCTTTGGTTTCTCAAAGTTGCATATCCAGTTCTGAAAGATATATTGCATTTACAAATAGACATGTGTAAGTTAACAAGGTTTTTTTTATGATTGGATCTAGTGATCTACATAATGACCCAAAATTACCCATATATGTACTGCAGCTTTTGTCAAGAGAATCATTCTGAGCAAGTTGAATTAAGTTTGGACTTAAAGACCACCCACAATTTCCCTTTTTGAAACCAGCAATCTGGTACACAATATTACAAACAAATATTGTAAATAACTTGGTTACATTGTACTGAAATAGAATCATCACATATAGGAAACTTGCAACATGCTTGTCCGATACATAAAACCTGTCAGAGTGAAGGCTTTATGCTAAATATTCAAAATGTGACCCATGTGCCTATTGTGAACAATTAAATTATCTCAAATATAATACACAAGTACTATCCAATTAATAATACTGAAGCCTTATTAAGATGTTATAATTAGCACTCTCACCGTCCGTTTAAGCATAGTTTCCATTCTTTTCAGGCCTTCTGTTTCCCCACCAGGAAAGATATTTGGACCACAATCATCTTCATTAAAACCAAGTTCTTTTAGTGATGGTACACTGTAATTTTTATCATCATCCTTTCCAGTGTAAGTTCTACATACTGAAATACAATAAAACATTATATTATATAGCAATATATGCATCGCATGGAAATTAAAGTTAAACGATAAATCCTGAGGTGTTAGCATGCAATATACATTGTATATCTATATTTGCACACAAACTTAGTACCAGTCAAAGGTATGATGCTGTTATTTATGACATCAAACAATTGTTGTTACATGGATGAATATGTCATCATTGTGTATATAAGAACTAGTGCAATATTAATACATTGAAAGACAAAATGGTATTTTTAGATGAAATTCTCGTGAGAAGTAAACAAAATTTATTATGCTATATAATAAAAGGGTATTAAATTGACAGCGTGAAATATTGTCCCTCGTTCACTCAAAATTTGCAATTACAAGCTCGTGCAAAAGTTGAGTTAAATCTGGACAATATTTCAAAATATCAGTTCAATAACCCTATAGTACAACATTTCTTTGTGATGTGTCTAGCAAAAGGTCATAATGACTTAGAGATTTTTATTCCTATTTTTACTAAATATTGTTTTATCAAATTGATTGTACTGCAAGTTCCAGCGCCTTAAGGTAGAGATAAGGTGGTGTTAAAAATATCTCCAGATGAATCCGCATGGATGCAGGTGTATGTAGTAATAAAAACTAGTAATAATTAGGACGAACACCAACATCTTCAGATATTGTGACTTTTTATGGTAGGTAGTATGGTGCTGGTCAAGCTTTTGACCTGGGGTGGCCTTTATCAGGAACAAGAGTGAATACAGATTAACATAATGTACAAAATGCGGTGTCACTATTGTGTTAGTATTATTATAATTATAATGAATCCTCAATATCTGAAGATGTTGGTGTACGTCCCAATTGTTACTTGTTAAATATTGTTTTAATAAGATGTTACATGAAATATACACAAAATACTTAAACTAATCACCGACTCACTAGATTAGAATGCCATATGTACCAAAGATTGTTAAAATTTTAACATCTTACACAATTAATGCTATGACAAATCATCTTCTGGGAAAAAAATTGCCAATATTTCATTTCCAAACAATCGGTGATTAAAAATTCCCCAGATCCAATGTCCGTACCCTTTGATTTTACATTGCGACCCTTGATATTGAAACTGTAACAAGAGGCCCAATAGGGCCTGTACCGCTCACCTGGGCCGTTTACAGCACAAAAACACAATAAATACTACATTTAAGGAGCAATAACTCTGATGTGGATATTTAGATATTTATGAAACTTGCTACTCGCATCTGTGACCTTGACCTTCGAACCAATGACCATAATCTATATATTAAAATGATCATTGCACCAATACCAACAATATTCTAATATACATGCCTACAAAAAGTTCATAGTTTTCGAGATAATGAACCTTTTTGGTATTGATTTGCTACTGTGACCTTGACCTTTTGACCCATGACCTTTTTCTATACATCAAAATGATCGTTGTCTCAATACCTACAACATTCTAATATACATGCCTATACAAAAAGTTAATAGTTTTCAAGATAATGAACCATTTCAGTATTCTTTCGCATCTGTGACCTTGACCTTTGAACCAATGACCTTAATCTATATATCAAAATGATCGTTACATCAATACTTACAATATTCCAATATACATGCCTATACAAAAAGTTTATAGTTTTCAAGATAATGAATAATTTTGGTATTGATTTGCTACTGTGACCTTGACCTTTAGACCCATGACCTTTTTCTATACATGAAAATTATCGTTGTATCAATACCTACAACATTCTAATATACATGCCTATACAAAAAGTTCATAGTTTTCAAGATAATGAACCATTTCAGTATTCTTTCGCATCTGTGACCTTGACCTTTGAACCAATGACCTTAATCTATATATCAAAATGATCTTTACATCAATACCTACAACATTCTAATATACATGCCTATACAAAAAGTTCATAGTTTTCAAGATAATGAACCATTTCAGTATTCTTTCGCATCTGTGACCTTGACCTTTGAACCAATGACCTTAATCTATATATCAAAATGATCGTTACATCAATACTTACAATATTCCAATATACATGCCTATACAAAAAGTGTATAGTTTTCAAGATAATGAACCATTTTGGTATTGATTTGCTACTGTGACCTTGACCTTTGGACTCATGACCTTTTTCTAAACATCAAAGTGATCGTTGTATCAATACCTACAACATTCTAATATACATGCCTATACAAAAAGTTCATAGTTTTCAAGATAATGAACCATTTTAGTATTCTTTCGCATCTGTGACCTTGACCTTTGAACCAATGACCTTAATCTATATATCAATATGACCGTTACATCAATACCAACAATATTCCAATATACATGCCTATACAAAAAGTTTATAGTTTTCGAAATAATAAATAATATTAGAAAAGTAAAAAATTAGGTCATGACCTTCATAATTGACCTTGACACCATTTTGAAGGTAATTACAAGAATATGTCAAAACTGAAAACCCCATGTCATTATCTGGTCATATAGTCAAGTTATAGTAATTTAAAAATATTTTACGATTTTTTTCAAAATTAAACGCAAAAACACGTAACCTATTTTTAAACCAAATTTTATGAAATGAACAAACTTAAAGGTTAAGACTATGTAGAATCCAAATATCACATCAGTTTTTGCCTCCAATGAGTGGTTCAACAGAAGAAGATTTTTTTAGGTTTTCTATTTTTAGTAACAGCGGCCATCTTGGATATTCGATCGCCATGATTTGAACAAACTATAGTTAGACTCTGTCAAGGACCTTTCATGGCAAATTTGGTTTCAGTTGGCCCAGTAGTTTCGGAGAAGAAGATTAAAGTTTACTGACACACGGACGCACGCACAGACGCACACACGCACGGACGCACGCCTCGCCATGCCATAAGCTCACATGGCCTTTGGCCAGGTGAGCTAAAAATGCATTTTTCCCATACGGTCCCATGTTAAACTATCTTCTGCGATGGCAGCCATGTTTTTTTTGCGGATCAAAAAAATTTCGGCAATCTAAGTAAACGACCTTCTATACATCATTCCTGTAAAGTTTAGTTTAAATTTGCTTCAGTCATTTCTGAGGAAATAGTCAAAAATGCATTTTTCCCATAGGGTCCCATGTTAAATTATCTTCTGCACTGGCAGCCATGTTTTTTGGCGGATCAAAGAAGAAGATTAAAGTTTACTAACACACGGACGCACGCACAGACGCACACACGCACGGACGCACGCCTCGCCATGCCATAAGCTCACATGGCCTTTGGCCAGGTGAGCTAAAAATGCATTTTTCCATAGGGTCCAATGTTAAACTATGTTCCCCGCTGGCAGCCATGTTTTTAGGCGGATCAGAAAAATTTTGGCAGTCTTTGCAAAAGACCTTCCATACATCATTCCTGTAAAGTTTGGTTAAATTTGCTTCAGTCATTTCTGAGGAAATAGTCAAAAATGCATTTTTCCCATAGGGTCCCATGTTAAATTATCTTCTGCACTGGCAGCCATGTTTTTTGGCGGATCAAAATAATTTCGGCAATCTAAGTAAAGGACCTTCTATACATCATTCCTGTAAAATTTGGTTAAAACTGGTTCAGGGGTTTCAGAGGAGATAGTTAAAATGTGAAAAGTTTACAGACGGACTGACTGACTGACTGACAGACTGACGGACGACGGACGCCGAGTGATGGCAAAAGCTCACATGGCCTTTAGGCCAGGTGAGCTAAAAAGGCTGATGGACCTGCTGCCAAACAATCAGTGATTGAAAGTTCCCCAGATCCAATGTCCGGGACCCTTTGATTTTACATTGCGACCCTTAATATTGAAACTGTAAAAAGGCTGATGGACCTGCTGCCAAACAATCAGTGATTAAAAATTCCCCAGATCCAATGTCCGGGACCCTTTGATTTTACATTGCGACCCTTAATATTGAAACTGTAAAAAGGCTGATGGACCTGCTGCCAAACAATCAGTGATTAAAAATTCCCCAGATCCAATGTCCAGGACCCTTTGATTTTACATTGCTACCCTTAATATTGAAACTGTAAAAAGGCTGATGGACCTGCTGCCAAACAATCAGCGATTAAAAATTCCCCAGATCCAATGTCCGGGACCCTTTGATTTTACATTGCGACCCTTGATATTGAAACTGTAAAAAGGCTGATGGACCTGCTGTTTTTGCCAGGATTACACTGCCCGCTTTTTCTTTGAGAACTCATGGACTTTTCAATGTTGAAAATGGAATTTTAAAACTTTATAAGGTCGAAAATAAAGGCAATTAAAATTACATGTATATTTGTCATTTGCATGACTGGGAGATGCCATAGTCACTCTAAATAAAGTCCAAAGTTTTTCTGTATATCACACATTATACATGTACCTTTCAGTGTGTTAGCAGGTTTAGGAGGTGGGCCCATCTGCGACACAAGAGTCTGCATCTTCTGGTATGTCAAAGGGGTCTTCCCTCCATTCTTTGAAATTGTCCTAAAATTATAAAATTTCAAATATTTACTTGCATTTTGCAAATAGAGTGAATTGCAGTACATGTAATAGATGTTGGAAAATCTTAAGAGAATCATATCATTTCTTCTCAAAAAGATATACCACTATATGATAATGAGTTATCAGTACGCTCTTTATTTTGTTAAGAATGATGATAGATCACTTAACTATTGCTTGCTTCATACCATCTCAGTGACTTTGTGTACAATTACTATTGAATAAAGATAGTTTCCCCTGGGGAAAAATGACTAAATTTTCCCAATTTGATCACGATAATTCCCAAAACAACAGTGATATACTAGCAATTTAAATTTACTTAAAATTTTCCCAATTTAAAAGGCAGAAGGTAGTTTTTTTTAAAAATGTAACAAAATCTCTGCATCTACAGTAAAACCCTCATTATCATTTGTTCAGTCAAATTTTGAATTATAAAGAGGTTTAAAAATAAAGTGAGGGAGGCTTATCAAAAACATATGAAAAATTGGATTTCGGGGCTTCAAAATGTGGTTTTAGGGACAGTTGTTAGTGTGGCAATAAGCAACATGGCAAAGCTATCCAGGAAAAATAAAATATGGTTTTAGGGACAGTTGTTAAAGTAACTGACTTATCACCCATTATTCCCTACCTTTCTGTATCATACAATGTATGGGATATACATTTTACTACTTCAATTCCATGCTTCTTAGCTAGATTCTCAATCTCTTCATCCCTCTTCTTAGCATAAGGCTCAGTGTCAACTTCAAAAGTCAACTTTTTAATATTCCATTTTTTAAACAATACAGGAAATACTTCTAATGGCTTGCCTTTGACAACAAACAATCTGAAATAATTTTAGTTCAAAATTCAATAATTGATCGATTGATTGGATGGGGGTTTATTTCCCAGTCAAGAATATTTCATTTATATTGAGAGGTCACCAGCTATAGGTAAAGTGGCAGAAATTTTTTATCTTTGCAGTGCACGCAAAGCAATGTGCCAGGAGGGTTCTTCAGTGTACCTTGCCTGTCGTGAGGCATTTTAAGGTCTCTCCCAAAGGACTCTGCGACTTTCATTTATAAAGGCTGAGTGTTTAGCAAAAGAACACTACCTATTTTCAAGTCTTGGTCAGAACCCCAACAGAATTTGAACCCACAACCTACAACATATGGAGTGAGCACTCTACCAGTCATTATGAAATACCGTCGGACTGACGGACATGTCCGATAAATTTCACGTCGGTCAGACAATCAACATTAGTAAACCGGACCAAATGTCCGACAGAAATCCGGGGCCGGTATACAACACGCATAACACGACAATCATTTGAACACTCTAAACAAGTCATAAAAATGGGTTTACCGCAAACGTTTTAGTGATTGTAAAGCGTCTGTGTCATTTGTATTAAATCCCATTGCTTACAAACGCATAGATGATACTGATTTCAAGAACGTTAATTTAATTCGATTTCCGGTTTGTATTCCGACTGTAAACATGTTTCAGCTTAAGTACGTCTCTGGGGCAATACCAGGAAAGCCAAACAAAAGAACCAGAAGTCCCGACGATACAAACGATCGTAAAAAAAAGTACAAAGAACACAGAAAAGACAGACAGTTTAATATTAAGTGGCAAACGGGCCGTGAGTGGCTGAAATTTGACAGTGAAACGTCGTCAATGACTTGTCAAATCATTTTAATTTATTAATCTAAAATCAAATTTATTAATTTCGGTCAGACAAAACTTTGTTCGGTCTAAAGCTGTCTGACCGAATGTCAGACAGAAAAAATTTTAATTTCGTGAAGACTGCTCTACCAACTGAGTTACTGTTTAAAACTCAAAATAAAAATACATAGGATTGCACATTTATGTCACAATCATCTATGATTCCATTCCTGGTAGCCAAAATCGCCATTAAAAGTAACCTGTTTTAGCAAATTTTGGAAAAATACTGTAAAAAGGACTATATTTTTACAAATTTTGGAAATTTGGCTACTAATTATTTTAAATTTATTGAAACCTAGAATCATTACATTTAAATCAGAAGTCACTAGTTACAAGTTGATCAAATTTATACATGAACTTTTAGTACAACTTTCAGTAAATATACTGTTTATAACACACTGATAATAACATACATGTACATGTAAATGCAATGGAGTAATTGTGTTTTATGCTTCGGTCAAGATTCTTTCACTTTAATATATAAGGCAGTCAGTTCTAGGATGGTGGAGAAAATCAGAGTGACTGGAAAAAACCATTAACATTTAGCATGCAAACTGACTATAATGACAAGACGGCATGAGATTTTAGAATCTTAAAAGGATGACCCATGTGAGGGCAAGAAATGAAAGTCACCACCGAGATGGGATTGGGATAAAAGCTATATGAAAAAACGTATTAAATGCTGGATGACTGACAACGTGATTACAGGTCCTTTCGTAAGATGAGTTATCCAAATTATTTAAAAGCAACCTTCCCTATCTACCAACATCTAAAAATTTGTACATTAAGCCTTAATTACCAAACAGTTAAGCATTAATCCAGCATTTATGTACATGTATTATTATTTGAAAATAAGAAAACCAAACCTTGAGTTAATCTGTTTGAGGTTATTATCTAAATCTTGTAATGACTGAAGAAGAAACCTCCATCTGTTGATTCCGACATTAGCATTACTACAAAACCAGGGATCTAACACGAATAAAGGCTGAACACTATCTACATCCTTACAAGCAGCTAACAATGCAGGGTTGTCATGGATACGCAATCCCTTTCTAAACCAGTGAATTGATCTAGACATTATTTCTGAAAAGAGAAAATATAAAGATATCATCAAGTTGTTTAAGGCAATATATTTATATTATTTTTGGAGAATGTGACCAATAATATGACTATTTTTCTCAAACATTATATAAGGATTGATATTAGCAGGGGCCCAGTAGCCCATGGCTCCTAAGAATCAGCCTGGGTTCCGAACTTTTTAGACATTTTAGCTATTTTTTACTACTAAAGCTTTTTTTCTGAAGTGAGCTTGGCCCTTTGGTCATAATAGTTAAGATTCATCTCCGTTATATTTCTTATTTGGTGGATGTTATTAGCATGTATTTTTATACCCGTTTAACCGTAGGCATGTAACTTCATACATCGATTGAATAGGATTAAATAGTCCAATTTTGAATTAAACAAAATTTTATTGATATTTTTCCAAAAAGTTGCTGTCTAAATGATTGATGATCGATCTTTGATCGTGATGAACTGCAAAAAACTCTGACCGCAAGACGAAAACAAAATGGCGAATCTAAAACCGTATTTAATTTTTTTTTCAAAATAATCTATTTTATGACCCAAATATGACAAATTTCTTTTGTTTAAACTTTAATTATAAATAGATTTATAGCCAATCATAAAGTTATAAAGCCCATGTACATGTCTACTATATAATATGGGTATAAAAATATGTGGTAATAACACATTTGTTATTGACATGTACGGGGCAATAACCACTTCATTCTTATTTTTCAAAGATAATCCAGCACGTTACAGCCAAAATTAGGGTCATTATATAATGAATAGATGATTGTGATTTGTTACATTTGTGAAGATGCATACAAACGGACTTTCATATTATTCTATAACTAAGTTGTGCTAACAGACAACTGACAGTTACCAATGGTGAGATTTTTGCTCAAAAGTGATTTAATAAATTTAACCCGATTCAAGAACCCCATGTTTGTCTAATCGTCGAGTGGCTGAAAGCCGCTGATTTAGATACAAAAATTATATTAGCATGGTCAATCTGATAAAATTATCGATGTTTGGGGTTTGTTAGGTTACAACCGAACTTACACTTTGCGACACACTCGACCGTTTTAAGAGTTTTTACAGACCTACTGCACACGTTTAATATTCCCAGATTCCCGTGGTTCTATTCCACTGCAGCTTGTAAACATCGTGCGCACATGGTTATGTAATAACATACTTCCGGATATCAAAATTCCCGGGAAAAGGTTTACAACTCGTGACCATGTGACTTTGTAATACGTATACAAAACTAGTTATTCCCCTTGAATTACAAAAATGTATGTAATTATAATTATTTTATATCTTAATTTTAAAAACACAAACAATAACACTCTTAAATTTAAAAAATTATATTTAAATAAAAATATTACACATTTATATGTAAAAATGTTAAACTGTGATCAAAGAATTGATCTTATTTTGTGAAACTTTACAATAAACACCATGACCTAATTCGCCGCGAGGGATTTATATTGTAATAAGAACATTGTGTAAGCATACTTACCTGGTACAGGGGATACCGTGATCCGCAAGGCGGTTCCCCCAGGACGAGGCCTTTCCATTGCACTCCGGTTAGGCTGAATCCTGCGATTGCCCCAAATGTGGGCAACTCGGGTACGTAATTTTTTAGTGTGGGGGACTGCGTTCGCGCTATCCCCCGAAAAATCCAAATCAATGTTAACAAACTCCCAAGAAAGTGTCCAGGACAAAACGTGACACTTAACAAATGACTTCATATTATTCAAAATCTGCATATCCATACCAGAGACACCTTCAATAGGTGATTATGACGGTTAAAAATGTACTTTTCAACAAGATCAAGAATGATCAAATTTCGGGAAATTTATGAGTAAAATAACTGCAATCAGCGTTTTCAAACGATCTTTCGAGCAACACTTGTATAGTGTATCTTATAGTCGCTGAAAATATCCAGAACATAGACGGTTCTTTCGTTGGATGAGGTCTTAAAACCAATTTATTATAATATATATTTAATGAGAGAGAAAGAAGTTATAGCTGTAATTAACTCATTGGAAATATTAAGATATGTATTTCATTCAGAACTAGCAAATGTTACATGCATGTTAAAATGACATCATAAATATCATCATTTAAGAAATGACATTCTGATCATGGTATTTCAAGGGGTAATGAAAGAATTTCATTTTAAGAGTATTTCACCATGAGCAGAAATTTTAATAAATATTTTGTACCTTGGCGCTATTTTTTCCATATTAATTTTGCTCGTGTGATTTAGGGTTTTTAGCCATGCGAGATCGGCGTGTCTCACATGACCACGCGACCCCTGTGTAGGACATGACGTAATATTGCGGGCAAATTGATACACATCAAGGGTCATGACCCACATTGTCTTAGACTTTCATTGGGATTGCTTCGGTATGTTTCATCGAAGACAGGTACTGAGTCATATTGTAAATATTACCCCTTGAAATACCATGAGCAGAAATGTCATTTCTTATATTTACAATAAATATTTTGTACCTTTGCGCTATTTTGTCCATATCTGCGAGTGTGATATAGAGTTTTTAGCCATGCGAGATTGGCGTATCTCACATGACCACGCGACCCCCTGTGTAGAACATGACGTAATATTGCGGGAAAATTGATACACATCAAGGGTCATGACCCCCATTGTCTTTCATTGGGAATTATTGAAATACAATTGCCTCTGTATGTTTCATCGAAGACAGGTCATATTGTAAATATACACCGAACAAAGTCAGGGAAGACTTTGGAAGAATTAATTTTTAAAAATCACATGTCGTAAAAATAGGGTTAACAAAAATTGTCTTCCAAAACCCCTTTGCATAACTAAATGGGTTGCAATAATTATATATGTTTGCGTTTTTGCTTTTTACCTGTTTAACGGTTTAGCAATAGCAGCAACCGTTGGCCTAAATGCATTGACAGGGTCTATTGGTACAAAAATTAGCCTAACCAACATAACGAGTTTACTGAAATTTGATTCCAATTAAAATGGCCCGGTGGTTTCAGAGACTGTCAGCCAAAACCATTACATATGTTCTGAGAACATGAAAATGCGTACGGACGCACGCTTCACCATGATGGCAAGCTCAGTTGGCTAAAATTTCTGTTCACTTCCGGCACTGGGCATAACGAAAAAAAGTGTGATGAGCCGGTTCGTTTTGATCATAGTAGCTGAAATTGTGATGTTGGTTTGAGTTTCTAAACTACATTGTTGTATACAGTGGCGTAGCTTGAAAGGAATAAATGTGCAAGCCTAGTGCCAAAGCCACCAAACGAGCCGTAGTCGCTACAATTGTTACAGGTTGCATCCACCCCCGGAAATTTTTTGAAAAAATGTAACAATTAAGTGCATTTTTCAGCATTTTCAATCAATATTTACATGGTTAAGATTTGTTTTTATGTCACGTGTCCTTCGATGTCTGACTCACAGTGGGTGTTGCATCGTTAAAGAGCCTTAATTGCACATAACCCTGAGCGCACTGCAAAGACAAAAATTCTGTCACTTCACCTACACTGAGCTGGCCAGTGACCAGTCTCGATATTTACTAAAAGTGAAATATTCTTCACTTGGACGTAAAATCTCATTCAATCAATGAATCAATCTTGCTCTCTGACGTAATCTGCGAAGAAACAACTCTATAGATCAAAGATGTAGACATATCTGGGTCTAAGGATTATAGATTAACCAATAATGTCCCGCTTAACAAGAAGATACGCAACATTGAGCGTGGTCTACACCTTGGCGGATGGCCGTGATTTCCACAGCTCGAACAACCAGTCCACTTTCTATCATTCTATTTTATTCTGTCCGGAATCATATAGGGCCTCGGTCACCTGATTAGGAAACTAAAGTTGATTACCCAAGGTCAGAAGGTGAAGATGTCATGAAAAGTTATAGTTTAATGCTTTCATTCCTCATAACTTTAATAGTAATTTGAGCTGGATCAGGGTATTTGGGCTCACATGCATTCCAGGAAAATGTACACGGCTTACTAATTAGACGAACACATTGGCTTATAACTACTAGACTGGCTAGGAGCGAGACCAATTTTTCTGTTTAAGACTCTTGAAGTTTGAAAAAACATAGTTTTATTTTTGCAATATTTTGTATTTTATTTTCATTCGTACATAATGATAGGCTGAAATTAAATTTTGATTTTTTTATATATAAAAAAAAAATTATGTGCAAGCACTGGATTATTGGCTTATATGCACGCTATGCCACTGGGATATCTATAGGCCATATGACGGAAAGTGTCTTCTGTAAAACCTTGAATTTGACGTCAATCGTAATATTAAATGAAGACGGAAAGTCCGAAACTGTATCATGTTTAAAACGCCTTCAGAGAAAACTTAAAGCTACGTTTTTTTTTTTTGTTTTTTTTTTTTTTTTTTTTTTTTAATGATACAACTGGTATCAAGGTCAAGACAGAGACACATAAATTGGTCAAGACAAAAAAAACTAACGTTTTAGACCAGTTCCAGAACAATCTGTTTCCTTACCGCAAATTTTCAGAAATATATTAGGACTCGGTCTAATTGTGTTGTCCATAGAAGTAACTCCAAGACCACACTCTATACAGTAGCATTTTACAGGATGCTATACTTAGTTCGGTGATCCCAACGTGGCTGGAGTTCCACAGAAAAAGAAGAAGAATGGCCTCATGATTCCTTTCATTCGAAAACTCAAGAAAATCCATTCGAACAACGATTCGAGGAAAGAGGTAAATTATGAAAGTTATAATCTAAATTATTTTGAACTATGCTTTATCGTGTTGAGATTTCATAAACGCTCGTGCCTGATGGTATCAATATGGAATTAAAGCCATAAGTCAGGAATGAAGATTTCACGTTTTGTATCATATAAATTTACTTTCAAGGGGGATAAGATTAGGGTTCAGCAAGATAAAAAAGTTCATGTTTATTTTCATATAGGGCCTATATCTGAAACCATTTAAACTCACCTGACCAAAGGGCATGTGAGCTTATGGCATAGCTCAACGTGTGTATACATGTGTGCGTGCTGTTTTCGACTTTTCTGAAACTACCAAACAAAAATAAGGTCAAGGTCGTGATCTAATTTTTGAACTTTTTACTTTTATTAATTATCTTGAAGACTATCAACTTTTATGTAGGCATATATATTAGAATAATCTTAGTATTGATGCAACAGCCATTTTTGACTTATAGTTGAAGGTCAAGGTCACAGATCTAAAAGAAATCTGAAATGGTTAATTTTCTTGAAAACTATAATATTTTGTGTATGCATGTATATTAGAATATTGTAGGTAATGATGTGACACCCATTTTGATACATAGATGAAGGTCATTGGTTCAAAGGTCAAGGTCACGGATGTGAAATAATACCGAAATGGTTAATTATCTGGAAAACTATAAAGTTTTTGTATAGGCATGTATATTGTAATATTGTAGGTATTGGCCTTACAGTCATTTTGATATATGATTGAAGGTCATAAGTTCAAAGGTCATGGCCACAGATGAAAAATGTTTGTATCCATACCTACAATATTCTAATATAATAATATTGTAGGTATGGATACAATCATTTTGAGATATAGATGGAGATCATGGGTTCAAAGGTCAAGGTCACAGATACAAAAAAATACTGAAATAGTTAATTATCTGAAAAAGTCTCAAATCTGTATTAGGTTTCACTATTTTTTATGTTTTCTTGAAGTATATCATCTAGCGATTACTTATCAGGTGAGCGAATCAGACGAAATGGGCCTCTTGTTTATATATATGGGAAATTATTGAATTTAAATGGCATTTAAGGTCCTTTGGCAAAACAGTTATTCAGTTACATATTTTGTTGTGGGGACTGAACAGAATTTAAAATAAAGTTTATAAATCATTGATAAGAAGATTGTTCTAGTGCATGGGGCCCTGAGTTTGTTAAACGAAATGTAAGGTTTTCGATGAAAATTTGATAATTCATGGTTGAGATATTCTACTATTTATTTGCCTTGAAGTGGCCAGAGCTGAAAAAAAACCTTTATACCAAGTATGGAGATCGCACCGGCCACCTTCTCCTCTAGAGTCAGATGCTCTACCACTGAGCTACCCAGGCTTACATCTCTAAGGAGTGTAAATTACACTACACTCCCCTCCCCTTTATCCTTTAAGGAGCCAGGCATCAATTGTTCCTACAGACATGCATACATACATACATATCCTCTCTGGGTCTTCAAGGACTCGTGAGGCCGTTGAGCATTCGACGCCACCCCTGTCTGTCACTTGCTGCCGCTTCTGCTCTTTGCCATGTAATCCATCCGTTCTCAATCCTTTCTTTTTCAACTGTTCTTCTCCAGATGTTCTTTGGTCGTCCAGCTTTTCTTCTACCTTCAGGTGTCCAGGTAAGTGCTATCTTGACATTGCTGTTTGTTTCTCTGCGCAGGATGTGACCTATATATCTCCATCTTCGCACTTTGATCGTATGGGACAGTGGTGTGGTCTTGGTGCGAGTGTAAAGATCGGTGTTTGAGATCTTCTCAGGCCAAGGCCAATGTATTTTCAGTATCCTAGGTAGGCATTTGCGGTGGAAGGTGTCTAACCTCTCTTCATCTTTTCTTGTTGTTCCCCATAACTCTGCAGACGTCTGCACAATAGAGCAGTACAGAAATTACATTGGTGTTAAATATTCGTAATTTTGTGTTGGTACTGTACTTTGATGATTTCCATACCTGGGTTAAGGCACAGTAGGCAGATCTTGCTAGCCCCAGTCTCCTTTTTATATCTCTTTCAGTACCACAATTCTTGTCTATGGTTGTTCCTAAATATAGGAAGGAGTCTGTATCTTCCACCTCAATGTTGTTTATTCTGATTTTCTGATCGTTCTTACAGTTCATTCTTATTGTCATTGTTTTCTTGGCGTTTATGTTAAGCCCGGTGTACTTTGCAACATCATGTAACCTGTTTGTTTTCTCTTGCAAGTCTGTGAATCTGCTAGCTAATAGCACAAGTTCATCAGCGTAGTCAAGATCTTCAAGTCTGTTGGTAAACTTCCACCTGATGCCTCTGCTTTTGTTGTTGGTGTTTCTCATTATCCATCCTACAGACATGCAACAATGTATAACCTGTAACCTGTATATCAGTCATTCAGTGTATGTTCCTTTAACCTTAGGTTTATCCTCATCACCATTGAAGTGACCAGAGCTGTATAAACCCAGGATGGTGAACAATACCCTAAAACATGAAACTAAAGTCCCCATGTACTACTTTAATTTTTTGCTTGTTGATTGGTAAACTTTATTTAAAATTGTTCAACTTCCACACTAAAAACTGTTTAACCGCGAACGACCTAATAACGGTTGTTAAAAAGCATAATCTCAAAGATTTTTTCAAAAATGACTATCAAATGGTTTTGCTTTCCTTTCATTAAATAAAATATCTAGTGACATTAACATTTGAAAGTTTTATATATGAAAATATAACATAATTTCTTCCTCTGCTGATACCTACTTTTACCTACCCTAATGTCTTTAGCTTTGTTTATGGGGGTAGTGTATTATTAAACCTAGCTCACCTGAGCAAAAAGTGCTCAAGTGAGCTATTGTGACCAGTTTTTGTCCAGTGAGCATGTTGTCTTATGTGTTGTGCATCAACATTTGCTTGTTTAAACTAGAGGTAACAATTTTTATTGAATCTACAATTTAGTCACAATGATCCTCTTGACAAAATCTAGGTGTTTTTTATATGGGACACATTGGGTCAATAAGTAGGTCACTAGGCCAGATCATAGAAAAAAATTGTTATTACTCTTGAGGCCACAGTTTTTAGTCCAAACGTCATTAAACTTGTATATAATGGGTCATGTTGGGTCAATAAATAGGTGACTAAACCAACTCATAGAAAAATCTTGTTAACACTTTGAAGCCAAAGTTTAAGTCAAAACTTCTTCAAACTTGCTTATAATTATCATCTTGACAACAGCAAAGTCAAATTTGTATATCGGTCATATTCGGTCAATAAGTAGGTCACTATGTAAAATCATAAAAAACCTGTTGACACACCAGAAGCCCAAATTGCACTCCAATCTTCACCAAACTTGATCAGAATGATTCTCTTGACAAAAACTAAAGGAAATGTGTGTAGGGTATGTTAGGTCAATATGTCGGTCACAAGTTCAAGTCATAGGAAAAAACCTTGTTAACACACTTGAGGCCCTAATTTCATATATGGGTTATGTTGGGTCAAATCATTGAAAATCTTGTTAACCCATGAAGCCCCAATATTACTTCAATCCTCATCAAACTTGCCTAGAATGTTCCTGTTTGCAAAAACTAGGTCAGGATAGTGTATGAGTTATGTTGGGTCACTATGTAGGTTGCTAGGTCAAACCATAGAAAAAACATGTTAATAGTGTAAAAGTCACAATTTTTATCCAATCTACATCAAATTTGGCTACAGTAACCCTCTTGACAAATTCTAGGCCAAGTTTATATATGGGCTATGTTGGGTATGTAGGTCACTAGGTCAGGCCATAGGAAATTATTAACATTTTCGAGGAGCAAATGATAAAAACACTGTAAACACTCTAGAAGTGAAATTTATTGGTAAATCGTCATCAAACTTATAAGAAATTATCTTCACATAAGCTAGGCCAATAAGTAAGTCATTGGATCAAACTATTTCAAAACTCTGGAACTAGTAAATGCATATTTTCTCAGGCGAGTATCCAAATCCTAATAATCCTCATTTTTTAAAGTCGTTTTGGAAAACATAACTTAATGCTTACCGTCTAGGAATGTGTGTTGAATACATTAGTTCATACAGCAAAATCTGTCTCAACAGCTTCAGGACTGCTATTGGATTATGATCACGAATTATTTGTAACCTGTGTTCATCTGTTGATGGAAATTTTAAACATTCTTGTTAGCGTTAGAGCAACATGTATCTTTTATTCCCCGATAAGAAATCATCAAGGGTATATAGTAATGCATTCCGTCCATCTGTCCTTGTGTCACACAAAAAGATTTAATAATGATATCACTATGTTATTATCACTACAATTAATACTATATAAATGGTAAACGTAACAGTGCTCATTCTATAAGATGGCCATATTTAACATTGCAATAATGCAAAAATATTGATTATATGATGTTTTATCAGATTTGTTTTAGAAAATGGCCTCATCTGAAAAATCCTAAAATGAACACCTCTACAGTTACACTGAAATTATAATCTGACCTTGAACTATATTTGCATACCTTAATTTTTGGGGAATTTCAGATTTTAACTAGCAGCAAATTTAGACAATAGTATATTTTTAATAATACACAATTAAACATAAATCTATTTTGCAGATTGAGTTAGATGATTAGGAGGATAACCCAAATGAAGTGCTTATCTCTACATAGTGGATGTTGATACTTATACAGTTACAAAGAAGCTACTCTCTGAGGAAAAAGACAAACCAGAAAGCTTTTTGTAGATAGGTGAAAAAAACTTGTTGTGTTAGAAGAGGAACAAGTTCCAAAGTTTTGGGTCCATAAGGAAAAACAAGTTATGGAAACACCGTTTTCAGTGGTTAAAGGAAATCACATTCACGGTGTTGTGGACAAGGTTGAAGAAACATTACTGTCTGTAGTAGAGAAATCAACACTTTCTGAGATAGACCAATTATCTAATTATTATGAAAAAGAATCTTTTATTTCTGGGGTAGGGAAACCTCCTATATCTGGAGTAGTAGACACAGGTCAGTGGAGTTGTAATAAACGTATGGACAGTGAATCAAACCTGGAACATGAGATTGGTTCTCGACAGTTCCCTGGAATGTCTGAAGTCTTGGCGAAACCAGTTGTTAAGAAGGAAACGATAGATATTAAAAAGTGTAATATTTGTTTAAAAGAATTCAGATATGCAATGCAACTGGAAAAACATATGACTGACAATGATTGCTGGGGATTCTTATCCCAATGTGAAGACACTGGTTTTAAAAAGAAACCGAAATACTACCTTGTTGATATGCTAAGGAAAAGATCAATTTCAAGGAAAATATCTAAAAGTCAAGTGTCAAAAATTGGAAATGACTGTCATAATATCAACAATAATTTTGATAGTAAACATTTAATGAAAACACAAAGAGAAAACACTGGTTTTAAGAAAAAATCAAATTACTACCATGTTGATTTGCCAAGAAAACGATCATTTTCAAAGAAAAAGTATGATAGTCAAGCGTCAAAAATTAGAAATGACTATTATAATATTGACAATAATATTAAAAGTATACATTCCATGGAAACACCAAGTGGTTATATTTTAAGTAATCAAAATGACATTGGACTTCAAGTAAATATTGTAGAAGATTCTGTATGCAGTTTTTCACCAGATTTGTGTGTAAATTTAGATGACACTTCTCCTTGTGAAGATATTCAAAACATTCAAAATAATCTTAATGATACAGGTATTGAAGTAAAAGTAGAAACACAAATGATTAAAAATTATAATGCTGAAATTCCAGAATCCAACATGGAGGAATCAGATACTGAAATAAAAGAGGAATCGGAAACCACCGCAGAATCCAACATGGAGAAATCAGGACTAGCCAGTGATGATAACAGTGGGATTTATGTTAAATTGACACTTAATTCAAGTACTTGTGTTAAGGTTACAACAGAAAGAGATGTAATTAAAGAGATTTATAAAGAAACCGAGTTGAATTCAGAAACTGAAAACATGGTTTCATATTCAGTACCTGAGGAAGACATGGCATTGTCAGATAAGGGTAGTCTTTTCAGTAAGACACAGAATCAGATAAAAGAAAACAGGTCAACTGAATTTGTTAGAAGGAGCCCAGTGAAAAAGAATGAATTGAAACCATTTGATTTAAATTACAAATCACAGAAAAAAGAAAGAGCAAAGAAAGGTGGAAATAAAAAATCAAAAGCGGACATGCTTTATTGCACAAACTGTGGTTTTGAATATTCAACCATATATGAGTTTTTAAAACATTATGATATTTGCCAAATAATAAGTAAAACTGAAATGCCAGAGAGAATGGTTTATAACTGTAAGATATGTCATGCAGGTTTTAAATTCAAGAATAATTTGTTGAGGCACTTGCAGATTCACATGGATAAAGATTCCTATGAATGATTTACTTGTACCAGCAAGTTACTATATTCCTACATACTGGTAAGAGCACGATTCACGATTCCTGCAAACATAAACCATCTCATCATTTGATTCCTAGAAATTGCATAAGACACTTGATTCCTATGAATCACATAATCCTCTTGATTCCAAGAACTTTCATTAGCCATTTCATAACTACCTATCACACTACCCACTTTATTTCATGTGTGCCCTGTTCTTTCATGTGTTAATATTGTATGTGCAGGTATTTTTAGTCAAATTCACTGGTGTCTGTATTTGTTTGAAGTTGTATTTTCTGTGTAAAGTGGGTGACAAATAAATTTATTGTAATAAGCCAATCAGTAAAATAATATTTGATCATCTGAGCGTTCCTGGTTGTCATTTAATTGTGACAGTGACATAAAGTTTTATGTAAAAAACCCACCAAATTCTAATATAGCTTCTAATGTAGCCATTTGTGGGTGTCATAATTGAAGTTTTTAAGTTCTTAGGATTGATATAAAAAGACTTCTGTGATGAAATTTTGTTTTGTTTTTCGAATACAATCCTTAAATATACCTCTCTAAGAAAAAAATTTTTAATCTTCTATAAAACATCTGCCAACTGTCAATCTCTTGTTCAATCTTTGCACAAGTTATCGACCTTCTAACAGTCCTTTCGCGTTTCTTATCTTGTTAGTAATAAAGAGAGTCATTTCCGTCCGCTTTTGTGTTGATTATCGTCAGTTGAACACCTTGAATAACCACGATGATTACATAACTCTAAGGATTAAAAAGTCTTTTGAGCGTCTAATAGAACTATTATTGGCTAGGATGCAATGGGATAGTTATCTGATCTAATTAAACGACGTGATAAATTTGGATAAGAAGAGGAAAAACATCTTTGTGCAGTTTTAGACCGATAGCACATGGCAGCCGAAAATTAAACCAAAAATATCACCTATTTCAGCGACACGTATACTGTAAAGTTTGGACATATGATTTTAGAAAACACCACCTCTCCTGGCCATTTAGATTCGGTCATCGTGGTGGAGCGCTTTAACATAACTCTTAGGCCATTGCTCTCTGTTATGGTTTCAAAAATCGGACTGACTGGGTTCAAGGACGTTTTTGCAATGATGGCTAACAATCGTCCTTTACACAACTGGACTACTGGTACACGCAGTCTAATACTGCTTGACTGTCTCCAATTGAGTTGCCATTTGATTTCATTACACTTCTGCCATAGATCACCAAGTAAATATAGAAATTTATGTCGTATACAGAATCCAGCAGGGTCCAAATTCAACGTGTAAAGTGATAGTTATGAGCTGAAGCCAAATAATTGATTTAAACATTTTGAGGCAGTAGGAGACGATGTACACACGGATTTAAAGGGAACGAGGATGTCGAACAGAGTCATAAATGTTACTCAAAAACTAATTCATGTCCAAATCACAATACTAAAGCAAAGTAAAAACTTTGAAAACTTGCAAATTAAGTTAAAATGTGAACTTCCACCAGGGAAGTTTAGCTGGAGCGACACCTGCTACATTTGTAATCAAAATTGAGAATGAAAGGACCATGGAACTATGGGGCGTCAAAAATATCCATGATGACTTTAGACACAGCCATATACCCAACAATATTGTGATTGCGATCATAAAACTTTTTGAACACCTTGATAAGAAAAATACTTGCAATAGCAGCTTGCTTTGTGTTTAAAGTTCACGTAGTGGGGACAGACGGTTGTTTTGACACAAATGAGTCAATTTAATGCATAAATGACGTTCTTTAGTATTTCATAATGATAATCGTCAAATTCGAAGTGAAGTCGTTTACACATTTTGCAATATGGTTCTGGAAAATGCAGTGTTCTTTCTTAGGTGTAACTAGCGATTTTCCGCCGCATGATTTTTTCATTTGGTTAAATTCCCATATTGTATATTAATCCGCGTTTTCTACATGTATTGCGTCTTCCAGATGCAAAATATTTATAATAAACACGAAGCACCAGATTCCATCAACAAACTACCAATGGACATTGTGATTCCAAGAACCATCGAGGATTAGTCATACACTACCAACAGATAACCTGCCAGTCGACAGCAAACACGCTCTTAATCTAGACTAAAGTAACTTTTTTGGAATCCAACTTCTTTATTTAAATCTTGAAAACAACGTTTACACTTGACTGGAAATTTGTTACTGATGCAACCAGACGGGATGCATACTTCCGCCCTGTCCGGTCACATGACCGACCAATTGATCAACGATACATGACTATACATGGCTTTAAAAGTTAATGCCTGAAAACCTTTAAACATATTTGTCATTATCATATACATGTAATAATCAATACCCTTTTAGACTTTATCTCTAATATTTACATTTTACCTGGAAAGCTCTTTTCATGTTAAGCAATCCTTCCATTCCATTTAACACAACTGAAAATTATGTATTTTTAATATGTAACTTATCTTTATGAAAGTGTTTAGTTATCGTGAATAGATAAATTATTAACATTTATTTGCCAATAACGGTTCTAGAAACAAACACAGGAATTGCATTGGGGGACCATTGTAAAAACACATACATTTTTTATCCCAAAGTCCTTGTTACAACCCAAAAATCAATTATGAACAATAGTTAGCTTAAAATCGAAGGGCTATACGTTATTGCATTCTAAACAAGATTACTGTTAGACGGAACAAGAAAAAAAACAAGGCAACGATTGCAAAAACCATAATTAAAATGTCAAAATTATACACCTCTGAGAAATTTGATAAGAAACAAAACTTGATCATAATTTCAAATTCTGAGAAACATGCAAAGAGTTACCGCCTCTTCTGGTGCACACATTGTCAGATCCTATAGTAATCATGTATACTAAGTTTAGTAAAAATGTTTTGGAGAGAAACGGGCTAATTGTTGCAAAGGGTATTATTTAAAGGCGGAAGATGCCGGCGACTAACAAATGAATACGACTGCCTTTCCATCACTTTTTTCCTTATTCATTTATTTATTTATTTTATTTATGCTGTCCAGAATATTATGAATGACACGTCGTTCAAGCGGTGTGCCCAATAAACGCCGGATTACGGATCCCATTCGGGCAGATTCTAGTGTGATTTTAAAGCGAAACTCTTGGTTCACAGTGACTTTTGCCTTTAGTTTTATTTTTATACAAGAGAAACATATTTCTTGGCTTGCCGTGATCTATTTCCACCCATCTTATAATTGTTATATCCCCTTAAGACAATGACCATGAGTATTCAGTTTTTCTTAGTGTTCCAAAGGCTCTTCCTGATAAAATGTTGTTCTCGATCGGTGACTAGGTCCTGTCCCCAGTTGAGCAATCATTCGTTAACTAAGGTTTAACAAATGTTGGCTCTTATTGGAAAAGCGAATAATCAATTGTGTTTAAACTAAATACAGATACCATATATCATGCGAAATCTTCAAAATTTGCCAAATTTAAGTTTAGGAAAAATCTTAGTTAAGAAATGATTGTGAAAGTGTGGTACAGACCGATAGTGTTCTCTTTTTAATATAAATACTATATAACCTAGCGGATATAAGATCCCCAAGACCATAGTGCACTTCAACCAATATAAATAATAAACACATGTGCACCCGAGCAGAGAAGATTCAGATAGCCATATATAGAACACACCGTTTTCATTTTGTGAAGTATTACTGTTCTAGTGTTAATATAAGACATATTTTGTTTAAACCGATCATAATTGGCAAATGAAACGGTGTCTAAATATAACTAGTGTATTGCTGATTGCATTAACAAAACAAATACGGTAGATCGGGATATAACTTTGACATTCTTAAATTAAACAAGACGAAGACTAGCGTGCATTGAACCCGGTTACGGTTTACTTCACATCAAACATATATTACAGCACAGCTTGGCGATCTGGGGTAGAAGTGTAATGTCATCAGCGTCAGTCATGATTCGATATACGCATATTGTTCTTAAAATATAATGACAATTCGTGATTTCACACGAGCATATTATTTTTTAAAGATAATGACAATTTGTGATTTGACTCGAGCATATTATTTTTAAATGAAAATGACAATTCATGGTTCTGCATAGGTGTATTTTTTTAAATAATGGCAACAACAAGTTTATTGTGGATTTTTTCATGCAGACAGTAAGTATATAATAACATTTTAACTACGGCTTTATATATCCAGAACCCGGAACAAAGATTTCCTCTAGCTTATTTGTCAATTTTTAGGATATTCATGATATGTAATTTAAAGTGTCATTTTGAAGATCAATCAAACCTTATTGTTACTTTATTACGATTTTGTCGAAACCATTTGTAGTACAAACAGGTTTAAATTGAGGAAAAACCTTAGTTAAGGTATCTTTTGTGACACAGCCTAGGGTTAACAGAGTTTAAATGTGTGTGTGTGTGTGTGTGTGTGTGTGTGTGTGTGTGTGTGTGTGTGTCGGTTAATTGTAGAAGATAAGTTAGCTATTATAGTAGCCAGATACCAGCGAGGGATATAATATATTAAATATCTTAGAAAAAAATGTACCCATCGTGTGCGTATTGTAGCTTATAGATACTTGATAATTGACATCAATGGACGAGCATTGAATAAAGTTAGTCATGGTGTACTTGAATATCTTAGAAATGAGAAAACAAGTAGACTTCTGAACAACAAATTAAAATTTGAAAAATATGTGGAACAAAATGTTTCTTGCAGCATTAATTGATGGTAGCTTCGCTAAACCTACTTATTTAGAATACATTACTGGTTGAATTCAAATGCATGGGTCGTATAAAGACTCTTTATACGAGCAATGCAATTGAATTCAACCAGTATGCATTCTAAATTACGACTATAATAAATTAAGAATATCGTGTTTACACCTGTATAACGAAAATTTAAATAATAAAATAAACACTAACGACAGCATGATTCTTCATATCGCAATATATTTCGAATACACAGTATTCCTTATCAAGCTTACATTATAACTGACTTAAAATTACAAAATACAAGATATATGTATAGAACATTATTTACAAATTATACAATCTAATTACATAAAAGTGTCACCTGATTAAGTGAAAACCAATTAGGGTTTAGCCTAAGGGTTATTGGAACACATTCAGTAAGAAAGTTGTCCCATCACCCGCTAATTGTTTATTTAGGGTAGGCCTTTCATCTTTGATATGTAAAGCCTACAGGATCACCAAGTCAAAGTCTGAATTACCTTTATTCAGAGTTTTGAAACACTTGGTGATCCCGAACTCTTTACATCTCTTACAATTTTCCACATGATTGAATATGGCACTACCGGTTTTATTATGTTCAGTAATGCGTCTCTGAAGGAATCTTTTAGTTTTACCTACATAGGTAACACTTGGATCCTCCAAGCATTGAAATTTATAAATCACAGATGCCTTCAGGACGCTATTACTTTTGTCTTTTAGTGAGAAGTAATTTTTCACCTTAAATGATGAAAACACTATATTGACCTGTATATTTTTACATTTGAAAATATTTTGAAGTTTTTTCTTTAATACTAGTGAAGGGTTGCCAATAAACGGTAAAAGAAAAGTGTATTTAATATCCTCTTTAGTTTTAGTCCCGAATATATTATACGAGCATATTATTTTTTAAAGATAATGACAATTTGTGATTTGACTCGAGCATATTATTTTTAAATGAAAATGACAATTCATGGTTCTGCATAGGTGTATTTTTTTAAATAATGGCAACAACAAGTTTATTGTGGATTTTTTCATGCAGACAGTAAGTATAATAACATTTTAACTACGGCTTTATATATCCAGAACCCGGAACAAAGATTTCCTCTAGCTTATTTGTCAATTTTTAGGATATTCATGATATGTAATTTAAAGTGTCATTTTGAAGATCAATCAAACCTTATTGTTACTTTATTACAATTTTGTCGAAACCATTTGTAGTACAAACAGGTTTAAATTGAGGAAAAACCTTAGTTAAGGTATCTTTTGTGGACACAGCCTAGGGTTAACAGAGTTTAAATGTGTGTGTGTGTGTGTGTGTGTCGGTTAATTGTAGAAGATAAGTTAGCTATTATAGTAGCCAGATACCAGCGAGGGATATAATATATTAAATATCTTAGAAAAAAATGTACCCATCGTGTGCGTATTGTAGCTTATAGATACTTGATAATTGACATCAATGGACGAGCATTGAATAAAGTTAGTCATGGTGTACTTGAATATCTTAGAAATGAGAAAACAAGTAGACTTCTGAACAACAAATTAAAATTTGAAAAATATGTGGAACAAAATGTTTCTTGCAGCATTAATTGATGGTAGCTTCGCTAAACCTACTTATTTAGAATACATTACTGGTTGAATTCAAATGCATGGGTCGTATAAAGACTCTTTATACGAGCAATGCAATTGAATTCAACCAGTATGCATTCTAAATTACGACTATAATAAATTAAGAATATCGTGTTTACACCTGTATAACGAAAATTTAAATAATAAAATAAACACTAACGACAGCATGATTCTTCATATCGCAATATATTTCGAATACACAGTATTCCTTATCAAGCTTACATTATAACTGACTTAAAATTACAAAATACAAGATATATGTATAGAACATTATTTAAATTATACAATCTAATTACATAAAAGTGTCACCTGATTAAGTGAAAACCAATTACAATTAGGGTTTAGCCTAAGGGTTATTGGAACACATTCAGTAAGAAAGTTGTCCCATCACCCGCTAATTGTTTATTTAGGGTAGGCCTTTCATCTTTGATATGTAAAGCCTACAGGATCACCAAGTCAAAGTCTGAATTACCTTTATTCAGAGTTTTGAAACACTTGGTGATCCCGAACTCTTTACATCTCTTACAATTTTCCACATGATTGAATATGGCACTACCGGTTTTATTATGTTCAGTAATGCGTCTCTGAAGGAATCTTTTAGTTTTACCTACATAGGTAACACTTGGATCCTCCAAGCATTGAAATTTATAAATCACAGATGCCTTCAGGACGCTATTACTTTTGTCTTTTAGTGAGAAGTAATTTTTCACCTTAAATGATGAAAACACTATATTGACCTGTATATTTTTACATTTGAAAATATTTTGAAGTTTTTTCTTTAATACTAGTGAAGGGTTGCCAATAAACGGTAAAAGAAAAGTGTATTTAATATCCTCTTTAGTTTTAGTCCCGAATATATTATAATTTCCCGAAATTTTGTCCGAAATGAATTTTCTCACAATATTGTCAATATATATATTTATAGTCAATATAGTGTTTTCATCATTTAAGGTGAAAAATTACTTCTCACTAAAAGACAAAAGTAATAGCGTCCTGAAGGCATCTGTGATTTATAAATTTCAATGCTTGGAGGATCCAAGTGTTACCTATGTAGGTAAAACTAAAAGATTCCTTCAGAGAGACGCATTACTGAACATAATAAAACCGTTAGTGCCATATTCAATCATGTGGAAAATTGTAAGAGATGTAAAGAGTTCGGGATCACCAAGTGTTTCAAAACTCTGAATAAAGGTAATTCAGACTTTGACTTGGTGATCCTGGAGGCTTTACATATCAAAGATGAAAGGTCTATCCTAAATAAACAATTAGCGGGTGATGGGACAACTTTCTTACTGAATGTGTTCCAATAACCCTTAGGCTAAACCCTAATTGGTTTTCACTTAATCAGGTGACACTTTTATGTAATTAGATTGTATAATTTGTAAATAATGTTCTATACATATATCTTGTATTTTGTAATTTTAAGTCAGTTATAATGTAAGCTTGATAAGGAATACTGTGTATTCGAAATATATTGCGATATGAAGAATCATGCTGTCGTTAGTGTTTATTTTATTATTATCTATAAAATCCTCAACAATACCTGGAGAAAATTTAAATCTTGTTAAAATAGTAGATCTAGAAATCACGTATATAAAATTGAAATTGAGTACATTTATTAACTAGAGGGCGCGGTGGCCTAATGGATAAGACGTCAGTCTTCAAATCCAGGGTCTCTCACCGCTGTGAGTTCGAGTCCCGCTCGGACCACATGTGGGAAAGTGAATTTTCCTTGCCGTTGGCCTTTACTGATTCACCTGGTATCAGTATAATGGACTGGGGGAGTGGTACGCTTGTCTGCGGCGTACTGACTCTGTGAGCTAGCACGGTAAAGTCGCCCTGAGTGCGCGCTAGTACAAAGCAGACCATACAACACACTCGCACTTCACATGCATACACAAAATTGTTCATAGATTAATCCATAGAGATTAATTAAATAGTTCTCGTCGCGAATAGCTGAAAAATTGCTGATGCGACGTTAAGCAACATTCAACCAACCAACCAACCATTTATTAACTAATAAATATTAAGTTCTACATGAGAGGCTGTGATAATGAAAGGGATAGAAGGAAGGAAACGAGTGTTAGACATGAATCGGTAGATCATTTTGATGTACATTTACCTATGCTTACTAGTATTTACCCGGTACACCAGACGGCTCACTCTCAAAGAAGATATCTGTGATAAGTTTTTTTTTATACTGTGATCATCAGGTTGTGGAAAACAAACATTTTTTTAACACAATATGATTTTTATTTTATCTGTGTTTTTTTCAATGGAAAATGTGAATTTACATTCGGTTTTTACGGCGGTACAAATGTGCTCATGAAAAACTAAATTTATCACGTGCTCACGTAAAAGCAATTGCGTGTCACTCACGCCAATATTTTGCGCGAGTACGCTGTATGACAAATATTCATGCCACCAAAGTATGCTTTGTGTCGCATTAAATCCATTCTTATATTTTAGATTCAACAAACGGTTTTGTAGAAGGCTGATTATTCGTTTAGTGTCTGGAGTCACTATACTCTCCTTGTTTCTTATGCTATTTTCCGGTCACACTGGTAAGATAATTGTCACTATTATACAACTTAAATATGCGTAGTCTCTAATACAATTTCAACACCATCATTGCAGTAAGCATATAAATGCATTTTGCCACACATGTTACACATAACAGTAACATACAATTACATAGTATACCAGTTTTAATTTTACAGTAATAAACGGCCGTTTCGGAATACAATTCCTCATCAGTAGTGCTTGGACTAAAACGTTGAAAAGATACACAAGGTCCAAAATATATTTTACCAAATAGTTAAGGAAATACTTTGCATGAGGGAGTATACCTTAGTTTTTGTGGAATTTTGACTAGCAGCAAATTGAGACAATAGTATCTTTCTGACAATAATACTCAATTTTTGCCTACTGAGTTTGATATCCTCGGGGAAACATCCACCAGCAGAGATACCGGCACGTGGTTTAAATTCTATATTATACGATATAAACACATAATACATGGAGAAACAATCAAGATGGTAAGAGAGCGTCAATATATATATATATATATATATATATATATATATAATATATATATATATACTAGTAATAAGTTATATGTATTATATACTCGACAAATAAGTTAAGGACCACATCAAAAACATTATTCCATTCTATAGAACGTAAATCATATCATTTTATCTGCGAACTTCTCGTTTTTTATTAAGAAGACTAAATTTCATGCACAAAAATTTACTTCATAACACCATTTGAAACAATAAAATACAGATGGATTTAATATTTTTTATTTTTTTAAATATTTATACAATGTATGTATTGTTTCAATATTCATGTATAGTAATTATACAATGGATACAAGTATACTTTCTATGTTAAAACATTTCGATCCTCAGTTTTAAAGTGTAACAGAAATATTAAATATTTACACAACACTTATATAGAAAACATTTTGACATTTAATATGTTTTTAGATGAATGCCATTTTGTTCATAATCGATTTCAATTTTTTTTTCAGTTTATCAAAAAGGACACACCTATACATATAACGGAACTACCAGAATCCATGGTAAGATATTTATTTCCGTTACTATGGTAACCATTATAATATAAGTAACTTCGCCGGACAATTGGTCTCGTCCGTAACTTCAAATTATTTGTGTGTTTTGACACGGTTTCTGATCATGTTCTTATTTCCGGAGATCGCACATACAAACGGCACTCACGACGAGTTTTCAGGCTAAAATATTCCTGAACTTCAGTTTTAGTAAATGTTTGGTATTGTTTTATGGGCTACTGTAAACGTATTTATTTTCTTGGTGTACTAATTTTCGCTTATTTCGCGGTCGTTTGTTTTGCGCGAAAATTATATTTTACTTATTATGTTATATAGCATGCGAAAATTTAACTAGGCGGATATGTCTAAATATTCTATTCACGCGAAATTAAATGCATTTACAGTAAATAAATAGCCAAATCTCAACATAAAGCTGTCTTAATGTTATAAATGACGATCGTCAGAATAATAACTGAAAGTAATTTATCTTGAAAACTACAAAATGTATTCAGATACTCTTTGCCAGATTTAACTTTAAGAAAATCTTTGTCATGGAATGATTCTTCAGGTGGGTCCAGAATTCAACAATTACATTCAACTTTATTATTTTAGATTCTCCTTGGTTAAACCGATTTTATTGGTTAAATTATTATACGCTGTTTGTACTGATAACTTACTTTTTTCTTTGCGCTGTCTGTCAGGTAATTAAAGATTACCATAGAAACAAGGTGTCGTCCCAATCAGATGTACAGAATAGTACAACGTCTTCAGCTCCTGAACTAGCTACAGTCAAGGTATATATTATAGAGATCTTATTATACCGTGTTTAATTTGGGATTGAGGAATAGTATATCCAAATAACAAGCCCAAAAGCAATGTGAAAAATGATTTAACCTGTGAACTCCCAACAGAGAAGAGAGACCCGGTGCTCCTAAACGCCTCCTGGTAAGCTAACTACACCTGCCATATGTGAAATCAAAATTAAGAACAAAATGAACATCGAACTATGGGACATTAAATATATCCAAGATCATTTAGAGTATAGATACATCATACATATTAACAACATTGTGTTGATGGTCATAAAACTTTTAAGGACATTTAAGTCTAGGCTTGCAATATCTCTAACAAAGCAATTAATGTCAAAGCATCTTGCCTCGTTGTATAATATTCGCGAAGTTTGAACATGCTCTACCATAGCGTATTAACTGTGAAACTAATGAAATATTAGCAGAAGAGAAGAGACAAGTTTATTTCTGTATAGAAAAGGAAAGTTGACAATAGAAAAGTGAAGGCATCACGTTTGTCATATAGCTTGTCATATTTTATTTTTGAAAAACTCTTTATAGTTGAATGATTATTGGACGTCTGACAGTTGTTCCATGTTCCTTTCATTCTTAATTAAAATTTCACATGTGGCAAGTGTAACTAGCTAGACAGGAGGTGTATTTACCCTTTCAGAACACCCGGTATCACTTCTCTGTGTAAGTTCACATGTTTAATTTAATTTGCCAGTTTTTCTTTTTTCTTTGTTATGGGATTGTGACTTTGACATGGACTTGAATGTTTGTTTTTGATATTTGTATTTAACTGATACAGTTTCAGTGTAGATTTTTTTTTTTGCGCATTTTATTTCCATTGTTATAATTTTATGAATGTATTGCTTATTTTTGCATTAAGATTTTGAAGCAATTTAGTTTACTATTACTTTATGAATTATGTCATACACAATTAGTTTTTTTCATTTTTCGTATTGTTTGAAGTTGCACACTTTTCCCGTACAGAGTATCAGGTAACAATGAGAAAGATTTAAATCACGAAAACATACAAATGTTTTATTAGAAAAAGGTCATTCGGCAAGAATTTTAAACCGATTCGCAAGGTATGTTTTTCATGAAACAGTTGCATAGCTTGACAGTGATTGTTAAATTTAGATCAAAATTGTTTTCCTCTATATTCATTAATTACTAACATACATGGACCGGTATGTTTGTTTCAGATTCATGCATCAACAATTTCGCATTTGCAAAATATGAAATAAAGGCATGTAAGTTTATGTGCCATTTTCCACTATCCGTCTTTGTCTGTTAGTAACATATTTTTTTTTACATTTTCAGGAAATGACATCTGCTGAAAAAATAAGATTGAAAGAATTAATACAAAGAGATTCTCAAATACCAGAGAGCACTTCATCCTTGAACAAAAATCTCAATCTGTTATATGGAAAACAAAGGGGGAAAATAGGTATCCTTGTTCTATCCCTTATTAGTTACGCAAATGAATATTTATTGAACATGCTTGTACACTTCACAATTAACTAGACAAGTTTTATCAAATTTGAATTTGAAGCTGGTCAAAAAAATAAAAGAGTAGACAAGGGATACAAATTACTTCCAAGGTGAAGCCCAATATATAGCTGTTAATTGATTTTAAAAAAATGGAATGTTTAACCTAAGAACTGCATGTACTAATTACAAAGTTAATATGATTGATCCCACAAGTGTTATAATAATAATAATAATACAAAATTATGTTATTAAATTACAAAAGCATATGCAGTTGTACGCTATACACGCTTTTCCCTACTCATATTAAAAATTAGATTCTCCAGATTTTGTGCGAAAACTGTCCAATTTGGGATTCTGTATTGTCAAGCAACATACTATATACTGTAGATACCATTGACAAATGTTAATAGTGTTTGATAGACACCAAATTTGTGTTTGGTGATATAACTTGGGACATGGACAATTTTGATTACACACGTGGAGGGTGTAGCTAGCTAAACAGGAGGTGCTTACCCTTCCGGATCACAAGGCCTCACTTCCCTGGTGGAAGTTCGCGTGTCTTACTTAAATTGTCAGTTCCAAAGTTTTAGCTTTGCTTCTGGATTGTGATTCGGACATAGAGTATTATATTTGTTTTTGTTTGTTATGTATGTTTTTTGGTTATTTTTTCCAACAATCGATATACTGATGGACACAAACTGTGCACCTGAAGAGAAGACTGTCTCTGTATCCAAACTTACCCTGAATATATTTGATTTCCTATATTTATATGTTCCTTTCATTCTCAATTTTCATTACACGCATGTCGGTAGTAGCTAGCTGAACAGGAGGTGCTTACCATCCCGGATCACACAGTCTCACTTTCTGGTTTAACTTTGTCAGATTCGCTTTGGGAGTATGACTTGAACATGAATGTTTGTTTTTTATTACTTACTTTTTAAAACCAATTTCATTTTTTTATTTACATAAGTTTTGGATATAGTTTTGATATTTTATTTTGTAGGATTCCTTTCAATCGGGATTCCAACCGTAAGTAGATCGTTCAATAAAAGAGGTTATTTATATGAGACGTTAGATTCATTGATAGAAAATACAAGTGATGATGACAAAGAGGAGATTACGGTTGTCATATTTGTGGCAGATTTTAACACCTCGTGGAACTTAATGACAGCACAAAATATTTATAATACATATAAAAACTTCTGTGACTCAGGATTCATCAATGTTATACACGCCAAATCTATAATATATCCGCAATTTTCAAAACTAGAGAGGAGGTTTAACGATCCAATGTCGCGGGTAGTGTGGCGTTCGAAACAAAATATTGATTTTGCGCTGTTGATGTTGTATACTAAAAATATTTCAATCTATTATATGCAATTAGAAGATGACGTCATAAGTGCAAAATCATTTTTAACCGACATCAAAAAATTTATTGTGCAGCAACCTAAACAAAATTGGGTGTATCTAGAATTTTCACGACTTGGATTTATTGGAAAATTATTCAGAACAAATTTAGTAGATAAAGTAGCCAATCTGCTTCTAACATTATTTGACATAATGCCATGTGATATGCTCTTGGACGGTTTTAGAACATTGTTAGGACAGAAGAAACCTATACATCCAAAACAAAGTTTATTTCAACATATAGGAAAAATATCATCTTTAAAAATAAAATTCTCCCTTTGATTGATGACACTTTTAAAGATTTTGGATCGCAAGTACTTGATGTTATGAGGGTACCAAAAGGAGATAATCCACATGCAAAAGTTGAGACAAATATGAAAGCCTCTAGTGGTGAATATTTACCTGAATATGCTTATAAAAATTCCTCATCTTTTTTCTGGGCTTCTGACCCAGGCAAGGGGAAATATTACCGCATTATTTATGATAAACCCTTAAATATTTCACGAATTATCGTGTCGACTGGAGATAGAATGAAGAAAAAAGATATTTTAAACCGTGGATCTTTAGCGGTTGGAAAAACTCAACAGTGTAATGATTTGACAGTAATTGCAGACTTTGTAGCGGGTTATATAGATACATTAATTCAAGGCGTAACCTTCCCACCGTCGTCAGAAAATATCCAATGTATTTCAATTGATATTAGAAAATCCCAGAAGAACTGGTTGATTATAGACAAAATATCTGTGTTCATAAACAAAAGATGAATAAATTTATTTATTTTTAAATAAAACTATTTTGTGTATAAAGATGAATGGTTTATCCTAGGTCTCCGATTTCATAAAAGTGTTTATAAGCAAGATATCGCTGTACCCCTGATATATTTGCCGTTACATGTTCCTTTCATTCTTAATAAACTTCGATTTCACAAATGACAGGTGTTGCTAGCTAAACCCTTCTGCACAGAGCATGCCGTCTCACTTTCATGATGCAAGTTAAATGTGTTATTCAGTATCGTTTCATTTGTATTGCATCCAACTTGAGGATAAATGTCACATTTAATAATTATATGACACACCTGCTAGAAACCCATCACACTAAGCACATATCATAATACAGTATGATTGTATATTTGCAAAAAGCCATTTGGAGCTTTATCATTGCTGAAATGCTCGAAATGCAATTTTTATACTATTACATTTTATACCAGTGTTAATTTTATAGATGGTAGTTTCGGGATACGATTCCTCATCAGTAGTGGTTGGACCTAAATTCTTTCAAGGGGTTGAAAAAATATCCAAAATAACAAAATATTTTTAAAACAAATTTAGTTAAGAAAATATTTTACATGAAGAAGTACCGTACATGTTAGTTTTTGAGGATTTTAAACTAGCAGCAAATTGAGACAATAGTATATTTTTGACAGTATAGAAATATTGCCAACCGAATGTATGAAATCTTCAGGGATGCTTAGACCACAAGCAAAAAACCGGGCTAATGGTTGATTTTGCATATCCAAAAAACAAATAATTTTACAGCACTAGACGGTCGATTCAGAACACAAATTCAGTTGTGCTTAGATCAAAATTATGAAACATATCCGATATATATCTGAAAGAATTTAGCTACAGAAATACCTGTTTGAATGAGGGAGTCTACCTTGGTTTTTTACTATCTATATGTAATATCATTATAAATTATGGTTATATAATATATGGCCCTAAAGCATCAAACTATGCAAAAATTCTGGGGTTCACAATCATTTGCTGAAATGTCCATGTTTATGTAGTATAGTATTTATTAAAATTTGCATTGAAATATCATCAAAAGTAGCTAGAAAAGTAGTAAATGCACAAAGTAAAAACAAATTAAGTCTTGACCTTAACTGGTCATTCCTGATAGCAACATGTCATTTATTTGTTTTTGTTCAACTATGGGAGGTTTATACAACAAAGCAAGCCTAAGCTTATACAACAAAGCAAGCCTATGCTTATCAGGGCCCTCAATTTTTTTAATGCCATAACCACAATATTGTTGATAAGTATGATGTATCCAAATTTGCTTTGAATATATTTGACACCCCATAGTTCCATGATCCTTTCACTCTCAATTTTGATTACAGACGTGGTTGTAGCTAGCTAAACAGGAGGTGCTTACCCCTCAACAGCACCAAGCCTCACTTCTCTGGTGGAAGTTCACGTGTTTTAACTTTGCTATGGAATTGTGATTTGGACATGAATTAGTATGTTTGCTTTTTATCAAATAGTGGAATTATTCTTATACAATTTCTTTTAAATTCAATGTAAAAAAGTAACCTTGTTTTTTCATGGTCATTGCCATCTCAATGGTCAGGCCAATATAATACTTGTGAGGTTTTATTGAAGTTTATCTAATCAAAAAATGTTGTTAGGTGCGTAAATATGGGCTCAATTTTACTACCACTGGATGTAAAAATTAACAGGAGAAAATATTCACATTGTAGCTGTTGTAGCTGACTTGTCGTGATTCAGGTGTGTCTAACATTTCAACATGGATACAGTATCTCCATCATTGATTACAGTAGTTACACCAATGCATGGTCAAACAACATTCACCTGTCCATTTGACCTTTATTGCATTATGGAACAATGCATTATTTTATAGGGAAAACAAGTGGGTTTCTTTCTACCTTACGGAAAAACATGTTTAGTGCATCTTAACACTACCTACTATATACCGGGTGGGTCTCCCTATAAGAACATACCTCATGAGAGATCAATCAGACCAGGTCAATGTTGTTTGCCTATATAAATAACTAAATTAAAAAAAAATAAATAAATAAATACAACATTTAAATGTCCCATATCAATGCTTTATTTATATTTATCAAGGTGACTAGCATCAATGTTATTACAATTATCATAAAAATTCAAGCATGAAGTTTTTTGTTTCAGTTTTGAATTTTATAGCTACGATATATACAAATATATACAAAACCAATTTAATACATATAAAGTTTATTTTAACTACACTACCATAATTTGAATTTCCAAAAAATAATTTTCATTTGTCAATTTTGAAAATATTTAACACACTATTTTTGTCTCCTTTGAACATATTTGCTCAAAAGGGTTTGGTCAGTTCACAATGACCAATTTTTTCAGTGTGACTCTTCAATCTGAAGGTCCATAGACATTAAACAATCAAATACATGAAGCATGAATTTTTTCAATTCACATTATAAAAACAATATGTAAGTAATTACACTGGTTTTATTACAATTACTTAAGGAACAAAAGGGTTTTAACAAGATGTACATACATGTATTTTACCATTCTCATATGGATGGTAGAATAATGGTGTTTTTATGCCCCAGTAAAGAGTATTTCACTTTTATCAGAGACAGTTGAAGAGTAACCAGAGAAAACCAACCAGTTCTGGGATGGCTAAAAAAATGAAGAAAAAACTTCAGCAAGTGAACTGACAAACTTCCTCACACTAGACTCTGTCTCAGTTGGATTTGAACCTAGGCATTGTTCTGACCATTTGGCACTAGTAGTGCATAGTAGAAATAAAGACACTATAAACTTACTTACAACTACACCCCCTAAATAATCCATTTGATTTTTTTGTCACAAAGGGAGACAAAAATAAAATGACTTCATTCAACTTTTTATATATGAAATTACATTGGTTACATACTTGGAAGACACACTTATGCAAAAGTACACTAAAATCAATTATTTTTAAAAAAAATTGATACAATGTATTTAAATTCTTAAAATTAATATTGACAAGTAAAAATAAAACATTACTATTTACATAAATCTATAGTATTACAAAATGTATTAAAACATTAAAAAGAAATAAGGATATGGTTTATTTTATATTGAACATGAGCTGTTAAAATATCAGTAAAACGTGTCTACATATCTAGTTATTGATCCATCATAACATTTATTACAAAAACTTTGGACACTGGATAATCAGCACTGGGGTGCAACAGTCTTCTACACTTTGTGCAGGTATACTTAAAAGTTTCTGGTCTGTGTAGGATAATAGCAAAGGTTTAATACAACTGAATAATAACAGTAGTAGTTATTTTGCAATAAAAATACTTTTAACATCCTAGTGTTTGCAATGAAAACCATTTGGCTTGGAACAATAACAGGACCAGATCATTTAATTACAAAGGTAATCAAATACATTTTAATGTCAAAAGACTGTTTCTACAGAAATTTTGACATAATGACATCATAATTTCTATGGAGTCAGCATTTTTCATGACACATAAGCTGAAATCTGTGACAACTAAATGATCCTGTCCAGAGATTAATTTATGCCAAATGTCCCTCATCTGTTATCAAATAATTGTGGGTATTTTTTGTTACATACATGTAGTATATTGGTGTATATATAATTGTTCTGATAAATCAGATGGATTTCTACAATGGAAATTTTATTTGAAACAAATAGTCCTGTGTATATTATTTAAGTATTAAGTACATTCTATTTCTCACCAAATCACTGATAATTCATAACACATAATATTTATATACATTTTATTCATCATTAAAACTATGCTACATCTTCTGTCACCTTGTCTAAAGACTCTGTAATAGGATTTTGATGCTCACTTTGTCTAAAGACTCTGTAGTAAAGATTGAGGCATGGTTTTTCTTCTTGTTTTTTTTTTTTTTTTTTTGGGGGGGGGGGGGGGTCAATGTAGATACTAAATACTGGTAGATAAACAATACAACTAAGTTGGTGTTTTATTCCCCAATCCATATCATTAAATTATATCAAGGCAGTTGGTTCAAGGATGATGGAGACAAACTGAAGTTCAATGCTAGTTTATGTTGACCTCATTGATTGCAATATGTATTGGAAACAGGAACTGACACAGTTACCGGTAGGTACTATATTCTCTTTATGGCTAAAGAAAATAAAGGAATGAAAATTGAACTGTGACACCAGTCATATAGTATCTGTACTTGTTTGATAATTTTCTGATGAAACAACAGTCAATTCACTGAAAACCAATTTCCATATTTGTTATTAAATTTTTATGTGAAATGTAGCTCAACAAAAATCTCAAAATATGCTCATTTTTAAACAAACAAAAATATGTTGAACAATCCTTGGCAGAATGAATAATGGCGCTGTATTAGTGAAATTTATACAAGCTCAAGCAAGACTTATTTTAAATTATTCAAAATAATTTAAGTAACAGATTCAAATATGTTTTCTAGTTTGTCTTTTTTTCAGTACTAGTAGGAATTCATTAAACAGATTTTAAAACTAGAAAAGACAATCTAAATTTTGTTTTTTAGTTATATGTTACCAAAATATGTATTCCCATTTTTTCAATTCAACTGGCTGGTGTAGCTAAACAGAAGGTGATTACCCTCCCGGAGCACCTGGCCTTGTTTCCCTGATGGAAGTTCATATGTTAGACTAAATTTTGCCAGTTTTCAAACTATTTACTTCGATGTTTTGGATTGGGCTGGTTTGTTTGTCTGTTTAGGTTTACATCTGAAGCTCAGTTCAAAATAAATATATAGTGTTAAACAAAACATATGAACAATTAAAATATGATGTGAATAAAAAACATGATATATGTGTACAATGTACATATTGGCGAGTATTAAAACACAAAAACGATGAAATCTGCTATCTAAATATATATAAAAAGCAGAAACCTAGTATCATGGACTTGAAGATCCATATTACAATTTACATGTACATACACTACTACTGTGTACGCGATTTCATTCAGACCAACATTTTCCCAAATAAATTGGTAATTTTTTTCCAAATAAATTGCAAAATATTCAATAATCCTGAATAACAAAGTTTGGTAGCATTCCTTTACTTGTCTTATCACAACTGAAAAAAGCATTGTTCATATTACCAATGAATATTTCCATAAAGAGAATTCAGATAGGAACATATTGCATGTTGAAAGAAATTGGATTTGTAACAACTGACAGATTAGTGTACTTTTTTCACAGGTAAAATGTCATTCTGTTCGACAACATTCTTCCGGTTCTTTTGTGATCTTCATGTAACTTAAATTTAATACAGTAAGGGAGACTACCCAGGATGTAAACAGCAATTTTCAGACAGTAATGACTAGACCTCAGTTCTTTATTACTACCATTTTTTTTTAAAATTTGTTGGGGAAAATGCTATTCTGATCACAATAGTCTACAAAGCAAATTTCACAAAACATAAAATGAATTATAATTACACATAATAAAATCTTTTTAATAATTCATTATCATAAATCATAGATGAAGAATCAAAAACAAAACTAATGAAGAATCAAAGTAATGAAAGTACTGGCAGCTTTAGAATGTCCATATTTTAATGGAGTAAAGTCAAGAGTCCACTGTTCTCATAAGATAATTTATCAAATAGAAAGTTGTCCTTTTGTTTTTGTATATGATCAAGAAGTGTGTCATCACAATGAGGTCTGAAGTCTTTTTCTTTTGCCTCGGGTGATTTCCTGGTCATACATTAGGAATTTATTTACAAACACTACCAAAATGCTGTGGACAGTTTATAATGTGTTGACAATCAAAGTACTGAAACCACTGAAAACTGGTTTGCTATAACAGGAATGTTAATCTTAATAAAATATAAAAAATGCATACAAGAAAAACACTATGTGTGGAACACATTGGAAATATGTAGGATTCTATTTTACAATATGTTAGTTATATATAGACATACTCAAAACAAAGATTATATATAGTTACCATGGTGATATAAGGTACTGCTACAAGTAACAGAAAAATAATGTTATTGTGCAAAATGTATCCACTAAAGACTAAAATTTTATTTTTCCTATTTTCCTTTTATTTCAGCTTATCCCACACTTTCTGCCAAAAAGTTTTATCTTTTTTTATGTATTTTTACTGTTAAGCTATTTTGCCCATTAAGAAAATTATTTATCTCCCCTTAACTTGGTGTATATTTCATCTTCCACATGTAACTGAAAGCTCCAATTTATCTCATACAACAAAACCACTTATACTATATAAAGTGTCATCAGACCCATCCTGCCACCTTCCTCAGATCTTTATCGTACTTCCTGCCATCAATCTCAGATCTAGTTAAATTAGTTAATATTTTTTGTGATTTTCTTCTGTCTGGCTATTGCGTGAACAAGTCAACAGAAATGTTATACTGCTGTTTCCAGTAGCTAGTGCATACAAGAAGGTCTGAGTCCCAGTTTATGCTAGTAAAAAGAAGGCACATGCAAAACTTGCTACCAGTTACGGCCACAGTAGGAATCTTTGTGTTATTCAGCAAATAATAGCATTTAAGTGTGGTAATATTCTAATTAAATTCTGAATTGAAGTTAAGTTAAATAATAAAATGGCAATAAGTCTGACATCAGCATCAACTATGTAACAATGTAACAATGATTATTTTACACTGAAATTATACATGCACAAAATCATTCCGTTCTAACATTACATGAATGAAATATACATCCTAAATTATAAAAAATTCATAAAATTGCAATCCGAAATTACACTGTTTCTAAAAAATTCATTTCATAAATTGCATTAATTATAAAAACTCGAATGATATAAGCAAACATTCAAACGTCCATTTTAAAATGCAATGTTTGTAATCTGTACTAAAAAGGAACTTCCTAAGCTCTGAGTGTAAAAGTGAACACTAGGTAACACTTAACAATTTAAATTAAATTAAAAAAATGCTTAAATTTATAATTAATAAAGGTAAAAAAAATTAAATGTGATTTATAACATTCTTTGTAAAAAAATCACACATTATGTACTTAAAAAGATGTGGCAAGATTAATAATAAATTGCTTACTAAACTTAAAATAAAAAAATGTGAAATCTCAACATGAATCTCAAATATTGGCCCTAAGTGAAACTATATACATTTAGTAAAGATTTATCATGATTCTGTAAATAAATTTACTGCTGTAAATTAGTAGAAATATCAAGACTTTCGTAAAATACCTGAAAAATTTACTGGTCCGGAATCCACAAGAGGTTTTACCAGACTTGTCAATTAGTTTCGAAAGTCTGCAATATCAGTTCATGAGGTATGTCAAGAACATACTTGTTTTTTTTATCCAGATAACTGTGCACAGAGTTTAGTTGTTGACAAAAATTAAAAATGTAAATAACTGATCCAACAAATTTTTTAAGAACAATTTTGTTTGCTAATTTTCATAATCACAAATAAAACATCTGTATTTCTGTGTTTTAAAATTTATATATATGAAACATATTTGTCATATAACAATATGAAGAACTTTATTTCCATAAAACAGCTGATTGCAATAAAACATTGGCATATGCTCATGGAATCATCCACAAGAAATATTGTGAAAATGGTTATTACACCAACATATATAATCTTTTAGATTTAAACAAGCTATCCATGGAAAATCTGGCATTATGTTTACACTGGAATATATATTCTTATGGATTGAACCAAGTTACCAAACAGAAATGTTTATGCTGACATATGTATCCCCATGGAATACACTTGTTCTATGCAGCTGGCCATCTTGCAGATTCAAAAGCCCTGGTACTGTTCCAACAAATGTTTCCCATAGTGTCAGGTTATTTTTTGCTACATGTGTACCCGGTATGTGTTGGTGGATGTCTTCTATTACAACATCAATATTAGCACTCTGTGTCATAATCAATACAGTATATACATGTATATATTATGTACAATCTCTGTTATATCCAAAAATATGATTGTTATAAGAAAATCTCTTGTGTAGCACAGCATCAGTGACAAATTTTGTTTGTCATTTCTTTCTGTAAATATAAAAACAAGACATAAATGTATTTATTAGCTTAGCTCCAGCCTGGATTGTTTTCACTCAGATTGAGATGACAAGTTCTTGAATAAAGGAAGAAACCAGAGTATCTGGAAAAAATATTGACCTTTAACACAGATATTTTCAAAAAATTCTTTTAATATACACAACATATTGGGTGGCTGATGGCGTTATTTTAGGTAAGATAGAAACAAAACAAAATCAGTTTTTCCCATCAGAAATTACATGTGGGTTGATCTAAGCCTTTGATTCTGCAGGGGTTACCATTACTCCCTAGAAAGGAAAGTTCCAAGTACTCCCTTAACTTAGATATGACATTACCTCTCTAAATAAGTCCAAATTCAGTTTGGTAGTTTGAAAGTTTTATCTGCACCCAATGGTGATATTCAGTTCAGATACCAAGTACAACTTGTATGATAAATACCGTAATCCTTCTATGTATTCGGACGAATTTTAATAATTTCATTTTCAAGTGTCCGGGAACTTAGAGGAAATATGAAAATTATACACTTAAAAAAATGGGGGTGTCCGAAAATTTAGAGTTGTCCGATATTTTGGACCCGATGTCTGATCGTAAGCAAGTCTCGCTGCCCTCCCGGTAATGCAAGACACTTATCAACGACGATACGCACATAAATATAATCTATAATGTAAATTTTCAAATAAAGTTTAGGTTAAAATTACCTGTTGTGTTGTTTATTTTACAAAAAAAGCTATATTTGAAGTGTTTGTTGACCAATAATCATGATCCAATGTGCAATACACATCGAGGGACGCCATTTTTTGTAAGTAAATTGCGTGATCTTAGTCAGTAATTCCCAACGTTTAAGGTTCACCGTGATCACACTTCGTCTTCTGTCACTGTCTACGGTCAAAATTTTAATGATTCATAATAGTCAAGAATATTTCTCACTCAAGAAAATTCAATATTTTGTACGCTAAGAACCAGGACATGTATGAATGAGGTTCGGCGTGATCAATACAGCTTTTCTTAAAAATCAAATTTATCACTCATGGAACAAAATAGTTTACAAATACATTGTTTTAAATCACATTTCAAACAATTTTCATCTTCAAAAAAACAAAAAACATTGTAATGTCTATCTTCCTGTTCTTAGACAGATAAAAGTATCAGAGGGTCGGGAATTCCCATAGTTGAAATGCACTGAATCAGAGGGAATTCCACGAGTTTTCTCATCCAATGAAATTTATTGATAATGTCACTTCCTGAAAAAATGTCTTTGATGTTGGATTTGTGTACCGACAGAACTTCTGGTCTCGTACGATGTTTCGTAGCCAAGAGTTTAAATTTCAATCAACTTTCACTTTCAAAGAAAATTGGCCTCATTGAGCTTACATTAAAAACGTAAATACATCGTAAAATACATGTCCTCCAAGTTACAATCATGACTCCCTCACGCAAATACACAACGCAACAGACGTATAAAAATAACACATTTCAATGAAATTAACAACAAAACAACATAGTTTCTTCTTGTTTTATTCAATATTATTTATATGCAATATGTACCCCGTGTTCCGGGTGAGTTCCAGCAAAATCGTGTCCGGATTTAGATGCAAAAAATTGCCGTCCGAAATTAGAGGAAATTTGAAAATTATTGAAATTTCGAAATTGGGGTGTCCGAAAACATAGAGGGTCCGAACACATAGAAGGATTACGGTAGATTAAAAATAACACTGCAATGGAAATACCACACTCTTGAAGACATGTGAAAGATAGATTAAAGACAAAGATTGACATTTCCCAATTTTAAACTTTTTAATTGTTGCCAACTTACCGGTAATGTTTATTATATTATGCTATTTATTAACCAGAAACAACATATATGACATTCATATTGAGCAATATGTCGAGTTTTATACCCTAGAGAGAATTCTTTACTTATACTGAGGTGGTCTTGTATTATACTGTATACTTACAAGAGGTTCCAATTCTTTTTTATCAACAAGGTTATATTCATTTACAAAATAATAATAGTGCTTGTAACATGTGTTTACATGAGCCTCCTGAAAAATACAAGAAACAAAATCCATTAAATTACAAGGCATAAACACTACTTTTACGTAGAATACAATAAAAGAAACAAAATTAATTAAATTGCAAGGCACAAGCACCACTTTTACGTAACACAAAGTGGCTTCTTACTTCTTTCAAATGCATAAAATAGAAATGGTTCCGACAAAGGACATACAATGTGTAGTATGTCATACAACAATGAACTATACACAAGAAAGAAAGAGAGAGTGGGGGGGGGGATTGTAAACATTATCATGAACCAGTTCACATATTAGGCTGGAAAAATGAAAAACAAAAAGAAACTTTACTGATGAAACGTTTTACAGTTACTGGTATAAATATGAGAGAGAGAGAGAGCATACTTACGGCATCTAATGCTACCAATTTGTCAAAGTGATGAATATACACATGTACAAATACCCTGAACAGACGTGTTAATATTTTCTTACAAACTGGCATATAATTTTTTGGGAACGGAACACCTGAAATAAAGAAAATGATTTTACTGTCATCAATAATTATCTTGAGAAATGCAAATGTACAAGCCATGTACATCTGGACATACTAATGAACATACAGACAAGGGTAAGTAAATTAATCCCCCTCCAGGACTATTTTCCTCAGAGGCATAAAAAACACAAAACAACAGAAACAGATTTTATCTAAGAACAATAAACGTAGAATCTTGTTCTTTTCAGAAATTAAGATTTAATGGATACCAGTAATTTCAAATTTTCAATCTAAATTAAATTTAAATCATGTCAGAATTTCATTAAGAACTTTTTTTCTGGAATAGTTGTAATCTTTATTGACATTTAGTGTTGTGGCTTGATTTTACTTACCAACTTTTACAGGAAAAATATTTTCATCATTTATTTGTGATTCTACCCATTCCATTAATAAAGTGATATATTTAGGAGCTGGAAGTGCTGTTGGTTTTTTATATGTGTGTCCATCACACCAAAGGTAATCATATCTACAAAATAAAACAATATATGTCATAAATGCGCTGGGAGCGAATTTAGAAATTTAGGAAAATCCACCATTTCAAGACTTGTAACAGTTCCGTTGGACTTGTAATATTGTGTATATTCTCTAGATTTGCTCTTGGACAAAATATTATAATCTGAGTCAGATCAGCAAGAATTTCAACTTAATTTTGGTCACTGACTGGGAGTGAAATGATATACATAGTAGCACATGCATTATTGGACATACACAATACTGTGCGTGAGCTTTGCCAAACTGACCTTGCAAATAATTTCAGAACTGCTTCACCAAAAAAAAAAAAAAAAACCATCAAATTGAACTTCAACTGTGTTCTTTATTTAAATACACATTTGAACACTCAGTCCAGTTAACTAACTGAAACATAGCAAAACTAAGTCACCAAAGTACAAAGAATGACAGGTGGGCACACAGACACCAAGAGTGAGGAACATCAAAACATAATTCCAGGAAAGAAGATGTATGATGACATGGAGGCTCCAAGGATAATTGTGTTGTTTATCTATGCAGATAGGTTGACCAAGTAAAAGTGAACAAAAATGTAGTTAATGGCATTTTGTTCCACAGGTAGGATATTTGTACTTTGATCAATGTAGTCAGCTCTGGGATGGTGGAGGAAACTGGAATACCAGACAAACCATAAACCTTCCACAAGCCAACTGAGAAACTTTCTTGCAGTAAGAATCTGAGTGGAATTCAAACTAGGTGGTGAGAGATACTGTGATCTGAACAAAAAGAAAAGGAATTTGTCTGGTTTAATACTTACTTTGGACCACCAGACATGGTAGGACAGGTCTGTTCTGTACAGAAATCACAAATTGTTCCATAAAGTAGATTTATTCTGTTAAAAAAGTCCACCACTGAAAAATATTTAAAAACAACAAATATAATACACAAGTTTCTATATCATTGTGTAACAGTAATAATTACTTCCTTGTCGTATCAAATTTCTAAAGCTATTTACCGGTAAGTCCACTAAGACTATCATATGACAAGAAACATTTTAATGTCCTTGTCCAGGACTAGTATATTTTAACTCACTTTTTGATTCCGTAAATAATATGCAATACGTGCAAATGTCAAACTGACCTAATAGGACAAGTTCCCAGAAAAATATATAGATTTCAAGGGTAAAATCTAATTTTAAAACAGAAGATCAGCTGAATTTTCTATTTCTTATTTCAAATTAAACAGAAGTCATATTACAGTTGCTGTATAGAATATTTACACACATTGAATACTGTTGGAAGTTAGCATTTTTTATCTAATAGGCAATATCAGTAGTTTTACTGTTGGAAGTCAATGTCAATGCCTATCAGTGATTTAACTTGTTAAGTTTATGCTATTATGTGCTACCAGTAGAACAAAGTTGTATTAAAAATGTTAAGTTTGGATCTTTATATGGCTAGTGATTATGCTAAGTGGTAACCAACAATTTTTGGGGGTGATGGGATAGGTTTTATCAGTTGAAATAATGAACTTGTCTTGTGACCAGTGGTTTTACTGGTGAAAAAATCTATGAAATAGGCTAACTGGGTTTTGTGGCCAGTGGATTTACAATGAATCAATGAATCAATCAAGGTTTTACAGGTGGAGATAATTGGTTCTACAAATTAAAATCATTGATTTTAATAGTGGTGGTCTGTTTCACAGGTGTTTGGTATCAAGTTTTACAAAGACAACCAGGTGTTTTTTTGGCACATGAGGTTTAAAAGTGGAGGTCTTTTTGTTTGGCGATTGATAGCAATTTTACAAATGACAACCAGGTGAATTTGGTACAAGGTCAGAGGTCTTACTTACAGAGGTTCTCTGGTTATGGTTTTCTACAAAAATCAAAACTTAATGACTAAATTTGAACAAGAAATTCACATGTTATATCCAGAAAGACACATAAATATTTATTAGCATGCATAAACTCTTTGCCACATAATGACAACTTTTGATGCTGTGACAGCCGTATCTATACCCATATAAACTTGTCATGGTTTCCTAATACATATATAACTTAAAGATTTTACAGAAAAATCAAGTTCACATGGTCCACAACCTTAGAAATCAATACTTAAGTTAATGTCAATTAGTTGCATAATGCACAATTTAAACAGTTTTGTCAAATGTCATGGTTCTTAAATTTAAATCCAAACTGCTTATCAACAAATAATTTCTTAAATAAATAAATAAATAAATAACAAAAATACAATTTTTCTTTTGCGTAATCACTTCTAATTTGGTTTGGATATCTTGATTTATCTTGATCTGAACATTTGAGACAGAAAAAAATCCTCATTACAATTTATCAGTATGAACAGCACTACAGTCATCCAAAGTTGTCATTATGTGGCTACATGGATCCTTCGGGCTAACTCACCATGCACAGCTATCCAATCATTGAGATCCTCATCTGATGGTAGCTTCACAACTTCTTTTAAATCTATTCCTGAATTTAAGGATGCATTTGCCTGTTTATGTAGATTGAATTTTAGTGTCCCTTCTTCAAATCTCTTCTTGGGACGGAAAGTCTAAAATTAAATTCATAATTTCACAATATTATAATTCTATGTTTCCATTCCTGGTAGCCAAAATCGCCATTGGCTACTCATTTCTGAGGAATTCTTTCAAAAAGTAACCTATTTTAGCAAATTTGTGGAAAATACTTTAAAAAGGACTATATTTTCACAAATTATGGAAATTTGGCTACTAATTATTTTAAATTTATGGAAACCTAGTAATTGATAAGTTTCTAACCTACTAGTCAAATCTTCATCGCTTTTTAATACACATGTGAAATTCATTCTACTGACTAAATAGTTTTATACCTGGAATGTAACTGGAATTACTGAAAGCGATAATTTTTACCCTGCATCTGGACACTCAAAACATGTTCTAGACTCCAATAAACCTCACTTGGTCCTTAAGGGCTCAGGAGATTCATCTTGCTTTATGCACATGATTTCTTCCTCCAATTGTGACACAATATTGACAAGGGGGTGTAAAAGAAGAATAAATCTAGGTTTAACTTTTAGTTTTCTTCCTAGGCGTTTAGGGAGGTTTTGTGTTCAAATCCAAAGCACACATGTATTGGAAGAAACAAAATTTCTATTCAACTACTGTCTGAATCACTATTTCTGTGACAATGAATTGTGCTCTATTTTCATAGAAAATCCAATAAACTTAAATTATGTCAGATATTATTCACTTACTTGTGCCTAGCCGTATTAAACTGAAAATCTGTATGCAGATCTCCAATTGTTATAAAGTAATTCTGTCGACAGGAAAATGTTGGCGATATGGGGATTTTACATGTCAAAAATGGCGATGTTTACACAGGAAGTGAAGTCCTTGGTGAAATTTTACTTCACATGCACAAAAGGATCTGCCACTTGCCTGACTTTTCTCCATGTTAAATCCCCATAGTGACAAAATTATACTATGTGCAGAAATATTCTACAATAATCATGGATGCACCATTTCCTGTTACAAGTAGGCTTAAGTAAGTGAAAAATATCAATCTTTATTCAAGTTCATTGGATTTTCTATAGAAATAAAACATAATTCAGTGTCACAGAAGAAGTGATTCAGACAGTAATCATAAGATTGCATTAAGTCACAAATGACATGCACTCAGATAATAATAACAAGGAAAAATTGATAACAAAAAAAGGAGATGACCTTAAAAGAATCATAACATGCAAGCTGACATTATCATTTTGACAATGTCATGCTTTAATCCCCCAGTGAATATGTAACCATCTACATTGTAAAACAAGTGATCATAATTACAATTTACATTGTGGATCCATATGTAGTGATATAGCTACATGTTATATAGTATATCTATGTTTCCATTCCTGGTAGCCAAAATCGCCATTGGCTACTCATTTTTGTGAAATTCTTTCAAAAACTAACCTATTTTAACAAATTTGTGAAAAATTACTTTAAAAAGTACTATATTTTCACAAATCTTGGAAATTTGGATGCTAATAATTTCATAATTGTGGAAACATAGGTATATACTATGTACAGGTTAAGCGAGACGTTACTACTGTCTCACCTATGGAGTACCTGTTAGGCGATACGGTTAAGCACTCGCTTTACAAACAGGCGACCAGTGTTCGATTCCCGGCAACTGGGAAAGTGAGTTTTATAATTAATTTCATTGTAACTAGCATTTACGTTACAAAGGCGCCCACAACGGGACCTTCCCTTTGAATGGGGGCACCCACCAAAGTGCAACTGCATAAAAGATCCCAATAAAAATTATTAAATATAATTAAAAAATTATATATATATATATTATATACACATATATATATATATATAATATATATATATATATATGCTACTATGTATGTGTTAGGATACGTCTTCAAGGGGCGAAGACTGAAGGGGAGGGATGTAAATGTAGTGATATAGCTACTTGATATATAGTATGTACTATGTACAGGTTAAGTGAGACGTTACTACTGTCTCACCTATGGGGCACCTTATAAGCGAAGCGGTAGAATGTTCACTTTACAAACAAGCGATCAGGGTTCAATTCCTGGCATAGGGGAGGGGGGTTTTATAGTTACTGTAGGAACCACTGTGACTGTGACAGTGAAATACTCTTTATATCCATAGAATATCCAATAAATTTGAATAAAGTTTGATATTTTTCACTTACTTGTACCTAGTCGTAACAGGAAATCTGTATGCGCATCCACGATTAGCCCAAAATATATCTGCACAGGGTAAAATGTTGGTGCTATGAGGATTTAACATGTTGAAAAACCAGGCAAATGGCAGATTCTGATGCGCAAATAACGTAAAACGTCACCAAGGACATCACTTCCTGTGTAAACATCATCATTTTCGCATGTGTAAAATCCCCATACCGCCAACATTTTTCTTTCTACAGACATACTTTATGACAATCGTGGATGGCATACAGATTTCCTATTACGACTAGATACAAGTAAGTGAAAAATATCAAACTTTATTCAAATTTATTTGATTTTCTATGGATATAAAGAGTATTTCACTGTCACAGTCACAGTGGTTCCTATAGTAATTTCATTGTAACTTTCATTTACATTACATTTACAGTAATCTGATGTCATAGTCTGTGACAAGAGAAAGTATTAATTTTCACTGTGGGATTAAAACATGATATTGTCTGTACAGGTAAAACAAAAATGTAACTCCAGTGTCATCAACATCTATAAAAGGCAATGACTCAAATCACAAACAAGGAACTAAAATAACTTTTTAGCTGTTTAGTGATTTCCGGTTTCGATATCCACCCAGTATTCACCAAAACACGCCTTCCGTCTCAAACTGATTTATGTCGATGGTGTTAACAACAAATATATAAGTCCAAACTGTTAAAAACAATAAACAGACGATAAACAAACAGGCGATTCCATAGCAAAACATGCGAAACAAAAAAGAAGTTTTCAGGAGTGGGGCGACTGAGTCAACGTCTGACGGAATAAGTGAAACCTTTGATTATCAAATCTAACAGGTCATCAATAAAATAAATACATTTTTAACGACCCAATGATTTCTTAAATAATAAAATTATCATGTTTATAATCACCTTTGCACCTCTGAAAAAACCTGTGAAACCTTTCGCAGCCATCTTGGTGATGCTCTGTCCTTTAAATTTGTTCGACTTGCAATTTAAACATATAGAGATTTAAAAGGCAACCACCAAAGGCAATATAGAGCATCCGATTCTCTACTCTTCACAGACAACGAATGCTTCTTGTTTCTATATGTGGAGATCACATATTTATGTGGATGCCAATGTAAATGACCAAGTTTACAAAAAATGTGTGTTTTGTCTATCATGTAAAATACAAACAAAATAATAATAACTATCAAGTTTGGTCACAGATGTTAAATCAAAACATTTCTGTAAGGATATATTACTGATATACCTATGGGTTATCATAATACATGTACCAATTCTTAAAGCTACTGCTGCTGACTTACATAGTGTAAGGATCATTGACAGATAATGCAGCAACCTCCGCAATGGCTATCTTAGTGAGCTAGCACCTAAATGTGTATACATACATATTTCACCAGTGGTCATGGCCACATTGATATAGCAGAGTGGAATTATAGTGTTAGTTAAGCGCAATAAAGATTCTTTCACTTATATTGTGGTCAGTTCTGGGACAGTGGGGAAACCCCAGAATCTTGAAGAAACTACTGACCTATGGCAAGTGAACCGACAAATTTTCTCACACTTGAATGTACTCAAGTGAGAGTCAAACCTAGGTTGTGAGCGAATATGTGATCCATAAGCCATAACTTAAGACAACTCTGCTACAGATGTCTAATCAATAAAGCCAAATGTAACTTTACTGGCATCACAATGTGAAGTGTAATATCCATAACAGTCTGTGCTGCATTAGGAAAAAAGAGTTATCTCCCTTAGACTATCAATGCCTTTTGTATACACCATTGTTTACAATTGTTGACAATCTGTCCAAAGTGAGAAGTATTATAATCAGTGGTTACATGTTTATTTTGTATCTTTATGTCTTGCTTGGACATCATTTTGGTAGTGCTTCTGGTATTAACAAGTACAACAAATGTATTCAGCTTCAAATTCAAGTTTTTGTTGTGAAATTTTGCTGCTGATGGTATTGCCAAGTACACATTATTCAAGTAAAAGTACAACTCTAATACATCTTTTTGTGCAAGAAGGTCACCTGTTACAGCTTATACTTTCATGATCCATCTGGCACAAAAGTATTTAGTGCATTCCAATACAAGGTTCCTCGTGCAATGTCTCACAGTTAGTAATGTGACTAGGGAATGAATTTCCAGGTGTTGACAACTCTGTGTGGAAATTTTGTTTGGGCATTCTTTCTGCTGTTTTTCTTTACATTTTGTCATGGCTGTTGGTGCGAGTTATCACTCAGATCAAAAGTTAATTATTGTCATCAGCAATATCTATATGATTTTTATATTTTATTAACTTGAACCATAAATTATCTGCCTGTCCTCTTTACATATATATTATCCCTAGTTTCATAGCAGGATAAAACAACCTCATTACATACCTATTGTTGTAAGTCCATTGCATAGTATCAACTTTATCTATAGCTGGTAACATCTCAATATAAATGAAAACAAAATCTTAACTCAAACCCTCATTCACTTAATAAATTGATCTAGTCTTGTAAAATTAAATTGATGCTTAGTTGGTGTATTTCTTTTTCAATGTAAGCAGTGGCAAGACTATTACACATATGGCGGGTGTAGGAAGTGATTACCCTTTCCCAGCACCTGGCCTCACTTCTCTGATGGAAGTTCATGCTAAACTTTGCCAGTTTTCAAAGTTTTTAGTTTGCTTTGGGATTGTGATTTGGACATGGAATAGTATACTCGTTTTTTATTGAGATTGGTAATATTTCAACTTCTGGCTTAGATATAATCTACTACCGGTATATCCTACAACAAAAGAGGTAATCTCTAAACACATACCACTAAAAGATAGTACTGATAGGAACTTGAATCAAAGTAATGAAAGCTATAAAATGGCTATGACGGATTGGAAATTAAGTTTTCATGTTTTCACTTTACCAAGGGATCCATTGTTACAGAAAATAGTTGAGGGTTATCTTGTGGTACCAAAGGATATGATAATCCAAATTGTGTCACTATGCTCTGTCATTCCCCCTTCCCCCCAAAAAAGTACAAGAGATTAACATCTCATAAAACACAAACATGTTTTAAACATTAGACAATGATGTTAACTCCTAGTCCACACATTAAGATAACAGTATGGTATAAGCTCTGTTGCAGCTCTTTGTTTCCCAGAGAATTCAGAGGCATAAGTTAAATAAGTCATGACATAAGCACGTTGTCACTTCTGGCAGGTGAGCTAAGAATAAATCATAACAAGATGTGCATGTTTCTTTTTTATATTATTTACAGTAATATGTTACAGTTATTACATACATTCACATATATACATATAAATATTCTTTATATAATAATAATAATAGTGAGCAAAGTGTTAATAAATGTAAGTAGATGATAATAAATACTTAACATGAGGAATAATGACAGGATAAAAAAAATGTGGGGGCAAAAAGGTAAGAAAAAAAAATGTGGGGACAAAAAGGTAAGAAAAAAAATGTGGGGATAAAAAGGTAAGAAAAAAGGGATCTATGAAAACTTAAAAAAAAATCCATACTTCACTCACTGATCAAAGACCTATAGCTTTTAAAAATTGGTCCAAAACAAAAGACCCCTACACTAGAGAAATCTTCCGTTGCAGTAATGCCATGCAAAAAGCAGCAAAAGTCACAATCTATCCGAGCTTGAAAAATCCATTAAATTTGTAGCCCTTTACTGTTTTTAACAAGTAATCAAGGAACAGCAAAATGAATTCAAACATTTAACATCAAATTTCAATGAAAAAAGTGAGACTAGTTGCTCTGAAGCATAAACTACCATCTTATAAATCCTTCTATTAGAGTGTAGCTACTAGTATTGTGAGGACAACATTTAAATAGTTTTGTGAACAACGAACAGTGATCCCATTCCTAACTATACAACCATCAAACTGCACAATCTGCTCAGTTTATAGAAATAGCAAAATTGTGGGGCTTACATGTAGCATAAATGTGAAAAAGTCTGATCTAAAGGAACTTTCCAATACATGTATAAATGTATTGGTTTGTTTGTTGAACACTTTAGGTACAATAACAACTCTTGTGTATATCCTTATCTATAAATTGCTAAATATCCTAACACATGTACATCTGATGTTAAATGTAACACTTTTAAACAATCATATCCTTATACAAAGTTCCAGGATACAAAAAGGTTCAAAACTAATATTACAGATCCCAAGATCGAGAACTTCATTTCTGTAATCTTTCTAAAATCTTGCATTCTAATGTTAACTAACAAAAAAAACAACATTCAGACATACACATTTCCATAAAAGAAAATGTTACTGGTATCTATCATGTACCAGAAGCCAGATGGACATCCAAAGATTGCTCTGCAATGGACACCAGCAGAAGGAAAGAGAAGAAGAGGGTGGCCGAAGGAGACCTGGCGCAAGACTGTTGAAAGGGAAAGATCGGATTTTGGACTTGGGACATGGAGTGAAGCTGCTAAAATAGCTGCCAACAGAGATTCTTGGGAGGAGAAAGATATCTGGCCCAATTCTCCACAAGGAGAGATGGACATAAGTCAAGTAAGTCATCTATCATGTACATGTGTAAAAGGATCATATAATGAGTTTCGCCTCGTAACTACATAATTAATACCTCTTAACATTTGTGTGGAACATTTTGGTAAACACAAGTGTTGCAAACCCCAGGATTAATGTCATATTGCAGGAAAACGCCATCTTATGTGATTCCATGTACACTGGAACAAGTGCTCTACACAAACATTAGGGGATCATGTGGTACTGTGCCAAACTCCATTTTTTCATTGTGTGACTGACTCTAGGTACATGTACCACCTATGTGACATGGATATTTGGCCCATACTAGAAAAAATTACCTGAAGAAAACAACCATACTGACATTGTATATAAAGTAACAACTACTAGTACATTTATTATCAAATTTTAAAATCTATACCTAACTAAGCTAAAGAAATGTCAATCACAAATATTGCCAAAAATCATTTAAAAATTTTTAATTAAAATTGGAGACAACATGAACAAATTATGACAACAAACTACTGAACCAATACTTGCTTAAAATGTAGAAACAATTGCAGATCACACAAAAACCCACACTGATGTAATGTCAAGGTTCATGCCGTTTAGTTTCCAAATCATTGAACGAGCATGGCCAAGGAGTATATTCTCTTGCTTTAATAGTTCAATAAGGGTTATGGATTAGTGTTAGGGGAAATCACAGACCTTCTGCAAACGAGCTGAAAAACTTATTCACACTAGGACCTGACCTAAGCGGATTCAAACGTGGACAGTGAAAGACACTGCGATTCACAAGACAATGCTTTAGACCACTTGGTCACCAATGTTCCCCATTGTTACACAGGGATTTTCAGGATGAGACTGCAACTGTCTCAATAGATGTTAGTGACTGACACATGCCTGTGGACATTTTTTATTTTTTTTATAACATTGTATACAAATTCTTTGAATCAATAAATTACATCCTTATACTATAATACCCTTCCACTGTTCAAGGAATCTAATTAAGGGATATCAACCTTTTACTATTAAAACCTATAGATTTAAAGTATCCAAATGTGTTGTTTCTGAAATTCATTTTTTCACAAGAAAATGTTTTTTTTTTTAAAATGGAAATAATAGCAAACCAAGAACAATATGGATTATCACATGGTATAAGACAAAATTATTACAACTAAACCACAACCCCCTCCCCTTTCCTAGGAATGTTTTCACAAGAGACAATTTACATGTACCATGCTTTACAATGAATTTACAATGAAAATTACTGGTAAGCAAACAATATGGGACATCACATGATACAGTGTGATCCCTATTTTATTTTCTAAATGGTATTACTCAACTGGAATGATAAACACATACATGTATCTCCCTTTATACTAACTTGTACATGTAGTTTCCAAGACAACCAATAACAGAATGCCTCATGTAAATATAAATATAAATTTAGAACATAATACATGTATGTATGTACTTATAATCCATTTGAAAATATCTATAAACAACATGAAGTAAAATACAGCCTCGAAAGCAAGGTACCAGGATTTTTTACTTAACAAAAAGATATATCCAATTTTTAATTTTTTTCTCTTAAAGGTTTTGTATTTTCATTAAATTTTGAATATACTGCATGATATACTCAAACAAATGTTGGATAAAAACACACCCGTTTAGAACCTAATTGGGGATAAGTTGAAGTAATTTCTGACTCTTAACATGATGATATGATAAATCTTAATCCTAAGATAAATTTATAATTAATTAAACACCTAATATAATAATACAATCCTTCAACCAGGCATATAATTTAACACAAATGGATTTTTTTTAAATATTAGAAAGTTAATATGTACTAGAAAACAATAAAATGCATAAAACTATGATGACTACAACAATTCAAGAAATAATTTTTGTTTATGGTGAAAATTCTGTTTAACTTAGCAAGGCTATATGCATCTAGTCTACTATGATAAAACGCATGTACATGTATATTGAAGATGTCATAGTGACTAGAGACAGACTTCATGAGGTTAAAGTAATAAGTTTATGGTTTTGGTCAATCACACATTTAACAGAACCTACTTATTTCTCAAACATTAAAACAGATCAAATATTACAGCAAATCACCAAGAATTAAGATGAAGATAAACCAGCTTTTCTGAATTTTTGAAATGAATAAAAAATTTATTCATTTTGGTGCGGATTTTGATAGTTTCATATTCAAACGTCTGCTTCTAAAAGAAATTTGAGACTTTAGTATAAATGTTTATGAAATAAGTATATCTATATTAGCATTTTCAGCCATTTATCCCAGTTCCATGGCTCTGCTTTACTTACATAAATCTAGAAATTTAAAGTGAACATTAATTTTTGAGAAAAACAACATTAAGATTTATTTATTTGTTATAATCATCAGTTGATGTGTAACATTAAATTACATTGGATTTAATTACAGCTGAATCTCGTTTTCTGAAACACGGATATCTCAAATGTTCTGACAATTCAAACTTTTTTTAAATAGTCCAGATGAAGTTGCTCTTCATTAACAATTTTTATGTCTTGCTGTGGCATGCCCCGACATGGAATTTATTTAGAAACTAAAACAAACATGAAAATATCTTGGTTTCAGTAGTAAAAACAATCTACTGGTAAAGTTCAAACAACAAGTTCATGCATACTAAAATCCATAATTATCTTTTTCAGCATAACAAACTTATACATAAAAATTACATGTCTGGATTCTGAAGTTTTACCACACCAGATCATCTTAGATACAAATTTACATCATTTTTTATTTTTAAATAAAACAGTTGTTAAACAAAGTATTTCTAATTTCAAGGTTATCTTTCTGACACCTGTTAGTGGGTGTACAGACAATTATTAAGTCTTACATTTACAACCTAAATTATTATAGCAAACATAAACTATAAACAGTAAAACTGTTTATTTGATAGACATTTTCTATCAGAATATTTAGTTGAATCAGCTTTGAAATATTGTATATTTTATATGTAAATAAAGGGACTAAGTACTATTATTGTAATATGAGGTACAGTTTGTCTTTACTTTTTACAGATAATTGTTATTACTTTTAGTATTTACTATTACTGGTAGTACTGGTATATATGTATATTGTATCAAATATTACTCAACTATGCAAGATAAAGCAAATAATAAAACTGCATTTTATAAATTTATAAATTAAGGAAGAAATCATCATGATCACTACATGATAATTAACTATCAATCTTTAAATCTCATTATTAATCAATAATAATTAAATTTGTCTCATGATTGCACATTTTATAACAATCAAATTTAAAATCAACAAACATTTCTATATCTAATTTAACAACTATCTTATATTGGATGATGCTTCATGATAAGATGGTGGAGCCTCACCGCTATGTCGTTTTTGATTCGGGGAGTCTTCAGCACCATATGTTGTTTTGTTTTGTTTCAAGTTAGTTGTTTCTGTTGGATAATTGGTTGAATCAGAGCTTGGGGGTGGCGACATTGCTATTGGAGCTCCTGCTTGAGGCTGGCTTGTTACAGCGGAATCTGGTTCAGCAAATCCGGCAGGTTGCGGTTGTGATGTCAACGGAGAATCATCTGGACTGCTGAATTCTTCCTGCAAGAGATGATGGTTAAATGAAATCAATTTTTAATTCTCTCTTAGCACAAAGTATGTGTCAATCATAGGGGTCAAACAGATATCTTTCTTTTACACGGTTACTGTGTTTGAGATTTGTATTGTATAAAGTCAGTACTAAAAATTGAATTTTTATTCCAAAATATTTTTAAAATCAGCTATTTTACCCCCCTCACATCATAATTAAAATACATGATTAAATTTTGTTGAAAAATTTTATTCTTATAACAGTTTTTTTACAGACTTATGTACTTTAACACAAAAACTTAACATTTCTTTCAGAAGGTGTAGCTAAGTCTCACTGTTTTGCGACCTGAAGCCAGGCGAGATAAAAATTGAATAAACATTATATACCCCTAACATTACAATCATCTGTGTTTAACCTATATGCAGGATAAAAATATAAACAGTCAAAGGCATGTCTACTCCATCCAAATATTGTTTACATGCATGAAGTTTCATCAAGATCTGTTAAATAGTTTTCAAGAAAAGTAGTAAACAAAATCTTGGTGTAAGTAAGTAGAAAATGGAGAAAACAATCTATGTCCCTAACTCCTTTATTTGGTATGATTGGGAATGGACATTGTTACACAATAACAAACTGAAAGGCAAGACAAAAACATTTTTCAACAACTTCATCAAGGGGGTGTAATAAGAATAATGCTTATGCTGGAAATATTAACTAAGCCATTTACTTTGTACAAATGAGCTTAAAAAGTGAAAATTGTACAATAAATATTTATTCAAATAAACTGTACCCTTACATGCAAGTTTGCATAATCTTCATCTGGTGGAACAGGTTTGTATTTTCCACAGCAGAAGTTACAACAACAGCAACAACAGCAGCAACAATAACAACCGGTTATAACACCAAAAAATATAAACAGTGCCTGAAAGATAAACAAAATACATGATAAAATAAACATCAATAATAACAAGAAATCTGTGAGCTGCTCCTAACTTAGTATACCCCCATTTTTATATTCAACCATTGGCCGTAAATGTTGAAAAATAAACTAAGACGGTAAACAGGAAGCTGATGTCTGACAGACTTTAAATCAGTACTTGTGGCACAAGACCTCATACTGAAATCTCATACAAAATTTTAAGTGGCTGTGTTCAGTAGTTGCTGAGAAAACTGTTATAAAATTTCATGTTTGGGATAAAAGGACAGAGGTAAACCAGTATATCCCCCATTTCTTTGAAGCAGGGGTATAAAAATCAGCAGCCCTGACACTAAAATATACAAGGTGCTTGAACACTAGTAAAACATAATCAACACGCTTGAATTGTCCTGAGAGGTTTAATGACCTTTTACTTATTGTGACCTTGAACACTGTAGTATGACTTCTGTTTACAATGAACACACATGACTGGACCGTGAAGATAATTTATCTCAAATCTCATAAAATGTCTGCTAAGCATCGATGAGTTACGACCAAATCACAATTTTCAAACACCTTAAGTGAATATGACGTTCAAAATAAGTCAAGTTCAAGACAAACCAGTCAACTATATAAATTATTTGTTTCAAATTCCATAAAGTTTCTATGAAGCAGGAATGTGTGGTAAGGGTACAAATTTACACAGACAGATGAATGCATAACCATTAAAACTCTATTTTATAAGGAAAGACAAACAGGCAGATGGACAATCATAGTGATTTTTATAAACCATATCAATCTCTCTGTTTATCAGATGTCATAAAATATAAAGAAAATAAAAGAATAAACAGCAACAATAACAAGAATTTAATCTTATAACTTGGTTTGTCAAAACATTGTATTTTGAATTCCATAAAAGATTGCTAAATTTAGCTTGATTTAAGTTAAAGAAAATCTTAGTTAATAAATGATTTTGAAACTGGGACTAGTAGCTTTTTATTGTTCTTTTGGCCCTTAAAATTGTTACTGTTAAATTTCGGTAGACCTATCATTTTCCCCAGAACCCACTTTTTTATATATTAAAAGATAAAATCAGATCTATCGGAGTTGTCAAGATTACCAGTAAGTACATTGTATATCAGAGAATTAATTGATAATTTTTCATTGCTTATACCTAGATACCGGTACATAATCCTTTTTCTATATGGTATAACAGAATAAGACACTTTGAAATAGTTGATCTAAGATTTTTAAATCTTTATGTATGACCTAAACAAAATAATGGTAAAAGGTCACAAAACCTTTAACTACAAAATAAAATTCTGAATTGCTGAACTAATAACATGTCACAAGAATAAACAGAAACAATAATAATCAATTAAAAATTAACACTAGAAATATACCATCACTGCCTACAAAATATATAAATGAAAAACATATCAAAATAATGGTAATCAAAGAATAAATAAACAACTTGACAAACAGAAAATGTATCCAAGGTAACACATGTACCAATATCATCATTGATAGCCAATTGTATGTCAATCCTTACCAATAGTTTATATTATAACATGTCATTGGTAGAAGAAATCTGCTACATAGAATTACTGAGAGCTTATAAATGCTGATTGTTAGACAATGGATAAGTTACTCATCTTAAAACCAAGGATCACGCCAAAATCTCAAAAATTTGGATAAACTACTGGATAGTGTAGTGTTAACATTTCTAAAATATATTCTATGAACAAGTTTTAAACTTTACCTGGCAATGAAGACCTGTTTGGTTAAAATTGTGTTTTACATCCCATTCAAGATTATTAACTTATACCAAGGCAGTAAGTCCAAAAACCATGAAGGAAACCATAATACCCAAAGAAAACCACAGACCTGACAAACTTTCTATAACAAAATAAGTCATGAGAGACACTGTATTAATCATCTATTGAGGCCCCTTGTGCTGGTAGAGTGAAATCAAAAGGATTAATGGTGATGTATGTTGCAATCAAGATTATTTTACTCCAATGGAGGTTGCCAGTTCTGGGATGTTGTAGAGAGAAAACCTCTGACCTGGTTCAGTGAACTCACAAACTTTCCTCACACTAGGATCTGTCTGAGTGAAAATCAAACTTAGACAGTGAATCAGACATGATGTGATCCATAAGGTGGCACTAAATAAGTAATTTGACTTCATATCACACGTCCTTCAAAATAAATAGACACTGGAAGACATGATTGGTGTAAACCCTCCACTGAATTCTGAACTGTATACAGTAAAACATGTTTATAATGAAGCCCTGGGGACTTCTCTATAAAGTGACTTTGTTATATTGTTATAAATAGACTTATATAGAGAAGCAGTCAGGCCCAATATTTGACTTTATGTTCGTTATATTCGTGTTTTACTGCAGGCAAAACATTTCAAGCATCTTAAATTGTGACTGTCTTCAGACTTATGAGCTACGGAGCCTAGGGTAAACTCAGAATGGATATAAGCAATCTTACCTTACACCAGCCACTTGTTAAGACAAGGTAAGCATTTACATTTTCTTCACCAATCTGGTCAGCCAGGTATATTCCCATAGAACCATAACGATCATATATACCCCTCTTTGTTGTGTCTGTCAGTACTGTATGGGCTTTACTAATCTCCTTAAACTGAAAATACAAACATACAATCTTCAACTCTGTGCTTTACCCATCTCTTTAATTGAAATTTTAAAGATATAATCTTCAACTTTATCATAGGTAAATATGGTCACAGACATCTGTTCTTCAGGAAGGATGGCTCATGAACATGTTTTTCGGGAAGGAAGGGTGTCTTTGTATCTAAAATAATGTTGGAATATATGACATCTCACAATTCCATGTTCTTGACTTTGATTGCACATGTTAGCTAATAAGAAGGGGCTTACACAACCTCACTTTCCTGGTGGAAGTTCACATGTTTAAGTAAAATTGCCAGTTCTCAAAGTTTTGACTTTGTTTTGTATTGTAATTTGAAAATGGACTAATATGTTTGTTTTTGGGTTATACATGAGAGAACAAGTACACTGGATTATGAAATAAAAATTTTTAACACTGGCTGTCTGTGTTGGAGAAATAAACCCTTATTGCTTCCTGCCATTAGCACATTGCCTAAATCTGAAATGCCACCAATACCTGGTGACATCAAGATAAAAGTGAAGTAATCCTTATTTGGTGCCAACATAAAGTCATACTCACAGGTACTAATTCATTCTTTCTTTTTTTGCAATGGATGAATTAATTTGTTCTCTCACTCCCTAGAGACTAATTATTTAGAACCAATTACTGGTAAAACAAAAAGGACTAATAACTGGGATGAACTATTTACTGATAAAACTGGAAGTACCTAACATTGATACTAACTAGTATAGGCAGACAACATTGACCTGTCCATGTGACCTTTATTTCTAATATTTAGCATGAACCAGTTTATGTATCTATAGGGAAAACAAGCGTTTATTCTGTCTAGATAATAGAAAACACTAATCATGTGCATTGTATATGTATTAAATGTAAATCCTTAAGCTACTAATGTGTAGGGTGGATAACCCTATATAAATATTCCTAATGAAAGGTCAAGCAGACAGGTGAGTGTTGTCTGTCTATATATAATACTCAGATATAAGTACAGTAAGTAACATTTTATTGATTTTTGTATATATATGTACAGTTAAATATAAGCATCATATTGCATGTGTATTGTTATTTACCATACATGATTATATTGATCAATTACACCCCCACGAGAGATATGAATATTTCTCTTAACACATCAAAAAGTAATTAAAGTAGCTATACTGTCCTTTAATTTACATATAGCTGTATATATATGTTTATATTAAATAAATGTAAATAAAAGTAACTTAAATAAGGCAGCACAAATGATACATTTCCTGGGCACCCCCTAATCAAACAAATATTTTGAATTTTGTATGAATATTTCTGAAAATATGTGAATTCATTCTGATTTTTTCTTGCACCAAAAATAAGTTTCTGAATTTAACAACACATTCATCTCCATTCTGATTTTTGTCTGAAAATTCAGACAACTTTTTCATGAGGGCAGCTCACAGTGGAAATGTTGTAAAGCCATTAGATTGCCATTGTTATATGAGCAAAATGAAGAACAGATGATAAAGCTGTCAATAAAGGAAACATTTTACCATGCTAAATCCTTTTATCAAGTATCAGGGCATTCCATTCAAAAATAAAGTTTTAATAATACTGAGTGAAATCATAAAGGCCAATAACTTCATGAATAATGGAACATGGGTTATGAAAATTGATTTGTCTTTTTCATGAAAATTTGTTTATAGAGTTGCTAAGATTTCTCTGTACATATAGAAGCAGGGGTTATAAAACACAAACTTGTCTGAGATATTGCCATAAAATTCTGTTGATAAATAAAGTTGTAAAATGAGCAAAGGGACATAACTCAGTAAATAAGGGAGCACAGGTAAAACATAAACTTGTCTGAGAAATTACCATACTTAATCTGTGTACAAAACTGTGTGAGTTTCTTTTCATAAAATTAAAGCGTTGACAAGAATCAAGGTTTGACATTAACTAATGTATGACCAACAAGAAAAAACTTGGTTTGGACAAGTGAAAATTTTGCTGACTAGCCTGACTAGTCATGTTACAGACTGGGAGGAATTAATTTCACATCAATTTTTTTTTACTTTCAAATAAAAATTGTGTCATTTTTACCAAATAAAAACAGCTGTAATACTGGAAGTTGAAAATAAAAACTAATCGGATCAAGTCATTTTGGAGCTTTACTCAAATTCACAATCTACTCAAGTGCTGATATGATTAGGATTCAATCACATGTTTTCCGGTATTAATATTAGCAACATCGAATATGTTGTTCTTCAATTTTGGTTTTACATGTCCAGGCAAAGAAAACCCATAAGTTAACTTTTTAAGTGTAGGAAAGAAACTAAAAAGAAGTATTAAAATGAAAAGAGACGGTGAAAATTTTATGAGAAATACATAAATGGTTTTAGTGGGTTGAATATGACATCAACAGGATGTCATGTTTTGTCACAATGTGTCTCCTGCAGTAAAAACTTTGAAGCTGACAAATTAGCTTAAACACATGAACTTACACCAGGGAAGTGAGGCTGAGTAGTCCAGAAGGGTAACCACCCCCTGTTTAGCTGGCTACACCGCCAACAATTGAATCAGTGAAGTATGAAAAATGGATGAGATAAAACACATTTATTATGACTATTTTTAAGGCTAGTAGAATTTAGTTCAGGGCTAGTAAAAATTCTTAGAACTAGCCCAACTGGTTTATTCTTTAAAAAACATTGTGTTCCTCCTTGAGAATATGTAACATTGGTTCATACAGGCCAAATCTTATTATATTCCTTCTCTAAAACTCCATTTGTGAGGGGATAAAGTTTTTAGGAGAAATTGAAAATCAGATATTTTACATCTTAAAATATAGATAATTGTTTAAGTATGTGTATAAAACCATGCATATATATATATAGCCAACTGGTTTATTATTATCAATGAAATACTAGACAGTATCTTCTTAGTGACCAGACTGCTTGATGGGACCGCATAGTCTAGGAAAACCACATGTTACAAAAAAATCATAATAATAATAATAGAATAGCAGTGACTGTGTGGAATAGTAGTTGCTTCCACTAAAAATTGTAGTGTAAGCTAAAAACAAAATTTTCACCAAAAAGGATATAAGTCTTCTATGAGTTTTAAGTAAATTCAGTTCTACAACTTTCTCTTTAATGGTCTGAACACACCAAAATAAATGCCATGCATTGATAAAGAAATAAAATGCATAAAAATAATGTTATTATTTCAATCTTGTTTTTGAAAATATGATCGCTGTATTTTTTCAAGGCCTTGGCTAAAATGACCACATCAGCTAAATCTATACAAAATAGGTGTTACTTAATTTGTACTTACTTTTTCTGTTGCATCTGGATTGTCCAAATTTTTGTCTGGGTGAAATTTTAAAGCTAACTGCAACAAAAACAAAACAAAATTTACAAATTAAAATTAGGCTCTGGTTTACGTTACATTAACATTTAGTAACACAGATTGTGTATCTATTTCAATCATTTACTTTATCAGTCAAGTACAATGTACATAGTTTCTATTTAGTTTAAAAATAAAAACCCAAAAATTATATTAATATACTTTTCGTGTCATTTAATTTAGTTTTTTATAATTTACTATTATAACAAATATTTTTTTAAATCTATGGAAAATTACCTTTCTATAAGCTTTTTTAATTTCATCATGGGTTGCAGTTTTCTGTACTCCTAGCAGAATATACAAGGATTCTCCTGAACTCCTATAAATAAATGAAATTTAAATATTACTGTTTGTAAAAGGGGAGAATGTGAAGGGAATGGGGACATTAATGGAATTCTGGGAGGTGTGAAAGAAATGAGGCCTCGGGGAGGGGAAAGTTGGACCTAAATATTAGCATAAGCAAATTTCTATAAGGACTTTTCACATTCATTGCCAATATTTGCTGAGTTGGTGGCTAGAGTACACTTTACTGTCAATGTCAAAGTTGGAGAACATTGGTTAATCCCTGTATCAGACCAAATGAAGGTGTAACTGCTTCTGACCATTCATCTTTATGGAAAATGTAAATAACAAGTTCTTTCATACCCAAAACATATCTGGTGTAAACATCACCATTTCAACAAATTCACATAGCTGCAATATGAATGTTATGGTAATTGCTAATATGCATCATTATACTAGGTTTCCACAAATTTATAATAATTAGTAGCCAAATTTCCAAAATTGGTGAAAATATAGTCCTTTTTAAAGTATTTTTTTCACAAATTTGCTAAAATAGGTTACTTTTTGAAAGAATTCCTTAGAAATTAGTAGCCAATGGCGATTTTGGCTACCAGGAATGGAAACATAGTTATATAACTTACTTGAACCTAGTTGTAATGCTATGACATAGCAATTTTCAGTTACAACTAGGGTCAAGTTTATTGGCTGTCAACCTGAAAGGTCACAAGTCACATAAATTTTTCAAAGTATCAGGTATAACAAAATAATTCTCTGTGTCGCATTGAAAACAGTCTTGTACAAATGTCACACAACAGATAGGAATAAAATTTTAAAATATGTTTGAAGAAAACACATTTTACTTTCAAGAACTGCAGGTTAGTCGATCATCGCACCGATATTTATTTGTTCTAGTTGATGCCATAAGCAATATTTTACATTTTGCTGTGACTTTAGTTTCAAACTTATTACATCAAACTACTGGTGAAATCACATTCACATGAAATACCCAGTAAGCAAGGTTACAAGGAACAGCTACAGTTAAACCTGCTGTAAAAGTCACCTCTCTGAGGACCACCTGCTCAGAATGGACACACACTTTACATATTCACTTGGGTGATGGTGGGCTTCGTTTAGTTTTGACTGAATATAAAGAGAGATATGGCGGTCTTGAAGTGGACAAAATAACTGATCATAATATCAATACACTGTTGTAAAAGCTGATTGATTCAGCGATTCATTACTGATTAAAATGAAACTAGAAAAACAATAAGCGAACTTACGAATGTGAACGGTTCCTGCTCATTTTTTAGTATGTGACAAATGTAGTTTGATGGATAAATGAACATTAAATCACAGATATATCTGTTAATTCTATGACAGTTCAAGGGATGAGCCCTCAATCACATTGATCCATAATTTTCATCGATTTGTTGCAGATCCGGCTAAAACAGTTATGTAAAAATGGATAACGATTACGGATACGAATCCGGGCGGCTTCTGTATAGGTCAATGATAAAAATGTATCTAAAATAATTTTAGATTAAAATCAACGATTTTTGGTTGAAGTTGTTGCTAAATTATGCATTTGGAGTTAGATTGTTTTATGAATTTATAAAATGTTTCTTTAAATAAAAAGTTTAAAAATCTTAAATCTCATTCCGGTTCCGGATTTTCTTTTCTATTTAGATGTTATTCTGGCTGCCTTACTTCCGTTGGTGTCACGCCGGTTCAGCTTTTTACAACATGATCATGTTTATTGAAAAATGTTTACGGTTGTTTCACGTATTTCTTATACTTATTTCAACACTTTACAATGTCAGCTGTGACAGTAATGTTTTAAGTTGTGGTGGCTTTGTAAAATCGGATGTAGACATTAATTTTTCCCTTGTTGAGGTAAGATACTGGCCACTGCCCTGTCGGTTGAGATGAATCCTAGTCATTTCGGCACCGGGTCATTTCGGCACCAGGTCATTTTGGCACTTGGCAAGTCATTTCGGCACCAGGTCATTTCGGCACCGGAAATTTAGAGTATAGAAATCATTAAAATCTGAGTATAATGTTTTAACAAATTTCTGAAGAAATTGCTGTTTTCAATGGAAATAAAATGAAATTGTCAATTGTTGCAATGCTTTTGTAACTTAGATAAATATTCTTGACTGGCTTCGATAAGACCCTAATACATGTAGATGTCTTGTGTCGCACAATAGGCTTTAAAAACGGGCCATTTTCAGCGTATGTTTTTATTCAGTATAACAAAGATGCATAACGCCTGTAAAACATATTTCAGCAACACCGTTCGGGCTACCCGGGGAATGGATTTTAAGCATTTAATAAAAAATATATATATAAAAAGAGTACGGAATTTTATTAAATGCTTAAAATTCATTCCCCGGGTACCTGTAGTACCACGACTACAACATACTCCAGTGATCAAAATTATTAGGTAATTAGACCTCAAAGATCACTTTATTAACATTGAAAATAAGGCATTAACTACCTACATTCAACTTAAAAAAGTAAAAAGTAAATGAATAAATGGAAGTGCCGAAGTGACCGATCGTAGATGCCGAAGTGACCAAGTGTAGGTGCCGAAATAACCTGGTGCCGAATTAACTCGGTGCCGAAATCACTTTTTCTACAGGTGCCGAAATGACCTGGTGCCGAAATGACCTACACCCGTTGAGATATGTCACCCCCCCCCCCCCCCCCCCCCCCCCCCCGAATTAAGCAATAAAATCGACAACAGTAAAGAGCAATGGAAGTGACTTCTCCCTCAGCCAAGATTAGGGAGAAGTTTTTCAAAACAGGGAGAAGTTTTTCCGCCGCGAAATATAATACGCGGCGACATATGCTCCAAGCTGTTTGTCTTTATAAATGGGAGTATCTATTTAGGACTTGCATATTACATAAATGTTATATAATTATTTAATTAAAATAAACCAAGATGTAAAATTCTTCTAATTAATTAAATGCTTTTATTTATGGATTCCTTTGTGAGGAGGCAACATTCTGAGAAGGTCTGTTATTTTATTAAATTTTCATACAAAAAACGATCCACTATTTTGTTCAATACATCCCCCCAGCCCCCCCCCCCCCCCCCCCGTTTCCATACTCCTACATACACATCGATAGAGATGTTTTTATAGCAAATATTTGAGGTTTTTCGTCAAGATGGCATTCAATTACATCAGTCAACAGGTTGATGAATCCATGACATGCATGGATGATCTCAAGTTAAGCTAATTATCGGATTAAAACACCTGTAGATATCGGGAGTTACCTGTGTTTACCTTTGTATGCATGTGATATACAGAGGCACCTTGAGGGGTTGTCAAAACTTAGGGCGACTAGAACTTCGCTTTTGAGACAGTTTAGGGCGAAGTTTTTTTAAACAGGGCGAAGATATCGCCCAACTTCGCCCTTATTTTGAGCCCTGTTTATCTAGGTTTCCACAAATTGAAAATAATTAGTAGCCAAATTTCCAAAATTTGTGAAAATATAATCCTTTGTTAAAGTATTTTTCCACAAATTTGCTAAAATAGGTTACTTTTTGAAAGAATTCCTCAGAAATTAGTAGCCAATGGCGATTTTGGCTACCAGGAATGGAAACATAGTTTATGTTGATATTTCAGTTTTATCTGTACTCTCAGATATAGATATTATGCAAAAACTTTAACCAGAATTGAAATTAATTTCAAATTAATATCAAAAACTTAATTTGTAGTTTGGAGTGTGTAATTAGAGAACAGATTCATTCTTGATACATAAGATGCATGAACTAGCACTAATTATTTATTTGATATAAATATCAACTGTGCCTAAAATGAACAACTTCTGATTTTCTGAAACTGCTCAAATTGTCAGTTGGAATTTTGTAGTCTTTTAATCACTAAACAATGACACATATCTAGAGATCTTTCAAAAAGAAAAAAGTAAACCGATGAAAGCTGCCTATATTTGCATCTAATACTAGAACTAGATATAAATAGTGATATAAATACATGATATAAATAGTGACTATACCAACATGATCATTGAAGTGTCTGTGTGGCACATCAATAAATATCTTTCTCATTGTTGTCAACTTGTCATTTCTGAGATATCATAATTTTGTTCTTTTAATGATCAACTTACCATAAAACATACAGAGATAAAGCAAATTTCTCAGGACAGAAGTAGATACTGGGCAATTTCCTATAATTCTGCAGCAATGTTAACTGCTATTTAACTGAAACCTCTATCATTCACCAAAATTAGGAGAATTGTATTAATTTTTACCATTAAAAAAATTACACTTGTATACCTGTTGTCTATACTAGGCAGACATCTTGACCCAAAAGTTTCAATTTTAGATAAAAATGCAATTGAATATGAAGAAAAAAAGTTGGCGATATACAGGAATAGAATCAATAAATATTTTATCTGTTTATTTTTCAGGTAAAATTATACACGACACATGGAAGTATAAAATATCAGACAGATTGTGCTCCGAATACTGGATACTATCTAATACCATTGTACGAAAAAGGAGAATTTGTCCTCAAAGTAGAACCACCAGCTGGCTGGAGTTTTGGTAAGGAAGATTGTGCATAAAACTGGTTGTTTTAAGTAAATTTTATACATCATTGAGATTATATTACTTTAATCAAGGTAGTCATTTTCCTTTCCAAGTGTTTTGACAATTTACTTTTAACTAGGATATGCCTGAATGTGATTGGAACAGAGGTGGTAAGAGGTACCATACTGTGATTTATAAGTCTCAGGCTGACCAATTCAACAGATTTGTACCATAAAAACAGATAAACGAACAGATAAAATGAAAAGGTCCAATTAGACTGATTTTTTCCCCCATTTTGACAGTTTTTTTAATTAAAAGTACTAACAATTCGGACAATTTGAATGGAAATTGTACCAAAGCAAACACATAACAATAAAAAAGTACCTAAATGGCAACCTGGTGCACTAAAAATGTACCGATCTAGACAAATAAACACAGATGGCACTTATATGTAACAGTATTATACCTTCAACCTAACTTTATCACAGCATTGCAAGACATTTTTATCAAATATCTGTGTTATACAGGGATTTAACATTAAATCCAGTAAATGGTTTCAGATAATTTAACAGATGAAGTTAAAAATTAACATATTTGGCAATATGCAATAATGATTCTGTATCATGTCATGTCTACCAGTATCATATACCGGTAGGTTTATATTTAAAATGATCTGTGCCATGACACCATCTGTTAAGGATTGTAGGTTGGATTTGTGATTTGATAACATTTCCTGTCCACACTAGAGTTCTAAATAGTGCTTGATAGTGCAGTAGTTTTTTTGGATGAGACTCAAATCCCAGTACCTATACATTTGTCTCGGTGCAAAAAAAATTACATATTATACCAGTTTTAATTTTACAGCACTAGACAGCCATTTCAGAATACAATTTCATCAGTAGTGCTTCGACCAAAAATGTGAAACCAACATTTTTTCTAAAATGTTAAGAATATATAAATCAACTCTTTAGAGTTAAAAAAGAGTAGCTACCCATAATTGTTAGAGAGATTGCTTACAACTGGAAGTGATTGAAACAGATTGAGCAGAGTAAGATGATATTAATCAGATCAATTTCAACTGGACTACATGTGTATATCATTTCATCTATTTATTTATTTATTTTGTAGAACCAACCAGCGTTGATCTGAAGGTAGATGGAACAACAGACAAGTGTAGTCTTGGTGAAGATATAAACTTTAAATTTAATGGATTTTCTGTGTCTGGTAAAGTAAGTAAAATGTAATAATGAAGTCAAATTATGTAAATTTATCTTTTAAAGAACCTTTATAGTTGTCAAAGTATTTCAGATATTGTTATCATTTGTATATTTTGAACAAACTATCTACTGTAATTGTACTTAATTTCATGGCCCAAAAATTTCACCTTGTTTTAATTTCCAACCCTTTATTCACATATTTATAAAACTAAATATGAGATAGGAAATCAAAAATTGGACTACTAGTATGCCATGTGTGGTGCACAGTTCTGTCTTCAGGCAGTAGCAATGTTGGCTATGTACTTTAATGTATAATTTTAAATGAAAATATTCGACCACAGAATAGGGAAAATAAATACACCACGAATAAAAACTAGACTTACAGTAATTCTTCCTAACTCTACTTCAAAGATAAAACATGACACTTCCTCAAAAAGTGAAAACTTTCAGCTCTAAAGATTTTGTTCTGATAAAAATGGCTTTTCAGTCATAAACATGTACATACAAGTTATGTAGCCATGCCATGTCACTAGCAATAAATAGGCAGTGACAGGATATGGTTAAAATGTGGGTTAGTTGACATCACAGGAACATTTATCATTTATTTGACTTAATCCTTGGCGACATTTGTTGTCTGGCACTATTTTATGGGAAACATTTCCATATCCAGGTATGAAATTCAATTATTTTAAATGAGATATTTTTGCATTGGATTTGTGAATAATAATTTAAATATTTGTTTAAGGTTGTAAGTCAAGGTCAGAATATAGGACCTGCTGGTGTCAAAGTGAGTTTGACTAAATCTGGATCTTCAGAAAGCTTACAGTCAGTTGTTACAAAGGATGATGGGAGGTAAGGTTGTAATTTTTAATTGGTTTGGAGCTTATTAATCTCTCTAAAATGAGCATCAGATTCTAATGGTTTTTTTTCAGAAAGTATTTAGTTAAAGTATTTTGATAGACAAAAATTAATGTTGAATTATTTGATGAAAGTGATAGATTACATGTGTTGGTTTTGTATTCACTTGAGAAATACATGTTGACCAATGTGGATCACTGTTAAAATCATATTTGTCCCTTACAGTCTTTTAATCTGTCTCTGTTCCTACAAGTTTGACCACACTTGTTATGTATTTTTGATGCTGTTGTCAAAATGCTTTATATGTTTATGAAATTTGGAGCTAGCATTTTAATGCTTACTGGTATATATGTGTTTTAAGTTTCCATATGCCATTTAAATATAAGTTAAACATGCTATAGTGACAACCTGTAAATAGATACCACCTGGTTATTTAGACCAGTATTTTAAGTATCTTTGCTTAAAATTTCAACCGAAGATAACTCACCTTTCTATAAAGACAATATTTTGTTGGTTTCATGAATTGTCTTTATACATGTATATAGGTTTAACATATTTGTTTTATAGACAGTTATTTGTTTACAGTTCATAAAAACTATATCTAATTTCCTTAAAGGATTAAAAAAATACAAGATAAGATACATGTATTTATGTTATATTTTCAGTTATGTGTTTGGAAGTATTTTACCTGGAGATTATGAGATTAAAGCATCAACATCAGAGGATTATGTTTACAAACAGGTGTGTGTTAAGTCTTTGAATATTGATTTTGATGACATTGTGTTGTTCTTGGGCTAGGTAACTTTGAATCTACTGGTCCAACACAAAAGTACTTCTTGATCCAATACCCTATCTTTACATATATTCAAGTCTTGGTCAGACCTGGAAAGTGGAAACCCCTAACCTGTCTCTTATGGAAAAGTGTTAACAACTGATTTACAACAGAGATGAAGTTACTTGTAGTTTTATATGTGTTTTTATTTCTTGTCTGAAAAAATCTATACATATTCTTTTAATGATTTGTGATGGATATTACAATTATCATGGTGGTTGGTGGTTGATTGATGTCAGGACGTATTTTACTCATATCATGATGGAATATTACATTTGTGTTTTCAGAAAAGAGCGAAGCAATATATTTTTATGTCCCAGCCAAGATTCTTTCACTTATATATGAGTTTATGGCTCTGTGATCTGCAATTGCGCACTTTTGACTTGGTGGCAAAGTGGTCTAAAGGGCAAACTTGCAGATCACTGAGGTCCCTGTGTTTGAAGATAAAAATTACTGATATATATATATATAATATAATATATATATATATATATATATGAAAATCTATCTACAGCATTTAGTAATTAATGTAGGTCCAGAATGTGGTGACATTTGATTTTTTTTTCAATTTTTTTTTTACTCAGCAAGTTGCCAAGGTAACAGTTAAAAATGACAACATGGATGTTGGGGCTAGTATTGTTATATCTGGATTTAAAGTTAAGGTGAGAACAATTTATATATAACTTGTGAAAAATGTACTACCATATTCAAAACTTTCTTTAAAAAAATCTTAAATGTTTTACCAAAAATGTTACATTTTGTCTTTGCTTTTACAATTCAACAGTTGTTTTTATTCTTTGTTGTTTTATAAGAATATGACTTGTGACATACTCCAGATAATACATAACATTCAGATTAATTTTAGCCAAGAAAAGATAATATCATTTATACACCTGAAACAGGTGAGCACCAGGCCAAACGTCCCTGGTGGAAGTTCATGTGTTTTACTTAACTTGCCAGTTTCAAAGTTTTAACTATGCTTTTGGATGTTTGTTTTTTATTGTGAAATCATAGATACATCTGCTATTGTATTCACAATTTTGTTAATAGACTAGTATTCACTTGTGGATTTATTCTGCTTGAAACAAATCCATTATGAGAATCACAATCAATAATAACATTTTCCTGGTAGGATTAATTCACTACTACACATCATATATTACTGTATCAATTCTATTTGTAGGGTAGTGTACAAAGTGAAGGCACACCAGTAAAGGGAGTTAACTTTGTTCTCTTCTCAGTACTCTTCAATAAAGAGGTAAGATAAGCATGGTTTACTGTCCATTATGTATGTTTTGTACTTTAATGTCAATGTTAGCAAGCAAGACAATTATTTTAATTACAGTTGTTACACTTACAATTTTCAGCTCACCTGAGCTTTTCTGATAAAAGTTTGTCTGCCGTTGTTGTTGTTGTTGTCTGCAGCTTATACTTGCATTTTCAACTTCTCTGAAATTACTGTGTAGATTTCAATGAAACTTGGTCAGAAGCATATATATATATATGTGGGTGCAATTCAGATTTGATTGTGGATTTGCCTATGTCAAGATGACTTATTGATGAAAAAATTCTGTAAAACTATTTTTCTCTGAGAGCAATGATGGAAGAAAAACAATTGATGTGATATTTTGCATATCTAGGTCTTAAGCTTATACACGTTTTTGGTTCATTGTGAAATTTGGTCAAAAATTAGATTAAATGTTCTTGCATCTTGCATTGCATTTTTTTATTGCTTCCCTTTATTTATTATTTGACTGCTCCTGTGTTTGAGTTGTATAGTTTGTTTTTACTGTGTACATTTAGCTATATCTGTAACTTATTTCAGGACATCAGTAATTGTGAGAAGGCCCCATTATCTGGTTTTGCTGGTCCAGATGGTGCACAGCCCCTGTGTTATGTTACATCAAAAGAAGATGGTTCCTTTGTGTTTCCATCCCTCCCTGTTGGAGAATTCTACGTTGTAAGTATGTGCTACAATAGAATAACATGTTGATAGAAAAACCATGGGGAAAATATCTCATAGATGAGATTTCATATTTCAGTTTAACCTGCCTTAAAAGCCACCTTTATATAAGAGTCACTTTATAAGAGTCACTTGCTTTTTAAAGGCCAGTAAACTTTTATCCCAATTAGTCTTTCTTTATTCATGCTGTTTGAACCTATGTATCAGGGCCACCTGTCGATAAAGGCTACTTTTACTTGCTCCCTTGACTGACCTTAAAATGAGCCAACAGTAGAATGAGTTTATCCAGTTTTACTTAAAATTTTTATAAAATGTTAGTTTTCAGTAATATGTACATATTTTTAATATTGTTACAGATTCCATTTTACAAAGGAGAACATATAAGATTTGATGTTGTTCCAGCCAAGTTAGAGTTCCGAGTACACCATGCACCGGCAATATTAGAGGTAGGTATGACACAATTCAGGTGGTTTGGAAAATTTGACCAGCGGTTCAAAATTATATTTTTGTGATGGAAGTTCCATTATTTTGGCAGGTCTTGAATAAAGTTTGGAAAAGTCCAATATTAACATTAAAATTAGGTTTATTTGTACAATTATGTTATCATATAAAAAAGTAAGACTATTCTGGTAAAAAATGACAGGTCCATCAGATTTTTAGAGTTTAAATATTAAGGGTCCCAATGTAAAATCAGTAGGCCCAGGACCTAAGACATAAGGGATTTTGAAGCCTTGTTTGACTGTCCTGACACTTCATGGTACAACAAATAACTGATCAAACAATTTTCAGTTTTGTCTCCTATATCAGACCTAACAAACTGATGTCCCATATGACAGTACAGATAGATACACAGACTTAGGGAATCTAGAAAATTCAATCACTTGAGCAAACAACATTGACCTGTCCGCTTGACCTTTGATTTAAATATTCATTATGGAAGGGTAAATTTAAGTAATAGGGATATTTCGTCTATATGGTGTGAACACTAATCATGGGCAATATGTATATGTATTAACTGTGAATCCTAGTGTTATTTATGTATTGGGTGGACCCTCCTATATGACTATTCTTAATGAAAGGTCAAACGAACAGATCAATGTTGTTTACCTATATAATAAAAGTTTTAAAAGTTTTAGTTATGATATCAATATATATTGTTTTCCAGACAGGTAAATAATAAATTCATTTGACATGTTGTTGATAGTAACAGAGAGAGTATGGTGGGAGATATTGTTACAATGGTTACTTTTGTTCATATACATGTCTTTTAGTCTTCGGATCCCCTTTGATTTTCCTATGCATAACATATGATATAGAATTTAAATGTTTTAATTTTTAACCCTGTTCTGTTTTCCCTTAATACAGATTGTGACTATATACTGATGTTCAAGTTTACATACACAAATGATCTTTTACTTACAGCCAGTGTTCCAAGTTGCTGGATTTTCTGTCAGTGGACAAGTATTAAACTCTGAGAAGGTAAGTTAGCATTACAATTATACTGACATCACTCCTGATTGTTTTCCATGTTGTCTCTGTCTGTCTTTACAGAAATCTAGTATCACCAGCTCCCCAAACTACAGGTTTTGTGGGAAAAGTAATGGGTACATTATGCAAATCAAGTTTCAAACAGTTATTTTTCTTTAAATATTTTTTATAATTTTATATATTTTTACAAATTTTATAATTGTTTTTGTTTTGTTTGTTTTTTTATTTTTCAAAATAAGTGTTCAATAAAAATTCATACCGGTAATCTTCATTTCTGATTTGAGAAGGTTTGTCACACGACTTGTGAAAGGTCCAAGTTTTTCCATACCATACCAGGACTCAGATATTCTTCATATGTATAAATTCCGACATAAAATTGTCTTTATTTCCTGTGCAGATTTCATGACATTGTACTAAGCATTTAGATTTCAACTACCACACCAGGACTGAGGGACCAATGTGATGAAGTGGTCTGGACCAATGTGATGAAGTGGTCTAAAATGCATGCTTACAGATCACAGAAGCTCTCATTGTCTAGGTTCTAATCTCATTTAGGACAGATCCTAGTGTGATAAAGATAGTTTGCCATAGGTCAGTGGTTTTTCTCTGGGGTCTCTGGTTTCCTCCACAATTTTTGAACTGACCGCCTTGATATAAGTGAAAACAATCTTGCCTGGGGTGTAAAACACCATTAAAAATACAAGAAGTGATCATAATTTTGTGTGAGTCAATGTCGGTTAAACAATATCAATAATTTTATTAACACAGGGACAGGGAGTTTCTGGTGCAGATATAACAGTCAACGGTAAACATGTGACGAAAACCAGTAATGATGGAACATATCATCTAGAAAACATGAAGACTGGGGAGTATAAAATTAGTGTCACAAAAGATAATATATACTTTGAAGATTTAAATGTGAAAATCACACCAAATACACCACAGTTACCAGTCATCATAGCAACAGGGTAAATATAGTTGTAGTAGTGACTTATGTAAGGAAGTCATATTGTTTGATACACCACAGTTACCGGTCATCATAGCAACAGGGTAAATATAGTTGTAGTAGTGACTTATGTTAGGAATCATATCAGTCGGTATAGAGTGCATAAGAATCAGTATATGGACTGCCATTTTGATATGACTAGAACTACAGACTTTTGTTTTTCTGTGAAATAGAGATGAGAGGTCAGCCATAATGATGTGGTATTTCCAAACTTTGTAAAAAGAATTCTGTTTAATCTCTGTGTAGCTATCATCTGTGTATTACTATTAAGAACACTCATCTCTGGGTTTAATTTATTTAATGATATTTATGTCACTATTTTGTTGTTAATATTTGATGGATTTCATTGAACATTTTTTATGTCTTAATTAATGAAACACTTGCTGTTGGGATTTGTTTGATTGGCAGGTGTAACAGGGAGATGTCAATTTCACCCTTTAGTTGCCATGGCAATAACCACTAGCAGTGTCTGGTTCATATTTTGAACACCTGCTGATAATTTTTATTCATGATTGACAGTCATAATAACAAGATGTCAATTTCATTTCTACTAGACTTGGTTGTCATGACAACTGATAGTTATGAATACCTGTAACTTTGCAGAAGTGATTGACAATCATAATAAAAATGTACATTTCTACACCTTGTTATTGCTGACATATTAACTGGGGATGTCCTTTAATATAATATCAAATTGTATTTTTTTACTCTTGAAAATTTATTTCTTAATTGATATTTTATGAAAGAAATAAAAATATTTTGTAAACAACAAGTTTTTGGTTTTATCCATTGTTTCTTTTTGAGATTTGAAAATAAAGGTTGACTTCTCTGAAAAAATATTAGCCATTTAGTATTCAAACTCACATGTCTTGTGTATAATTTAGAATTGTATTGTTCAATCTAGAAGGGGAGTTTGGTTTATTGGCCCCAAAAATAAAAATGTAGCCTCAAAATTAATGCTTTTAGTCCTGACTCCAATATTGGGACTTTTTAATCCCCTGCATTTCAAAGGAAGATCCTAACTTACTGGATTTGCTTGTTTAATTTTGTTTGATTGTATGGTAAATCTGTTTTTACTTTGTCAGAATAGTTGACTGTTACAGATTAGTAATAAGTTACAGGACATATGACATGTACCATTTGTAATGATATCTACCTGTATGTGATACTATAGACTACAGACACCGACAAGGTCCAGACAAGTTTAATCCAGCTAGTTCTTGAAAATGTGACCCTTTTTCCAAGGCCTGGGTCAGGTTGACCTCAAAACTTCAGTGCTGGATTGAACTCGTACCTTTAAACCTGATGTCCAGTTTGTGAATGCTAGGAATGGGGCCAAACACAACCTTCATTCCAATTACTGCATAGTTATAAATGTCTACAACTTCACAAATAGCTGATTACATCTTGATGTAAGTGAAATGATCATGACTTACCTTTTTTATTTTTTAGATTCAGCCTTTGTGGACAGATTGTTATAGATAAGTTGCCAGAAAGTCTAAGCCGATCTCCATTGAAAAGACGAGTTATAATTTTTCCTGAGGGCAAAAATTCTGAAGCTGTTTCCATAGCCACAGAAACTGATGGAAAATTTTGCACTATAGTTGGTAAAGGGAAATTTATTGTAAAAGTGAGTTTTTCTTATAAAAATTTATTTCAAATTATTATTATCATTTAGTAAATTTAATGCTTTCTGTTTTGAAATTTGTTATGAAAACATGATGGAACGTAGGAAATTTTTAAAACTTAAGGTTGGGTGATATAGCATTAGGCCTCTTCCAAGGATTTATTGTTCTCTTAGGCTAACCCATTCATTTACACACATCATTAAATTAAAGACCTCCCACCCCTTTAGAGTGTACCATGCCTCGTGGTCATAGTTTTTGTAACTTTATCATTTATGTGAGATAGGGTCTAGTAAAACAAGCCACTTACTTTTACCAAACAAAATGTGTTATATAGTAAAACCTCATTACAATGCCCCTCAATAACTTTACCATCTCACTAAATGCTACACTATTTCAAAATCCCAAAATCCATTTTTTCATACATTTTTCTTTATAAGCCTCCCTCAATTTATTGCCTAACCCTTTTATAGTGCCAAAATTTTTCTTGTGGTGATTAATTTAGGTTTTGCTGTATAAAAAGTAATCAGCCCAGAAGGATATTGTAGATAGTTTGACACATTCTGAGAATTTTTTATTTCCTACATGTAGGTACACCTGACTGAAGAGGAAACTAAAGCTGGATTATTGATAAATCCAAATGAGAAGGTTGTGATGTTAACAAATGCTCCAATTTTAGATGTGACATTTTCCCAGTTCAGAGCTTCTATTTCTGGTGCTGTGACTTGTTTAGGTAAGATTCCTTTATATGTTAGTTTGAATTCAGAACATACTGGCTTATCAGACTGAAGTTCAATTAATATGTGGCATGTTTTGCTAAGCTAATTTTTTTTAACTTGATCTTTCCGTCTTATCTTTAGTGGTTTTTAGATTGCTTCTATGAATGCATAGGACATTATCTGATAACAATGACCATAACTACGTGTATAAGCATATGTGTCATTTATTTCAACTGTATTATAGAAATGAAATTAATGTTTCTTTTAATTTGAAAAAAATGAAAGAATTGAACATTTTGCACACTGCATGATTTGGCTAGCAAATTATGTAATATGTACAAAATGTCTATTTCTTTTAATTTTCAATAAATCGAAGAAAAATCAGTTTCATATAAATGAGATACCTGAGTATTCAGAAAATTCTTTCCACTTTCAGAATTAGTCGAGGATTCTATTATGCTATTCTTACAGATGATGTTATATCACATGTAGATGTTTTCGTTTCATCTTAACAACTGTAAGTTTTGTATAATTTTTTCTTTCAGAGAAATGTGGAGCCATTGAAGTTTTATTAGATCCATTAGGTAGAGGAGAGAAAGAAAAGAAAACAGTATGTTATTTACTTGTACACCCCTAGAAATCCAAAATTAGTTGTATTTAACATATGTCTGGTTTCTCAACCATATTTTAAAGCTAAAAATATTGCTGCTATTTATACCCTTAGTAAAAATGACTTCAAAGGATTAGTATCTACTGTATTATTCCAATGCAATCAATATAACAAGCAGTGATTTCTAGCCTTGTACAAACAGTTACACGGACTACATGTAAATATATAGGTGAGCTATGTTGCACTACTGACAACTTCTAATTTTTTTTCTTGATATATTGTGAAGCCTGTTTAGGTTTATATTATGATTAAAACCCTTAAGTTTGGTCTTAAAACCTCGCTAAAAATTTTTTAGATGGTATACTATCATGGAACTGTAATATACTATAATTGGAAATACAATGTATGTTGTATCCTAATGGCTGTATTAGCTAGCATTTTAATTAATGTTCTCTGTTTACAGATTACAGAGAGTGGCAAGGGAGGTAGTTTTATTTTTGACAAAGTAATGCCAGGAAAATATAAAGGTAAGTAAAATATATGTATTAGTTATTGCTTTAATGAAATCATTGTTGACACTAAAACATAAACTGGAATGTTACAGTAAGTTATGGGTTGTTTTTTTAGCTCAGCTGAAGTACAGATATGAGGAAATAAAATTCACCTCAAAACTAAAAACAATTCTTAACAGGACTGAGGTTTCGACCCTCAACACCTGACTTGAATGCCGATGACCTTGTCACTATACAATGTCTATCAATAATGATTGTAAACTTAAATTGTTTGTAGCTATGTATTCTCTCTCCACAACTCTATTAGCACTCTAAGATGAGTTCGTTCTAGAATTGATAACTCCTCCCTAGAAAAACAACCCTCAGTTTCTGTTGCCATTACTAAAACTTATGACTGATGTAAAATCAGACTTATCCCCCTTGAATTTTCCACAACTTCCTGCAAATACCCCTCTAGCTGGTGACATGTTGATAAAATGGAGATAATTATGATGGTACATGTAATGACATTCACTAGATTATATTACTGATGTTGTTTTTCAGTAACCTTACTACATGATAGCTGGTGTTGGAAAGAAAAGACACTAGATGTTGAGGTCGTAGATACTGATGTTTCTGGAATAGAATTTGTACAAACAGGATACATACTGAAATGTAGTATATCACATGAAATCAAACTGGTAAGTATTATTTGTACTTGATTCTGTTAAAACTGATTTTAAACTTTTTGACACAAACCCCCTCTAGGTGTTGAGAAGTGACGCAAACTTGGAAGTGTAAGTACAAAATTGTGTCCCTAAGCGAAGTGGAGGAAACATGGGACATATATAGCATTTTGTCCATTGCTTTTCTCAAAAACAATTAAACGTATCTTTATGAAACTTCACTGGATTATTCTTTGGATGAAGAAGATCTGCCATTGTTCATATTTTAATCATGCATATGATTGCAAAACACAGATTTCTCAGTTTTGGTTAGTTTTGAGGAGTACTTTTGAAATGGCACCCCTTTTCACTATTATATGAAACTTGTTTTTTCTGACGTATTCTAAATATAAATATAAAAAATATACCTTATAAAAATAAGTTTACTTCACTTGTATTTAGAAATAAGTTATGATAACCTTTATTCATGTAGGTCTTTCTCATTGACCTAACTGAATTTTAGACGGCAATTTTATTCTTCCTCAATTTATGAGCATATGTATTACTGCACAAAACATTCTTTTCATCTGGAGTACCTGGTATCTTACATATCTACAATTGTTTACTTTTTTTATTTAGAATTTTGCTCATGAGAAGAAAGAAGGAAATGTAGGATCATTTAACTTGAACAAAGGAACAAACAGATTTTGTTTAGCACAGCCTGGTGTGTACAGACTGACAATGGACTCCTGTCACAAGTTTGAAAAAGATATCTATACTTATGATACGTAAGTATTTATTTAAAATTTCTTACTGTGAATTTATTTGGGGGTTGTATAGGAATCACCATGTTCATCTGTCTGTCTGACCCTCGGTCCCAGTGTGTCTGTCCTTTGTCCCTGTGTGTCTGTCCATATCTTCCATGTCTATGGATGGATTATAAATATATATATTCATAGTTACAATTTGGAAACAAATAAAACTAACATGTGGTAAATTAAGTTCATTAAACATGTTTTCATCTGCCCATTTTAGAGTTTGTAACAATTATTGCATTTTCAATTTACAATTTTATATATTTGACTGCTTATTTTAACAATTACATTGGCCCAGGCCTCATTCACAAAAGATTGAGTAATAGTTCTGTGTTCAAATATCACTTTGTTATGAGAAACATTTTGAATCTGACCACTTCTTCTATAGAAGTGTTGCTGTTGAAATAAAATTTATTTCCCAGTAAATGAATCTATATAGACCTGTTTATTCTAGATACTACAGACTGATCTGTTTATGTTATGTGCTGTTTTCCTCATTTGTTATGCATGGCTAAGTCTACATGTACATTTTAATCATATCATAATTTCTGTTTATTTTCATTTCATGATTTAGATCCAATCCAGAATTACTGACTTTAACAGCAGTTAAACATCTTGTAGAAGGACAGATAGAAACAGAACAAAGAGTGGATGATATTGTTGTAACCATTATGTAAGTATTGTATACTGCAGATTATTTATAACTAATGAGTTAAAGCCTGTCCTCTGCCTAATGACTCCTCAGGCATAATACTTATCCTGGTCACAATTTAACATCCAAAATTTCTGCTGGTACCATTTACTTGGTGGACTAAATCAGTATGAAATTAAATGGATTGCTTAAGGACATACTTTAATATGTATAGCATCACTGGGGCTCCACCCATGACCCTTAAAATTGGGTTTTTAACCACTTTTGTGATACTAGTGATACAACACAGCTTGGTATACATGGAATAATCCTGTCTGGGATGTGAAATCCATTTCACTTTTTTACACATGTAGTAAATAAGTTTTAATACCAGAAACACTATACTACGAGTATATCATTATTTTAATGAATTATTTGCTTCAAAGTGTCTAATTTGTAATCTTGTTTTCTTCAGATCTCAAACAGATAAAGAACCTATATCACTTGGACCATTAAAATCTATTACACCAGAATCTAAACCATCTAAAGACTCGAAGGACAAACAGCAGCAAGATACTGGACCATCTGTATACAAATTCTCACACTGGGCAAGGTGGGTAATATATATGTATATAATAGTTTTTAGCTTACTGGATGATTGTCATCTTCAGTTATTGTAAATGTATTTATTGTTTAAACGTGTATGAATTTTAATGCAAATTATAATTTGGGTAAATTTGCATGATATTGAAACAATTTGTACACTATGATTGTATTTAATTTGGCATTGGATTGAATTGGTGCTCTTGTATCTTTACGAAAATAACCAAACTGTACAGTATTGCACTCGACCTAGCATCTCATCTGTCTCATACATGCAATATCTTTGGTGCATGTTTTCCCGTCTGGTAAACTACATTATCCTCTAACAACTCCTTTTGTAAGATGTTCTCAATCTCTAAACATTTTGTGTTAATTTATTTTTAATGAGAAGCATCATTTGCATTTATTTTTCATTGTATTGTCACTGAATAACCACAGTACATGAAAACAAAACAAACACCAAAATGAATGAATAAATAAATAAACTAATTAATATATAAATAAACTAATTAATATATACATGTAAATAAAGTCATATAAAACTAAAAATATTTTCTTCCTTCCGAGATAATAATAAAATACTGTAATGTGATGGATGATATGTTTTCTGTAATTTTAGGTCTGGTGAGAAACTTGAAGTGAATGTGAAATCTAAAGAATTGTTATTCAGTCCACCAAAAACAGATATCACAGTACAGGGAGGTAAGTAATGGTTTCCATGGCAACTGAAAAAGAAGTGATAATTCTTCACTATCTAATCATTATTAAGTTTCACAGTATAGGGATAACAAAAAAAACATTGATTATCAATATAACTGATTCAAGATTCTGATAAAAAAAAACCTTTACAGTAGTAAAATTGACAGTGAGAATGAAAAGACCAAGATATTAATTCCATTGATATCACCCCTGATTTTTTAAAGCAATTGGATTTCTAGTCCCGTGAAAAAAACTTATATCATAGTGGGGGTTCGCCAGCATTCCATGTGGCAAAAGCTCATAATATTTGTATGAAATGACATTGAAAATGTTAATATATAGAAAACCTTGAACTTATACAATGCAACATCCAATAAAGATCACTGTTCACGGCTAACTTTTTTGGATAGGTGCTTAAAACTGCACAGGCTTTTGAATTTTAGATACTGTATCTAACTGAAACCTGTAGAATTTTAACCATAATTACATGTATTATAGCAAAAAATTATTTTGAATGTTACCAAGCACCAGTGTGATGAACTAGTTGCTAAATTTTTCACCTGGTCAACCTATTTCTTGCAATTTCTGAAATTTGGGTCAAATGTAGCACAATGGGGTTCGCCGCTGTACCACGTGATACCTTCTAACGTGTCTGTGAAACGCTTGTCTCCAATGGACATGGAATCGCACAATATGCCGCCATATCCCATAAAAACGACATTATTCCGGGAATTTGTAACGTTGACGTTTTCCAAAATGTTCCGCACAAACGTTAAGAGGTATTGATCACGTGGTACGGCGGCGAACCCCATTGCTAGCTTAATTTTGAACACTGTTGTATCATTATTTTGAATAATGGTAAACTCCATTGGGAAAGTAATTAATAAACTCATTGATAATCTCTTCTTTATTAACAGATACCTGCCCAGGAGAAGTAGTTAAGATAATTGGTAAGAGAGGTGTATTTATCATTGGACATGTGAAACCTGCCCTAGCTGGTGTTAATATCTCCGTGGTAACCATTGATAGGAGTTTGATGGATCCTGTCTATGTTGAGACCAGTGCTACTGGTGATTTCAAGTAAATATTTGGGTTTTTTTTTTTTTTAATTGTGTTTTAAACAATTTCTTATATCATGCAATATAGAATTTAATAAATGAGTAAAATATGCACTTAATAATAGTCATAGGCATATGTCACAACATAACAAGTGGAATAAGTGCCTTGGTGGCTGATTTGTCTAAAGCATGTGCCTTCAACACTTCTCACTTCTCAATTCGAAACCTGCTTGGGGCACATCCTAGTGTGAGAAATTGTGTCAGTTCGTTTGTCAAAAATTGATGAGTTTCTCTGTGCACTAAGGATTTCCTCCACCATACCCGAACTGACTGTCTCAATATAAGTGAAAGATTCTTGACTTGGGCATAAAACTCCACTCCACTCAAAAATTGTACATTGAGAACACTGATTATGATATTCCTAACTTTCGATGGACAGAATGAATGTGTAGATGAGTGAGCTAGAGTCGTGTATTTCAATTTTTTTTATGTAAATCCTTTAAATTCTACTGTTGTCCAGTCTACCCAGCCCAGCCAACTAATAAACTAAATAGGCTTGTAGTGGACTGGATATTAGGATGAGCAACATTAAATGTTGTACCTCTGTCATTGGTATTGGGATCAAAAGGTCAAAATAGGGTATACAAGTCTGATTTGAAATCTTTAATTTTGTACCTGGATATAAAAGTGCTTCCTGACATTTAACATCAAAGAACAGAAGTAACATCAAATATCCATGTTGTTGGTTTATATTATTTCAGGGTTGGTCCATTACATGGGGGTAGGCAGTATGATGTGTTAGCAGAGAAGCCTGGTTATGTATTGGTTAAAGAGGATGGAGAAATGGCTGTATTTTTTGCATATAAACTAGGAGAAATATCTGTACAGGTGAGTTATCATTCAGGTGGGTGGGTGATTGGTGGATGGTTAATTGGTTGGTTGCATGTCCCAGCAATATCAAATCACTTGTACCAAGATGTCAATTCTTTTAATGAAATGTGTTGCACAAGTTTATCCCATGAAAAGGTGAATATATTCACATGTAGGAGGTGAGAAGTTCTGTGATTTGTAACTTGACACTTTAAAACACTGAGCCACCAAGTCCCCTGTGTATTAGAGAAATCCAATATACCATGTAACCATGTCCCTAAAACAAATTTGGGGCTCATGCATGTATAGTGTTTACTCCAGTTCTTCAACCAACATTTTGTCTGCACTTTTCTAGAAAACTACTAAACAGGTCTTTATGCAACTGCTCAGGAACAATCTATGGGGTGAAGTAGATGGCCCTTTCCTATTTGTATTTTGATCATACACATGGTTGTGGATATCCGAGTTGGGATTTGTTTTGGAGAACACTTTTGAAATGTCATCCTATTTCAGTTATAACTTTTGTTGTATATACTCTTGTTATTTTAGGTTAAAGAAGACAATAGTGGTCAAGCGTTGTCCAGTGTTTTGTTATCTCTTAGTGGTGGAAAACAATACAGAAGTAATAATGTGACTGGAGAAAATGGCTCCATCAACTTCATAGGTCTGGTAAGTCTAACTAAGAGAGAGAGAGATTGTAATTATGTGATTGAAAAAAATAGCTTCACCAAGTTCATAGGTCTTGTAAGTATAAACAAGAGAGAGAGAGAGAGGGAGGGGGGAGATTGTAAGTGGTCAACTAAATTTGTCATTAATTGAGTAAATTGACAATTTTTCTTAACATTCAAAAGGTAATCAATTGTAAAACTGATACAGTATCATTTAAGACCACATGTTTACTTACCAGTAAATTAAAATCATAGTAAAAAATCATGATAAAATGACTTACTAGTATTTATAGTTCTCCATCACTTGCATGTATTTCAAAGTTTAAAATTCTTTTATTGATATTTTAAATCACTACTTTTTATACAAGTCTCCAAAATCCCCTTCCTGTTATGTATTGTACACAGTAATTTTCTCAAAATCACCATCAGTTTGCTGTCAAACTCTATAACAAAATGACAGTCATACCGTACTGTTGAATTTGTTATTTATTATTTATGTTATTTACACAGAGTCCTGGAGAATATTTCCTCCGACCAATGATGAAAGAATATAGATTTGAACCAGCATCTCAGATGATTAATGTTAAAGAAGGAACAACAGTTAAAATTGATATAAAGGCACATAGAGTAGCATTTAGGTATGTATTAGATAAAGTGTATTACAAGTTGATTCTGAGCTACGGTGACTGAGTGGTCCAAAATGCCAGCTTATGGATCACAGCTCCACTTGTCATTTGCATGTAGGTTAAAGTCTCAAATGCGGCAGAAACTAGAATGTAAAAGTTCAATTGCTGAATGTCAGTGGTTTCCTTTTGACATTTTAGTTTCCTTTGACATCCCCGAACTGGCCGTCTCCATATAAATGAAAGAATACTTCACTTTACTTACAAGTTAATCATTTTTACATGTCACAGGCTTTGTTTGGTAAATGTCATATCAATTTATCAGGATTAGAAAGCTTTTACATATGAAATATATAGGAAAAACCCATATAAACTAAGTCTTCCTATATAAACATTAATATTAATTTTAACATTAATAGTTCAGAATTGTTATCAGATATGAGTTTTAAGTCTTGAAAGAAAAAGTCGGAAACTGAAAAAACAAGGCAATATTTACCTGTCTGCTGATGTTGTGATTCAATGAGTTAATTGATCCTGGCTTCATTTCCTTGTGAATTCAAATTTTATAAATATTGTAAATTTTACACAAATGTATATTTCAGTTGCTATGGATGTAACATCATTAAATGGAGAAGCAGAGCCAGGTACTGTTGTTGAAGCAGTAGGATTAGATTCTTGTTCTTCTTCCCAAGAAGAAAGTAAAACAGAACAGGACGGTTCTTACAGAATTAGAGGTTTACAGGTAATTATCAAATTACTAATACCTGTATGTACTTTATAATACAATAGATCTGCAGATTTCAGTCTCACATAATAGCATTTTGTTTTGAAAACCTCAGCATTTTCAGTACTTTGATTTTATTTTTGTAACACAAACATGAAAAATTTTAACTTTGCATCTTTACAATAAAGTTCTTAATTACAGTACATAGTTTCACTGCATGATTATTCAATGCAAACTATCTAAAAATAATACATTAAGGCATAATTTGTTTTATACCCGCAACACAAAGTGGCAGGTGATTATGTTTTTATAACTTACCCTATTTGTTTTGTGTTTTAGCCTAAGTGTACCTATGAAGTTAAACTAAAAAGTGATGTAAACAAACATATAGACAGGTCAGCACCAAAGTCACAACTATTAAAGGTGAGAAGAACAAATTATGTCAAATCTTTGCACCTTGTGTTCATGTTTAGTTTTTCACTGTCTAAAATTTAGAATGTTTGACTCACATAGATCGACTATGTTTGGTGGTGGTTTTGTTTTTGTGGTCTTAAATCTAGAATGCTTTAGGATATAATGACTTAAGTCTGAAGTATCCTCTTTAATGCTCATAGATGGCTTACTTTTTGACAAACTCTACAAAGTGTCTTTTAAAATCTTATTTGAAAGACTATTCAAGTTACTACAGGCTATATCTCAGAAAATTTTCTCAATCTCGATTCCGCAATCTCTTTAATTTTTAAACTCAGAAAACCAACTAATTAAATTCTGCTGTGTAAATTTAGGAGACATGGCAAAAGTTAATAATGGTAAATTTATGGTACATTACTGGTAGCTACTAGTATGTCCCCCAAACACAGTTTTCTCGAAAACTATTTAACAGATCTTTATGAAACTTCACAGGAACAATCTTTTAGTGGAGTAGATGTGCCTTTGGCTATTCTTATTTTGATCATGCACATGGTTGGTGATTTCCTAGTAGGGGTCCGTTTGGAGGGAAAGTTTGAAATGGCATCCCATTCCAATTATAACTTGTTGATAATGGTATTCAGTATGTTGAAGTCATTTTATTTTGATTATTTACAGGTAGACAAGTCTGACTTTGTAGATGTAAATATAATAGCCTTCCGTAGACAGAACCAAATGGATATCAGTGGTAATATTGTAACACCACAGGATGTATTACCTAGTCTAAAGGTATGGTATTTAAATGACAAGTAATGTCTTCAAATTATGTTACATGTATTATGATGGTACATTTATCAATTTGCCTGATGTAACCAAATTTATGAGGGAAAAGAGTTAGTTTTTATCTGTCCGCCACATATTATTTAACATGTGAATGGCTTGCAAATTCTTCTGGTCAGTTTTGATTTTAGAAACAAGTTTACCTACCCCCCCCCCCCCCCCCCCCCTTTATATAACAAGCAAAATTTAGATATTTGCTTTATTAAAACAGAAAACTTTTGCTGAATAAATCTTTTGATGTATATAACATTACTTTATTGTAGATAAAATTATACAGAGAAGAAAATATGGATTCACCGATAGCTACAGTAAACATGGAAGTCTCTACATTCTTCTATCTACCATCACCACAGATCAATAATGAAGTAAGTCTGTCAGTCAAAGTTCAGACAAATAAATCCAATACTTTAGTTAATTACTTTGTTATGTCAAACACTGAAATGTTTATACCCTGTAATCCTTCTGTACACCTCTATGTGGGTGTCTGGGCCATGCTTTGGAGGAATTTTAAGATGATTCACACAAATGATCTTCATGGTCCAAAGGTTCATCTTGACCTTGAACAAAGGTCATATATGACAGCTCATGGTTATAGAGAGTTTATGTTTTCAAATTGTTCCCAGGCAATAACTCGTTGCTGCTTTGGAAACCTATAACAAATAATTTTAATGATCTAAATTAAAGGTCTCCATAGTAATGATGTATGTTGCTCATAAACAAAAATCATACTTTCATGATCAAGATATAAATGGGTATGTGGGATTTTGACTTATAACATACAGGTTCCTTCAAACAGTTTTCCGTTGTGTCATTTGTTACCATTATAATAATACTAACGCATGTAATTTTAACTATTTTATTTATCTTTAACAGATTAATCTGTTTTTCTCAAAAACTATTTAACAGATCTTTATGAATCTTCACAAGAACGATCTTTGGTGGAGTATATGTGCTATTGTCTATATTTTGATTGTGCTTATGTTTAGGACTCAAAAACATGGTGTTCATTTGGGTGACACTTTAGCAGTTATAACGTGTTATAATTATAATAATCTTACAGGAACATATTTTTGACAGACTGATTATTTTGTTATATATTTTATTTCAGAGATATATATTAAGATTAGAGAGTACTTTATCAAAGTCTTTATATGAATACTCATTACCTGAGATAAGTTTTACTGCCAACGTCACCTATAGACATTTTACCTTTAGATTCCAACCACAGGTATGTACATCTTAAAGAACTGAAAAGTAATCAACATGTATATGATATTGAATTCCTAATGCATAATTGTCTTGTCCTGATAAGTTCACCTTTAATACTTAAAGTTATCTACAATGTATCCTCATGTGCTCTAACTTCGTGGTAGCGTCAAGTTCGTGGCATTTTGTTTATACCGGATATCAATCATAGGAAGCACATCACTGCACATGTTCAAAATCAAAAAGGCGCCATAAGTGTTCAACTTTCCATTTTTGTCAGAAAAATTTTAAAATATGTTTGAAAATTACGAAAATATGTAAAAATATCGGAAATTTTAATTTTTAGACAGATTTTACTATTCCCAAATTATTCTTAAACTGTCTCATTATTTTTTCGTCACATGTAAAATAAATCGAGATGTAAACTATGTTGTCTGCAAATGGAGTCTCCAACTTACTTATCCGATCCTGGTTTGAAACATTTAGTACCAGGTAAATATAGTTTTTAATGAAGTCAAAAACGTGTGACACTTATGCCATTTTCAGTAAAATATATGCATTTTTCACTATATAATATGATGTAAAAACGGGTGTAAAAACGAGGTCAATTGCTCATGTCATACCGGAAGTGTATGATCGTTTTTTCTTAATACAGATGTTATTTTTTAACAAATTCTGTTGTTAATCTAAACTAGACTACTTAAAATATTGCTTTTAGATAAAATCAGATTTTTAGAAATTGATCATGTAAAATCACGTGATCCGGGAGACCTCCCACGAACTTTCCACACATTCTTCAAAATAGCATCTAACTTGAGGGTATTGTTTACAAACTATTTTTACCGGTATATAACGGAAATAGCCGAAGCTATTTCCGATTTTGAAAGTGAAGTGACAAGAAATTTGAAGTAAGACTCAAATGTTAATTGTTTGCTGACGATTGCCCATTAATTTTTTGACACAAACTGTTAGTACCACGAACTTAGGACACACGAGGATATAAGATTTATAATAGTGAACGCCCAATGAAATTTTGACTTGGCATAATAGGTTCATCTTTAAGAAGTAATCTATATTGTATAAGACATTATACTGAATTCCCAAAGAATTTTTGGCTTGGCTTTGAGTGGAGTAATGGCGTTTTACACCCCCAGTCAAGATTCATTCACTTACATGAAGATGGTCAGTTCCGAGATGGTGGTGGAAAAATGGAGTGCCTGGGGAAAACCATCAACCTTCAGTAAGTGAACTTACTATTTTTCTCACACTAGGATCAGCCTGAGTGGGAGTGGAGCCTAGGTAGTGAGAGTCCCTGTGATACGTAAGCATACACTTCACACCACTCAGCTGAGCCACCAAGGTCTCTGTCAGATTTTGAGAAAATGTTGTAGTAATAGTTATATACATGTATACATTTACAATATGACTGTATCTCATGCAGAAGCAATTGTATTGCAATTCCTGTTGAAAGGCAATTGAGGTCATGACCCTTGACATATATCAATTTTCCCGCAGGATTACGGCATGTCTCCCACAGCATGACGTTATGTGATTGTCTTTTGATTATGATGTCACTAAAGATCATAATATCATTTGAGATACAGTGATCTTGCATGGCAAAAAACCCTATTTCACATGAGCAGGTATGGAGGAAATAGTGTTGTCAAGATTTGAAAAAAATATGGTACAAAATATTTATTGAAAGAAAGAATTGTAAATATAAGAAATGAAATTTCTGCTCATGGTATTTCAAGATATGCAAGATATGCTCATGGTATGCAAGATAGTGTGGTGTGTGCCAAATTTGATGAAGGGCTTGCCCTTCATCTTGAATTTGAATTACCTCTGAAATACCATGATCACAATGTCATTTCATAAATAAAAAAACAAAAGAACATTTTTAGCTCACCTGTACAAAGTACAAAACATAAAGTCTATCTGTCATTGCTATTATGTGCAGAGCATCAGTATGTTCCAACAATGTCAGTTATACAAATTATTCATTAAAGTTTTTGATGACTTAATGTGCTGGGAGAGAGCTAGGCTGTTCTTACATTGTTTGTATGGTTAATTATTGGTTATTTTTATGTTGTTAATAAAATAAGGATTTTATTTATTTATTTCAGAGAAAATCTTTAGAACAAGAATTAAACCAAGGATCCTTTTTAATTCTACCATTTACATTATTAATCGCCTATGTTATATATAATTATCAAAAAGTGAGTATATTTTACAAGGGAATTAGTGGGTTTTTAATCTGGACCAAGTGAACTAGGACTCTAAATGCTGCCATGAGTTTACCCAGTAAATCAGACATACTTAACACAAACTTTGATATTGTATAAAAAGAAACATTAGTGGTAGGAGTTTTCTTCAATATTTCAGGGTAAAAAATTTTCATGGTTCTGACTGTACAGAAAGTGTACCAAGGGAAATAAGAAATTTCTGCGGAGAAGATTTATTTGCGGTACAAGTGTTATCGTGAAAATCGTGAATATTTTTTCCTTGTGAATGTTTCTTCTTATACAGTCTCACATAAACTTGTGTTCATTATATTAATGATAAAAAATGAATTGTTTCATGAAAAGTTGAAAATTGCTGTTGCAATGTAAATATTGCACATGTACATTCAACCAACATTCATTTACTCAATAACCATGATAACTGGTAAACAAGTGGACTGTTTTGAAATGGCGGTTATAGTCAATATGAATGCTGCATCTTTGTGAGATAAACTGTCAGGGATTATTTGTTGCTATGCACACTGAAGTATGTTGTTGTTGTGATATAAAAAAAAGCAAATTGCAAAGTTTTATTGGTGGCAAGTGACCTCATAGGATTTATTCATACACCGAGTCATGTGATTAATGATATTTATAGTTGTATAAATATCATTCCTCCCATACTAAAGAAAATAGGAAACACACAGCACAAATGAAAGTATGTCATATGTTATGAAAATATTTTATTGAATATTTGTTTTACATTTTATTTCAGGTTTTACCAGTAATGTCTAGTGTGTTAGCACAAGTTACATCACAAGCTCAGGCCATGATGGCGCCAAACCAACAAGCAGAGCCAGCAAATAATCCAAATCCACCACTAGATGTCGCTTTTAATCCCGATCCGGCTGCTAAAAAGAAAAGTAAACCCAGAAAAACTCAATGATGATAAATAAAATAATAAAGGGATACCATTAATATAATCACAAGGAACAACACCACAGTGATGACACAAGATCAAAAATGAAATATTTTTTGAGGAAAAACAAAATTGATTGCCTAGTTTTTTAAACTGGTAATTAAATAGCTTCAAATTCATAATATTTATTTTTCAAAAAGTGACTGACTAGTATGATACTTTATTTTTGCAATGTTTTTGGAATTCACTTAAAAATACTATATTGTATCTACTGAGGTATTAGGAAACCTAGTTGACAAAGTAGATAAGTCAGTGTTTTTGATACTGAAGGTAGCCATTAAGTCCAACCAACTGCACTTTTACAGTGTTATAACAACAGGTGTATGCTTCTGTCATCAAAACCATTCACAGTTAACAAATTCATCTAAATACATTAATACACATTTACATCAATATTTGAAGTAGAATGATCTCATGTGTATGTGAATGAAAAGTGTGTGTGCACCTGTGTGTGTGTGTGTTGAAGATTGTTCATAAAAGCAGTAGGGTGTGCTTTTTTTAATAAGACATGTGTACCTAAATAAGCAGATAAACAAATGATCTACAGTATATATGTTGTGTGTGTTTTTGTTAAACTTACCTGCATCTGATTTAAACTACACATATACACATGTACTTGATTTGCATGGGTTCAATTTTTCAAAATAGGCCTTTCTTAATTTGAGTTATATTTCTAGTTTTTTATAGTTTCTTATTTCTAAGATTGAAATCATGGATATAATTCACAGACAATAAGAACATTACTTCACAGTGATACATTGGAGTTATGGAAACCACTATTTTAACAGATTTTGATTGAATGTTGTTTTGTATGATTATGATGTCACGTGATGACAAAGTAATGAATCCAGATAAAGTAAACTTTTAAGGCTTTTAATAAAACATTTTCTTGCACTATAAATAACCTTAATGAAGTCAGGGATGCTAGATGCTCTGTGTGAAACCATCAGTGATTTATTTTGGTGTAGATGGAGCTTTTTCAGCAACTGGATCAATGATTGGGGAAAGTTTTTGCCCTATTTTCTGTCTTTCTGCAATTTTAACCTCTGCAATAAACTTAATATACTGTACATGTAAATTGTATATAATAGTGCTAAAAGTGACAACTGTTGTACAAAAAAACAAATATTTCTTGAGGATTTTCAACTCTGTCTAAGTGTTTACAGTCCTTACAGTTTACATTGAAAATTGCATGTTCCATATGTCCATATTGATACAATTATTTAAATACAAATCCAGTTTTTATTATGAAATATTTTCCAAAGTCTATTTGTGTATTTGTATAAGTGAACAACGTTAACCTGTTCACTTGACCTTTCATATTTATATTCATATACGACAGCCCACCCAATACATGAGTTGTGTTTCTATACACAGCTAATACATAAAAATCACATTTCCAAATAAACACCTTTTACCCTATGCGTAATTGTACTAGCCCATAATAAATATTTAAAGTAAAGGTCAAGCAGACAGGTCAATGTTGTTTGACTATACCAATATTTATGTTTTGTTTATGATATATATATATAGTATATGTGTATTAAGATATATTTATGAGTGTAACCAGAGGGATGTTATGTATAAATGTTTTATGGTAAAGATGAATACATGAAATTTAATATATTTTATAATTGTTTTATTGTTGATAATGAAATATTTATATAGTTGTAGCTGAAAACATGTTTGACGAAAGTCAAAGCCACCCAAAACAGAAAACAACATACAATTGTGGAAAAAAAATCTAGACAAGATAAATATTTAATTATATTAGACACCTTTAGTGAGCCTTAGGCTTGTATGGGCATACTTAATTTTATAATCTATTAACTGATGTGCTAGTGTTAGCCAGATCACACTAGACTACCCTGATGTAACCATGACTTGCAGTATGTATTATGCATATTTCTGCTTTGTACTTGCACACACTTAGGGTGAATTTTGGGCGCTAGCTCATTGAGAAGCAGTTGCAGAGGTTGCTGCCCCAATTGTCCATTATCTTGACAACAGGTTAGTCAGCAGCAATGTGAAATAAATTAATATGCTTAAGATCACAACATCCCCCTGTCAGGATTTGAACCCATGATCCTTAGATCTGTAGTCAAATGCTCTAACAACTGAGCTACATGTTTCCATCTGACTTTGGACTGACACTGAATATACATGTAGTGACAAAATGGTACACAGTGATGTAGTTCAATCACTAATGAGACCACCGATTATAAAACTCGTGACTTTGGACTGACACTGAATATACATGTAGTGACAAAAAGGTACCCAGAGGTTTAGTTAGATAACTAATGATACCACTGATTATAAAACCCTTTGACTTTGAAGTTAAAAATGCAAGGGACCTTCAATACAAATTTTACCAGTTCAAGCAAGAGATGTTGTATAAGTGAATACTAGTATACTCTAATTTATTTTTAGCTCACCTGGCCTGAAAGGCCATGTGAGCTTTTGCCATCACTTGGCATCCGTCGTCGTCCGTCGTTAAAGATCAACTCCTCAGAAACCGCTGGGCCATTTGCAACCAAACTTTGTCACAACAGTCCTTGGGTGGTCTACTTTAAAAATTGTGTCCGACATGTCTGCACCTAATCCAAGATGGCCACCAGCAGGGACCATAGATTAACATTGGACCCTATGGGAACAATTTCAAAGATCTTTTTCTCTAAAACCCCTAAGCCAATTGGAACCAAACTTGGCCACAATAGTCTTTGGGTGACCCTATGGGAACAATTTCAAAGATATTTTTCTCTGAAACTACTGAGCCAATTGGAACCAAACTTGGTCACAGTAGTCCTTAGATGGTACCTTCTGAAACCGGTGTTTTTTTAAGTCTCCACTAATCCAAGATGGCGGCCAGCGGGGAACATAGGTTAACATTGGACCCTATGGGAACAATATCAAAGATCTTTTTCTCTAAAACCCTTTAGCCAATGGGAACCAAACTTGGCCACAATAGTTTTTGGATGGCCCCCTACAACATTGTGGTTTTTGAGGGCCACACCAAATCCAAGATGGCCGCCAATGGAGAACATATTTTAACATTGGACCTTATGGGAAAATACGTTCAAAGATCTTTTTCTCTAAAACCCCTAAGCCAATTGGAACCAAACTCGGCCACAATAGTCTTTGGGTGACCCCCTACAACATTGGTGTTTTTGAGGGCCACACAAAATCCAAGATGGTCGTCAGTGGAGAACATATTTTAACATTGGACCCTATGGGAAAATATGTTCAAACATATTTTTGTCTGAAACTACTGAGTCAATTGGAACCAAACTCGGCCACAATAGTTATTGGGTCTTTACATTTGGTATTTTAAAATAACATCTGCATTTAAAAATCAACTCCTTTGAAACCACTTGGCCAATTGCAACCAAACTTTGTGACAGTAGTCCTTGTGTGGTCTACCTGAAATATTGTGTCCGACATGTTCGCACGTAATCCAAGGTGGCCACCATAGTACATCAGTCAGACTGCCTTATGGCTTTTGTCCTTGACCTTAATTTCATGGTCCATTGACCAGTTTTTGGATAAGGAAAATTTCTCAGGTATTATACATGAAAAGTCGATGATGCTTGGTATGTATTGTCTCAAAATTTTGAAATATGGTTTAGTTTTGAAAGGAAATAATATTGAAATTTTGTGATAGAAATAAATATTGTGTAATAGTTTCAAGCATTTATTTAAACATTAGACAATCTGTTGATTTTCATCCTGCAACAACTCTACCTAGGTGAGCTAAACAGGCTCCTGGGAGCCTCTAGTTTCAACAGATGAATCAATCGATGTTAGTTTAATTTATAATAAGGATTTATGTATAAACAAAAAATCAGAAATGCTTGTAATTAACGGCCATTTAAATACTGCATTTAAAATAAAAATCTTTATCCAAATTAAATGTTACAAAATGCCTATTCTATAATTTAAATCATTTCTGTCAATACTATATAACACAATATATAATATTTTATTATCAAACTATTTCTGCCAATACTGTATAACACAATATATAATATGTGTCGGACCCCTACATACTTTTGTTATACTTTTAAAAGGTTAACAGTATGATTGATTTCACTTCGTGTTCAACAGATTGAACAAGGTATTGTAAACATGATCATATTAAACCCAAGTGTAAAATTTATGAATTAAACATATTGTTTGATGTTAAGTACAGGACCCGTATTTGTTGTTAATACTTATATGTTATTGAACTCTACATCAGAGATAAGTAGTAAGACCACCCAGGGAAAGCCCAAAACTGGTCAAATACTATAGAACATCCCCAAAAAAAAAAACAAATACCTTCTGGAATAAAGATTTTGTTTTCATTAAAGTTTTCTGTTTTCATGTGTTGATTTAACAAACACTACCTATAGTTTATAATGTTGTAATGAAAAAGAAAAAAAAACGTTCTTGTCATTATTTCCACCGCTTTCTACCTCATTCTCCTAGGTTCTTGTCTGTAGATGTATTTAATGCAAAATATTAAACATAGATCTATATGTTACTGCCAGTTTAAAATTCATTATACAAGTTATATCGCTGTAGGACATGAAATTCTCTGTGGTAAAGTACACTTGCAAGGGCTTCATTGAACACTTTGCATTTACTGACAAAATGATCAATCACATCCAATAATACTGAATGTGTTAGTATACTAGTATGCCATCAAACATTTTTAGAACATTCTTTTTCTCTAAATGTACTACTAAATCATTATCAGTAATTCTTTCAAAAAATGTTGACATTTGTCAAAGATGGTTTTCAATTCCTATTCTACATCTGGTGTGAATCCAATGTGGAATCTAAAGAATTACTTGAATATCTTGTTTCCTAAACTTTGTCTCATGTAAAAAGAATATAAAAAAATCATTGTTGCACCACTATCCCTTGTTCTAAAAACGTGACAAAAACGTCTAAACCTTTTTTTAATAACAGTAAGCCAAAATACAAATATCTAGTGCTGAACTGGGATTCTGGTTATTTTGCCAAGCACCATACAGACTCAAAACAAAAATATACTGAAAATACTATGAACAAAATGATTTTCCAACAGACAATCGGTATACCAACGGGCACAAACTGTGCACCATTGTTTGCTGATTTGTTTCTTTATTCGTATGAAATACAATTTATGCAGAACTTTGTGAAATTTGGAGAGAAGACTGTCACCAAATCATTCAACTCCACATACAGATGTATATAGATTACTTTCTATCTCTTTATAATCCTAAGTTTGGAGATTATGTGAATGTCATCTATCCTAGCTTCTTCAAGTTCTGCTTCATATTTAGACTCGCGCCAATGAAAGGCAACATTTGAAGTGTATGACAAATGTGATTACTTCAATTTTTCTATTGAAAACTTTCCTTTTCTATGTAGCAATATAGCTGCTTCTCTTGTTTATGGTGTATTTGTTTCACAGTTAATATGTTATGGTAGACCTTGTTGCCACTACGGGAACATTATTCAATGAAGCAAGCTGCTTACAAATAAATTATTGATCCAGGGATATTGCAAACCTAGGCTTATCAAGGCCCTCAAAAAGTTCTATGGTCATCATCACAATATTTTTATAAGTACATGTATGATGTCTCTGTATCCAAAATTAGCTTGAATATATTTGACATTCTGTGTTCCTTTAATTCTCAGTTTTAATTACACGCATGACGGGTGTAGCTACCTTACCCTTCCGGAGCACCTGGCCCCATTTCCCTGGTGGAAGTTCATTTAATTTTGATAGTTTTTACTTTGTCTTGGACTGTGGTTTGGATATAGATATTGAATTTTTTTTACTTTGCTTTGAAATTGTGCTTTGGACATAGATTGGTATGTTTGTTTTTACCTTAGTTTGGGATTGTGATTTGGACATGGATTGATATTTTTATTTTTACTTTGCTTTGAGATTGTGCTTTGGACATAGATTGGTATGTTTGTTTTTACTTTAGTTTGGGATTGTGATTTGGACATGGATTGATATTTTTATTTTTACTTTGCTTTGAGATTGTGCTTTGGACATGGATTGGTATGTTTGATTTTACTTTAGTTTGGGATTGTGATTTGGACATGGATTGGTATGTTTGTTTTTACTTTGTTTTGGGATTGTGATTTGGTCATAGATTGGTATGTTTGATTTTACTTTAGTTTGGGATTGTGATTTGGACATGGATTGATATTTTTATTTTTACTTTGTTTTGGCATTGTGATTTGGTCATAGATTGGTATGTTTGATTTTACTTTAGTTTGGGATTGTGATTTGGACATGGATTGATATTTTTATTTTTACTTTGCTTTGAGATATGCTTTGTACATAGATTGGTATGTTTGATTTTACTTTAGTATGGGATTGTGATTTGGACATGGATTGGTATGTTTGTTTTTACTTTGTTTTGGGATTGTGATTTGGTCATAGATTGGTATGTTTGATTTTACTTTAGTTTGGGATTGTGATTTGGACATGGATTGATATTTTTATTTTTACTTTGTTTTGGGATTGTGATTTGGTCATAGATTGGTATGTTTGATTTTACTTTAGTTTGGGATTGTGATTTGGACATGGATTGATATTTTTATTTTTACTTTGCTTTGAGATATGCTTTGTACATAGATTGGTATGTTTGATTTTACTTTAGTATGGGATTGTGATTTGGACATGGATTGGTATGTTTGATTTTACTTTAGTTTGGGATTGTGATTTGGACATGGATTGGTATGTTTGTTTTTACTTTGTTTTGGGATTGTGATTTGGTCATAGATTGGTATGTTTGATTTTACTTTAGTTTGGGATTGTGATTTGGACATGGATTGATATTTTTATTTTTACTTTGTTTTGGGATTGTGATTTGGTCATAGATTTGTATGTTTGATTTTACTTTGGTTTGGGATTGTGATTTGGACATGGATTGATATTTTTATTTTTACTTTGTTTTGGGATTGTGATTTGGTCATAGATTGGTATGTTTGATTTTACTTTAGTTTGGGATTGTGATTTGGACATGGATTGATATTTTTATTTTTACTTTGCTTTGAGATTGTGATTTGAACATGGATTGATATTTTTATTTTTACTTTGTTTTGGGATTGTGATTTGGTCATAGATTACACGAAGTAGGCTGCTTGCAAATAAATTGTTGACTCAGGGATATTGCAAGCCTAGGCTTATCAAGGCCCTCAAAAAGTTTTATGGCCGTCATCACAGTATTGTTGATAAGTTTGATGTCTCTGTGTCCAAGATTGCCTTGGATATATTTGACGTCTCATAGTTCCATGTTCCTTTCACACAATTTTGATTACACACGTGGCGGGTGTAGCTAGCTAAACAGGAGGTGCTTACCCTTCCGGAGCACCCGGCCTCACTTCCCTGGTGGAAGTTCACGTGTCTAACCTAACTTGTCAGTTCCAAAGTTTTTACTTTGCTTCTGGATTGTGATTCGGAAATGGATAAGTATGTTTGTTTTTGATTGGTATGTTTGATTTTACTTTGGTTTGGGATTGTGATTTGGACATGGATTGATATTTTTATTTTTACTTTGCTTTGAGATATGCTTTGTACATAGATTGGTATGTTTGATTTTACTTTAGTATGGGATTGTGATTTGGACATGGATTGATATTTATGTTTTTACTTTGTTTTGGGATTGTGATTTGGTCATAGATTAGTATGTTTGATTTTACTTTAGTTTGGGATTGTGATTTGGACATGGATTGATATTTTTATTTTTACTTTGCTTTGAGATTGTGCTTTGGACATAGATTGGTATGTTTGATTTTACTTTAGTTTGGGATTGTGATTTGGACATGGATTGGTATGTTTGTTTTTACTTTGTTTTGGAATTGTGATTTGGTCATAGATTGGTATGTTTGATTTTACTTTAGTTTGGAATTGTGATTTGGACATGGATTGGTATGTTTGTTTTTACTTTGTTTTGGAATTGTGATTTGGTCATAGATTGGTATGTTTGATTTTACTTTAGTTTGGGATTGTGATTTGGACATGGATTGATATGTTTGTTTTTACTTTGTTTTGGGATTGTGATTTGGTCATAGATTGGTATGTTTGATTTTACTTTGTTTTGGGATTGTGATTTGGACATGGATTGGTATGTTTGTTTTTACTTTGTTTTGGGATTGTGATTTGGTCATAGATTGGTATGTTTGATTTTACTTTAGTTTGGGATTGTGATTTGGACATGGATTGATATTTTTATTTTTACTTTGCTTTGAGATTGTGCTTTGGACATAGATTGGTATGTTTGATTTTACTTTAGTTTGGGATTGTGATTTGGACATGGATTGGTATGTTTGTTTTTACTTTGTTTTGGGATTGTGATTTGGTCATAGATTGGTATGTTTGATTTTACTTTAGTTTGGGATTGTGATTTGGACATGGATTGATATTTTTATTTTTACTTTGCTTTGATATTGTGCTTTGGACATAGATTGTATCCGAAACGGCCGTCTAGTGCTGTAAAATTAAAACTGGTATAATATGTAATTGGTATGTTTGTTTTACTTTGTCTTGGGATTGTGGTTTAGACATAAATTGGTATTTTTGCTTTGGGATTGTGGTTAGGACATGGATTGGTGTGTTTGATTTTACTTTGCTTTGTGGTTTGGACATGGATTCGTATATTTGTTTTTACTCTGCTTTTTGGATTGTGGTTTGGACATAAATCGATATGTTTATATTTACTTTCCTTTGGGATTGTGGTTTGGACATGGATTGATATGTTTGCTATTACTTTGGTTTGGGTTTGTGGTTTGGACATAGATTGGTATGTGCTTTTGGACATATATTGGTATATTTGTTTTTACTTTGCTTTGTGGTTTGGACATAGATTGATTAGTATGTTTGTTTTTACTTTGCTTTAGGATTGTGGTTTGGACATAGATTGGTATGTTTGTTTTTACTTTGCTTTAAGATCGTGTTTTGGACATGGATTGATATGTTTGTTTTACTTTGCTTTAGGATCGTGTTTTGGACATGGATTGGTATGTTTGTTTTACTTTGCTTTAGGATCGTGCTTTGGACATGGATTGGTATGTTTGTTTTTGTGGTTTGAACATTGTTTTTTATCTTGATCAGTCACTATTATAATTTTACAATACCTGTAGGCATTTTTATACTTATATAATGGACGCTAGTCTTATAGTTTTTATTATGGACTGACTTTATCATTTTGACGGTTACTCTTAACTGTTATACCACACGGTATTCTTATTTCCCTGGTATGAATACACGGAAAATAGATGTCTAATGGGAAATATTTTAGCAGAAACATTATTTTTTAAATAAATTGCAATGTGTCCGCCTAGACGAATGCGCTCATTTATCCAAGTAAAATTTTTTGTCGAAAAAAATGATAATGGTTTCCCCTAATTTATTTATTTATTTACTTTTTTTTATTATTATTTATTTATTTAATATATATATGATACGAGGAGAAATATTTTGTTTATATGACAACGGTTGTTTTATAACCGTTGACAGGGAGTCCGGATCATAAAAATTGTCATATTATGCTTGAAATGGTCAGTGGTCACTTAATTCATATATGTTTTGTGTGTCATTGTCCTGTTTTTTGGCTTTATTAGTGTATGTTGTTTTAGTAAGTCGCACCTTGGTTTTGATTTAAGACATATATTTATATGTTATTAAAGTTGTGATGTTCAGATAGTGACATATATATTGAATAGTGTATGAACCAATTACACGGACCCAACATCAAGACCCCACATCAAACGAAGACGTTTCGATTATATACAGCTTATGTATATTGAAGTCTTCTTTATTAAATTGTACCGTATCAGAATTAAAATTAAAAAAGAAGCAATTTCACACACTATTATAATAATTTATTCTATAATACTCCTATAAAAACCTCAGGAATGTTATATAGTTGTTATTATTTGTGTATCTGTCAGAAGTTCTTAATCTATTTTTTCAGCTATCTTAAACCTTTGTACATCTGCACCGACAGAAGTTCACTATACAGTATCCATGGAGTTTTTGTAAATAAGATACTTAACAAATACACGACAGAAGAATGAAAAAAAAAATGGTGTAGAACATGTATGTTTAACTCCTGACTTAAGACGGTCGTCAGACATGTCTAACCATTTAATGAATTGTGCTATGATTGTGGTTCCCGAGTGCCTTTTTCGACTTCTCTGCCATTCCCTTGTCTTCTCTAAGCATCGGTGGCCATGTTTCAAAGTCTTTACTTTACTTAGGAAGCATATGTTAACATTTTAACTAAAGTAACCATCTCTAAACAAACGTTCCTTTCACATAATTTTGATTACACATGTGGCGGGTGTAGCTATAGCTGAACGGGAGTAGTTTACCCTTCCGGAGCACCCGGCCTTACTTCCCTGGTGGAAGTTCACGTGTCTACCCTGACTTGACAGTTCCAATTTTTTAATTTGCTACTGGGTTGTGATTCGGACGTGGATTAGTATGTTTGTTTTTGACATGTACATGTACTGATGTTATGTAGTTGTAGTATTTTCACCCTTTAATTTTCACATTGTGATTGAATTCTTTTTCCGTGGTCTTATTCCTGGGCGTCAGTAGTTTATGATCTATTCCCAACACCCAGATTATGATCAAAAGAAAAAAAATTATGATAATCCGTAATTGTAACTCAAGGGTGTGATAATTTGTATATAGAAATACGCGTACAGCGAGAGCATATAAAATGAGAATGATTTTACTTGCTTTAATTTTTAATTTCTTTATCAATAAAAGGATGCTTAAACCTGGGATGCATACATTAACCCATTTTGACAGCTTGAAAAGAAAAGAACATATAAAATATTTTTGAATGAAATCACCATAGGAGTGTCGAGAGAGAGGTTTATTGGTGTTTTGACTTGTGTGATTCATTCTTGATGAAAATGACCAACAGTAAAATTACAATGAAAAATTCCGGTGTTTTTCACTATGCATAAATTATACAAATACGAGATGTTCATATTCAGATACTATAAAAATATTTCCAGAATTTAGAACTAACACTTGGAAGTCAGTCCGGTGAATAAAAAAGCAGGTTCTGTCGATTATGGTTTATCCTTTTTTCAGTGTTGTTCGTTGAAACTATTTCAGACATTTTGAAGCTTCATGTCATAGTCACGCGGAAAATTACAATTTCGTTTATTTTCCTCTAAAATCGTCTGTTTCGCCATTGCTTTTGAGGTTTAGGTACCTCAAAGATGTTACTGACAATCATTTATGATATAATGTGTACGTGTATCACTTGCTATGGTTGCATGAAATTGCTACACTTCAGACCATTGCTGGAGGAGCATGCCCCAAGACAACCCAAGTTCGTTCTTCCGCATTGGTAATGAAAAATGTACTTTCCAAATAATCTTAGTCTATCGCTGAAATTGTGTATTGAAGACAGTTAGACTAGCCGTGTCTTAAAACTTTTTTCATGATTTCATCATGGCCGATTTTTTTCTGTTTTAATCGTCTATATTAAATTAAGACTCGTCATATTACAAATTTTATTTAATATTGTTTGCATTTGACTCAGACATATAATTGTATGATATTAGATTAATTAATTTTTGTACCTTTTTGTGTAATTTTAATGTATTTTGTTTCCGTCAGTCATTATATAGTACTTGTGGTCGGTCATTATGTAGTACTTGTCGTGTAGTTTGACAAACTTTGATGACAGTCTGGATTTGAGCTTGTCGTGTAGTTTAACAAACTTTGATGACAGTCGGGGTTTGAGCTTGTCGTGTAGTTTGACAAACTTTGACGACAGTCGGGATTTGAGCTTGTCGTGTAGTTTGACAAACTTTGACGACAGTCGGGATTTGAGCTTGTCGTGTAGGTTGACAAACTTTGATGACAGTCGGGGTTTGAGCTTGTCGTGTAGTTTGACAAACTTTGACGACAGTCGGGATTTGAGCTTGTCGTGTAGGTTGACAAACTTTGATGACAGTCGGGGTTTGAGCTTGTCGTGTAGTTTGACAAACTTTGACGACAGTCGGGATTTGAGCTTGTCGTGTAGTTTGACAAACTTTGACGACAGTCGGGATTTGAGCTTGTCGTGTAGTTTGACAAACTTTGACGACAGTCGGGATTTGAGCTTGTCATGTAGTTTGACAAACTTTGACGACAGTCGGGATTTGAGCTTGTCGTGTAGTTTGACAAACTTTGACGACAGTCGGGATTTGAGCTTGTCATGTAGTTTGACAAACTTTGACGACAGTCGGGATTTGAGCTTGTCGTGTAGTTTGACAAACTTTGACGACAGTCGGGATTTGAGCTTGTCGTGTAGTTTGACAAACTTTGACGACAGTCGGGATTTGAGCTTGTCGTGTAGTTTGACAAACTTTGACGACAGTCGGGATTTGAGCTTGTCGTGTAGTTTGACAAACTTTGACGACAGTCGGGATTTGAGCTTGTCGTGTAGTTTGACAAACTTTGACGACAGTCGGGATTTGAGCTTGTCATGTAGTTTGACAAACTTTGACGACAGTCGGGATTTGAGCTTGTCATGTAGTTTGACAAACTTTGACGACAGTCGGGATTTGAGCTTGTCGTGTAGTTTGACAAACTTTGACGACAGTCGGGATTTGAGCTTGTCGTGTAGTTTGACAAGCTTTGATGACAGTCGGGGTTTGAGCTTGTCGTGTAGGTTGACAAACTTTGACGACAGTCGGGATTTGAGCTTGTCGTGTAGTTTGACAAACTTTAACGACATTCGGGGTTTGAGCTTGTCGTGTAGTTTGACAAACTTTGACGACAGTCGGGGTTTGAGCTTGTCGTGTAGTTTGACAAACTTTGACGACAGTCGGGATTTGAGCTTGTCGTGTAGTTTGACAAACTTTAACGACATTCGGGGTTTGAGCTTGTCGTGTAGTTTGACAAACTTTGACGACAGTCGGGGTTTGAGCTTGTCGTGTAGTTTGACAAACTTTGACGACAGTCGGGATTTGAGCTTGTCGTGTAGTTTGACAAACTTTGACGACAGTCGGGATTTGAGCTTGTATTCCGTTGCTTTAGTGTATGTTCTTTCTTGTGTCAAGAAGTGTTAGAATGGAGTTAATGGTGTTTTACGCTCCAATCAATATCACTTTACTTATCATGATCGAGGTGGTCAGTGTTTTTGGATAGCAGGGGAAACCGGAGTACCCGAAGAAAGGCAAATAGCTGACTGATACTCAGTTATGCGCACTGGGTGTTTGGTGGTTCTGACTACCGCAAAGTAGGGGGGAATGATTATACGAACAAATATATGTAGATAATATGCAAATAAATTGATAAGTTGTATGCGAAACATTTGATTCATTATGTTTCAATTACGTTTATAAAGGACCTTCACCGACTGATGTAGTAGTCTAGAACGTTAAACACTATTGGTACTTTGTATATGTCTATATGGTATGAATTCCCGCCACTTCATCGTTAGCGAGTGCGTTAGTGAGCATTGTTGCCAACTTGGTTGCAACTTTCATGACTTTAGATATTGACTTTGGATTGAGACATAAAATCTTATTAAATCAATGAAACATTACGGAGTACTTTTTAACTTTTTGGTCGCGTGATGACCCCAAGAAAACATTTTTATTTGTGACATCAGGGACATTGTTTATGGTCGGTAGCACACCCATCAGACATTAATGTTTAAGACTGAGTGTCCATCATGAATAAACAAAATCTTTATTAAATATTTTTCTGAACCAAATGCAAATATAAACAATTCGGCCTTAGTGTGACTCCATGGGTGGTATATACCAATACCCTGGCTATGGAAATAAAATTTTCAATCTTCTGAAGGATGCCCGGTTCATTGAATGATCAGGTCGATTCCAAAATGATGTATGTCACAGAAACTGTAAGAAATCTAAAAAATGTTATTGATGGTCCAAAAGTATGCAACTAAATGTATAAATCAGAAACATCTGTTTTGTTGGAGGTTTACATCTGTTTATGGTAACCATCCATTGTACCGTGATAAGTGTTTCTTGTGGTACAATGTAGAAATCGCCCAGATATTAAATGTCGCCTATATTGATGATCAGAATTAATCTAAGTACAATGTTATTATCTCATATTTTTATTTCTAAAAGAGGTTTTCGAAAACTATGACATGTCAACTTAATGCATCTAAACTCCCGTTACCCTTGCAAATTAAACAGAATTGTAACCGATCACTTACAACAAGAAGTTCAAGAAGAGGTAATATGCCAAAAACCTTATGGGCGAGGGAAATGTTATCAAAATTTTACTCATTTGACATAAACTGCAATTTATCTTTGGTGCCTTTGTGCAGAACACTTATAAATTTAAAACTTTCAATTTAATATACACATTTTAAATGGCCAATCGACCTATCACAAAACTTTAAGAATCGTTCAATACTTATGACCTTAAATCGCATGATCATCATTGCATCAAACTAAACCCCCATCCACGGGAGTTAAAGCTAAACATCTTTTAAATACAAAAAGGCCTTCAGAATTTGTTTCACAACGAGACTATAAACATTTATTACACTGTATTTTCATCGTTGGCTCCAAACCAAAACCCCTACAGTTAGCACCTTTATAACAACCATGCAAAAATATCTTCAAAAGTTTTTCCTTCATTGTAAAATTTTTTGACTTGCATCTTTTTTACACGGTCAATCGGTTTAATACAGAAATGTTACTGTATGCGTTTACACTAAAGGACAAGCCCCCTCAGCGCTGTCAGTTTTACGATTAACATATATAAATTGGCTACATGTGTTATAAAATTCTTCCTATGTTGGAAACGCATAAAATACACTTATCTTACAATAAATTATGTAAGTCCAAAAACTTATTGATTAATATTGCCCTTTAAATCTTGAATTAAAGAGAAGATCCGCGCAATTTTCTTCTTGTAAAAGTTCTGCTTCGTTTGGTTATAATAAAGAAGAGAAAATCCCTCTGTCGTGCCATAAAAACGTCTTAAAAGTAAAAGTGATTAAAACGAATCAAATCAGGCTCTCTTCCCGATACATTTAAAATCTGATATGCATGTATTGGACACTATAAGCAATATCCTAGGTAATAAGAAGAATGGCTTTATATTTACCTATTGTGATGTCAGAGTGATTGACGGGTTTACAAGGTTTACAAGTAACATGTGCGCGGTGGCGAGGAGAGAGAGAGAGGACGTTGTATTTATAGCTTGTATATAGGTATATGATAAATATATGACTGACTCGATGTAATGTAAATTTTAAGATTTATTTTAATATTTTCCGTCACATTCTGTTTGTGTATAAACTTTTATAACGATTTAAAGAACTAATAACTCAACTTATTTTGTTTTAAAAGTCTACAATTTTTTCTTAATTTCTTTTTTTAGTGGAGGTTATTTATTTTTCATGTCTTTTTGCTAGTGTCCGTGTAAATGTTTTTTCTCGCTAGCGTAACCCGAAGACATCTATTGCTACTTTAGTTAAAACAGTGGACATTAATCAACGTATCTTCCTTACATGTCTCTTACCACTCCAGGTTGTACAAACCAACTAAAACACACTGGATTTTTATATAATTATATTGTGTGATTTTTCGGAACATTTGAGTGATTAATAAATATTATTAATTTCTGCAACTTTTCCAGAAATACCACCGAATTATGGATTAATCCCGACATCAATTTCTTAAGGTAAGTAACAGTATATACCGTATATAATTTCATTGCTGTATACTATTATGTACTGATAATAGTTCATTTACATACACCCCCTCCGAAAAAAATAAAGATTAATAAAATTAAAAATGATAAGTTGAAAAATAAAAATAAAATCTAGTGGTGAACTTTTGGAGTTATTCTCCTTCATAATTATTTTGATTATTTTAGGTGACTTTATAGTTATATAAAGCAATGTTTTAACCATATATATGTGCATTTTTACAACTTGTAGAAGCAGAGAAGTTAATCAATGTTCAGTAAATATTATCACGTTTGAATAATAGACAGTACTCTCTACTGAGTCAGCCTACGTCCATTTTATTTCATTTTAAAGAAAATTAAAACTTTGATCTTTAATCTAATCATAAGTTAAGACTTGGAGCTTGACATTTAAGTGTATATGCTTCAAACTGTCAAAAACTATTTAATTACATTATAAAATTATATAATGTGTTTATTTATTATTACATGCTCTTGTATATACCCGGGTTTGGTTTTAACAATATATATCAAATGATAGTCGTACTTTTTTTGTACTTTATAGTACCACAACACGGCCTCAATTTTTAAGCTCACATTTTAATTTCGCGATACGCTGAAAACATTCAATCTTCGTTTCCATTAACCTTCCTTAAAATTGGCTACTTCTATCAAACAGTACCATATTTAAGCAAATTATGGAAAAAACTTAAAAAGGACTTTATGTTCCGTGACAAATTTCTGAAATTTTATCACTAATTATGATTTTTTTTAAATTTGTGAAAACCTAGAAAATTATTTTGCCTCATTTAAATTTAGAAAAAAATTATATACATGTATGTAATTTAAGAAATAACCTAGAAACCGAAGATTAGATGTCACGAGGCTTTTTTATCTATTGTGATTCCTATGTGTTCTATTCCTATAGGGTTGTGTCTCAATCTCCAAACCAGTTCTGTCCAAAGACTGACGTAAAGGTTTTCCTGAGCGCACGAGTCGTTGGTGGTTTAAACGAATGTCATGTAATAATATCTTCAATTTGAATAATACAATAATACATTGCAGCATGATATTGAACAAAATGTGGGAATTAAAAAACGCTTTCGGAATATTTCGTAGGTAAACAGAACTTTTCAATATATCGACGTAAATGTCAATTGACTTCTTGTTGAACAAGGTTTTTGTAAGTTGATTAATTTTAAGAGCTTTTTGTCAGTATTATTTGATATATATATACATCGAAATATCACCAACTTTGAAAATGTCAAAAGGTACATGTAAAACAATAATTGTTATGTATACTTATGCGCTTAATTTGAAACATGAGGGTTCAATTTCGTTCTTGTATTACAAAAAGACCATGTCTAATTCGATTGGCGTTACAGAGCCTAGCCTCTCAGAGTCTCACAAGGGATCGTCATATATTAGAACCGTTGACATGTTACAGTTTTATATGGTGATTTGTTTTGTTTTAGACAGTTAATTGTATGTCAATGTCACACTTGTTTTCAGGTTTGGTATTTTCTATTGGGTTAAGACTTCCGAAAAATGTCATTTAGTGCAAAAAGTTCAGCTGATATTTATCGATTTTATAATTATAATTTTAGCCTTTTATAGAAGTGTCAATTACCATATACCACTTTTTTAATTTATTTTATTAATAAATTTCAAAAGTGTTACATGACAGAAGCAGCAATGACACTTTTATTAATTTATTTTATTTCCAAGTTTCATAATCTGACGATTCCTATATGTTTACTTATTCAATCTGTTCTCCAATTTTTTGTCATTTTCTTTTTGTTTCTTTTAGTTTAGTTTGTTTCTACTGCTGTTACCATGGTAACATTATGATATGAACAAACAAATATTAAACATTTTCTAAATCCGTGTATTTTCATGACCGAAACGTGTATCATAAAATCGTACGTGTTTTATCCTTTTTGCACTTGCCGAATTCCTTTCCTTTATTTTGGAAATTAGGGCAATAAAAGTGGTTTATTGCGACTCTTTATGCCCAGACAGTCAATACAGATGACATGTCAAAGATATTAGGGTCCTTTATAAACAGCACCATAACCAATTCGTTTATATCGAAGACTAACAATAGTTAACACTAACTTTACTGCAAACTTCGAATATAAAATCACAATAGCTAACTGTGCGACATGCACATATCATGCAATAAAAGAATTAATAATGAGATAGTCCAGTTAACAATGGTCAAGATCTCTCTCTCTCTCTCTCTCTCTCTCTCTCTCTCTCTCTCTCTCTTTCTCTCTCTCTCTCTCTCTCCATTCTCGGATACCTGTAAATATTTGATACAACACATTGAAAAAGTTTATTCCGAGTTCTTCTTTTCTATAATGATGTTCATTTTATCAAAAATATTAAAGTGTTTGTTGGCTATTATTTATTGTGGCACGACTATGCAGGTTTTCTTTTGTTCTCGGATGTTCTATAAATCCCCTATCAAGATTCAAGATCAAGTCAATAATTCCATTTGTAAGCAGCTTGCTTTCCGTAGTGGAAATGCGTTCTATAAGCTCTTTGCTGTTTCAAGTGTTGTCAGCTGCAAATGTTAATCTAAAAATATTGGCCCAACTTTAACTCGGAGAGCTTGTAGCGTCGTTAATTCTTTTCATTTTTGCAAAACATTTTGCTGAAACGTGTCAGATGAAAATGTTTAAGTCACATGTCAATGGATTAACCTAATCCCACAAATATAATCCTTAAGTTAAAATATGTAACCATCACCAGAGCTGAAGACGTGATTGATTTTATAATATGTCTATTATGTAATCCTTTTATTAATGGGTATTTATTCAATGTCTTGTAAAATTTGGCTCATTTTTATGTGTATTTCTATGTTAGATCTACATTGGTTGTGATGTAACTGGATTGGCTAGAATCTCGTCACTGACTTTTATTTAGTTATTATTTCATTATTATATCCAGTATCCGCCCATTTCGTGAAATCATATATAAAACCTTTACAACTCGACATTTTTGGCGCATTCAGGTTGTAATGATGCAGCATTTTGTATTATAGATTGCGGGTTTGTTAACAATCAGGGTTTTCTATAATATTTGAGATACGTTAAGGTATATTTTTATGTAAATTTGAGAAGGATCAATTAAAAATTTATTTGTCATGTCCAAAATCAAACACGAACGTCGGTACAATAAATAAAATAGAATAATACGTCTTTACAATGACATATTTTACCAGTCTTAATTTTACAACACTAGACGGCCGTTTCATCAGTAGTGCTTAAAACCAAAATTGTATTCAAGATGTTGAAAAGATTACCAAAAGACCAAAATATATTTTACCAAATTTAGCTAAGGAAACACTTTGCATGAGAGCGTATACCTTAGTTTTTGAGATACTAGATTTATGGCCATTTAACAAATTATGTTATGGGGTTCTCATAACAAATGTTTTGTTACCTCAATTTTCGTGGATTATGGGATGGTGTTATTATAAGCTGATTCTTTAAATTTTGATAAATTTTAGACTCTTTTAAAACTGCTTGTCCGAATAAAGACAATTAAATTAGAAAGATCCATGATTAATGAAAATTAAAATTTTGCCCAGCATGGCCGTCCGAAACCAAAAACGGTCGCAGTTAATTAAAAGGAAAAAACCCAGACATATGACTGAAACAGATTAATATATGAACCGATTTATTTAAAATGATATATAGCCGTTTAACATGCAGGTATTTTTACTTACTTTTCCGGGAATTTTTTTCATTGACCCAGTTTTCACAGACTGAGAATAAATCTTATTATTATTTAAACCATCTTATCTTCTAGAACAACTGCACCAAATAGTGTTGTTTCCTGTAAAAGACCTACAAATTCAAAATTGAGTCTGGTATGTCTGTCCAGAATTGAAACGCAATTATTACTAAACCTGTTTTAATTTGCAGCATTAGACGTTCGTTTCGTAAACCTGTATTAATTTGCAGCATTAGACGTTCGTTTCGTAAACCTGTATTAATTTGCAGCATTAGACGTTCGTTTCGTAAACCTGTATTAATTTGCAGCATTAGACGTTCGTTTTGTAAACCTGTATTAATTTGCAGCATTAGACGTTCGTTAAGTCTGGTATGTCTGTCCGGAATTGAAACGCAATTATTGGTAAACCTGTATTAATTTGCAGCATTAGACGTTCGTTTTGTAAACCTGTTGTAATTTGCAGCATTAGACGTTCGTTTTGTAAACCTGTTGTAATTTGCAGCATTAGACGTTCGTTTCGTAAACCTGTATTAAGCTGCAGCATTAGACGTTCGTTTCGGAATAAAATTCCTCACCAGTAGTGCTCAGTTGAGCGTTGCATGTCATATTGGGCCTCTGGTTTACAAGTGTTTAGAACCGAGATTATTTTCAAACAGACTGGATAGGTCATACATGTCATTATCTGAGATATTTGTATGAGTAGGTTTTTAGAAGATGTACATATTAATCTATTGAGGAAAGCTATGTTGCAACCGCTATTGAAATAACGACCACTATTAAAATAATTATTTCAATAGCGGTTGAGAATGCACTGAAATAACGACCACTATTGAAATAATTTCAATAGCGGTTGGGAATGCACTGAAATCACGACCACTATTGAAATTGGAATAATTATTTCAATAGCGGTTGTATCTGCACTGAAATAACGACCTCTATTGAAATAATTATTTCAATAGCGGTTGAGGATGCACTGAAATGACGACCACTATTGAAATAATTATTTCAATAGCGGTTGAGAATGCACTGAAATAATGCCCTCTATTATTTCAATAGCGGTTGGGAATGCACTGAAATAACGACCACTATTGAAATTATTTCAATAGCGGTTGAGAATGCACTGAAATAACGACCACTATCTAAATTGGAATAATTATTTCAATAGCGGTTGTATCTGCACTGAAATAACGACCTATATTGAAATAATTATTAGTCCCCTATCGGTGAAACCGAAAGGGGATTATAGTGATAGTCGATGTCCGTCTGTCAGTCTGTCAGTCTGTCCGTCTGTCCGGGCTTGTATCCGCAACTCCTACCAAACTACTGAAGGGATTTCACTCAAACTTTACAAAATTGATCATCAGGAAGTCCTTTTATGCATATCCAAAGGACGTTGTTGTCGGATGTGCGTCATGCATTCTATTATAAAATGATTGAAGTTCTTAATGTATATTTGTATAATCATATTCCGTACATGTATTTGATTGGATGAGAGTTGCCGTTGGTTAATTTGGTCATGTGACAACCTACGTCAGTAAAGTATAAAAGGCGCGCTGCGTTCAAATATGGCTGATAACTTCTGACCGTTAGACAGTACAGACGTGCCATAGAAAATAAAAGATCAACCATATTTAGATTATTTTGCAGTTAATCTAAATACTTTAAGCAAAGTGCGATATTTTATATTTAAGAAAGCTAACAAAATTGAATAAGTTATCTCCAACCACACTGGACAAGCTGAACAGAGTAATTTATAAATTTTATAAATTTTTTATTTTTAAAAAACACTTACCTCTGTTGATCAGTACAAAGGGACTTCTTCTCTTGAAAGCACCCCGTGACTCCGAGTCTATTTCGATTGGTTAGCAATAACAAATGATAAGTAGTGGCACTGAAAAAAACTAGTTTTTTCTTCCTTTTCTGTCTCAATGCCTTTGCAGATGAACTTGTCACATACGGTAATATTTTAATGTATTGTTTTATTGCCTCCCATCCATCTCTTTTTTAAAATAATGGGATATACATATTGCAGTGCAATTTTGATGTATCATTGAAGAAGATTTTAAGTCCTGTACTTATGCATTGTATAATTTAGCTCAATGTTATTTTTTAACTTGGGTCTTATATATATATCAGATCTGAAATATCTTATCATTTTCTTCTCTGAAAAAATTTGCGGTTAATATGTATGGATTATAGTTCATTATGTTTATAAACTGAATGTTATAGAAAAAACCCTTCTTAAAAATATTTAAACGGATATCTTAATAATAAAATCAAAGCACCTTAAATTCGAAAAATGCAGCTGTACATGCAAGGTTTTCGTAATGATTTTGACCAGTATATACTGTTTATAGGAAACAAGCTAATGTATAAACTTACCAGTATATACTATACATTAGAAAGCAGAGGTAAAATACGACTGTTCCTCAACAAATACCTCTTAAAACTTTTGTTTTTGGTATGGTAAAATATATTACTATTAATTAACGAATAAGATCATATTCACTGGTTGTGCAGTGATAAACATAATCGTCATCGCAAATATATTCAATAGGCGGTTAGGTTATTCGTGTAGAAAAAAGTTCTTAAGACATTATTATTTCAATAGTGGTCGTTATTTCAGTTCTCAACCGCTATTGTTCAAATAATTTCAATAGTGGTCGTTATTTCAGTGCATTCTCAACCGCTATTGAAATAATAGAGGTCGTTATTTCAGTGCATTCTCAATCGCTATTGAATTCTCAACCGCTATTGAAATAATTATTTCAATAGTGGTCGTTATTTCAGTGCATTCTCAACCGCTATTGAAATAATTATTTCAATAGAGGTCGTTATTTCAGTGCAGATTCAACCGCTATTGAAATAATAGAGGTCGTTATTTCAGTGCATTCTCAATCGCTATTGAAATAATTATTTCAATAGAGGTCGTTATTTCAGTGCATTCTCAACCGCTATTGAAATAATTATTTCAATAGTGGTCGTTATTTCAGTGCATTCTCACCCGCTATTGAAATAATTATTTCAATAGAGGTCGTTATTTCAGTGCAGATTCAACCGCTATTGAAATAATTATTCCAATTTCAATAGTGGTCGTTATTTCAGTGCATTCTCAACCGCTATTGAAATTATTTCAATAGAGGTCGTTATTTCAGTGCATTCTCAACCGCTAATGAAATAATTATTTCAATAGTGGTCGTTATTTCAGTGCATTCTCAACCGCTATTGAAATAATTATTTCAATAGTGGTCGTTATTTCAGTGCAGATTCAACCGCTATTGAAATAATTATTCCAATTTCAATAGTGGTCGTTATTTCAGTGCATTTTCAACCGCTATTGAAATTATTTCAATAGTGGTCGTTATTTCAGTGCATTCTCAACCGCTATTAAAATATTATTTCAATAGTGGTCGTTATTTCAATAGCGGTTGTAACAAAGCTATCATGATCAGTTACTGATAAAATACAATACATCTTAAACGACAATAAAAAGTCATCAGTTATAATATGTAAGTATAAAGTATCGCTACATTCCTCACCGTCTCAGAAATGAACATTCAGACACCTGTTTATCTTAACGATTAGTTACTTGTAAAGTACAAATAATAACTCCTTGTAGTAGAATGAATTTTGCAGTTTGTAAAACTACATTTTTGTCTTTTTTTTAATTTTGCTAATATGAAACTAATAGAAACAACACAATGATCATTAATCAATAGTTATATGATATGCTAAGAAGTAAAGTTATGTCAGCTGTAGGTTCTTGTATTGCCATCAGTTTATTAACCAATGATTATCACCAAAATCAAAAACATCGATAAAGTCATCGTTTTAATGATAAATCAAGTTTTAAAAATGTGACAAAATACTGTAAGCTTCCATGATCCTTTCAGCAAACATTGGGCACATCATTCCCAGAATTTATCTGCACGGTTCGTAGCCGTCGTCTTCTATTCAGTCTAGCTCTTGCTGTTGTTTGGTTTTTCACCAGGATATAGTATTACCCTAAGAATAAGCATTTTTACATTTGATGAGCGTGTCCTGTTCTCATGTACTAATGCTGTATGTCTTATTTTATATCAGCATATGATAATGTCATTACATTTTAGCATGGCATAGCCGCATAAAACAAGTGATTTGATCATGCCGAGCAGACTATTCTATGTCTCACTTCCCAGCTGGAAGTTCACGTGTTTAACCTAATTTGCCAGTTTCAAAGTTTTTTTTTAACTTTGTTTTGGGGTTGTGATTTGGAAATGAATTGGTTTGTTTGTGATTGACTTTGTGGGATTGTGATTTGGACATGGATTGGTATGTTTGTTTTTTTACTTTGTTTTTGGATTGTGATTTGGACATGAATAGGTATGTTTGTTTTTACTTTGCTTTGGGGTTGTGATTTGGACATGGATTGATATGTTTGTGATTGACTTTGTGGGGTTGTGATTTGGACATGGATTGATATGTTTGTGATTGACTTTGTGGGATTGTGATTTGGACACGGATTGGTGTTTTACTTGGTTTTTGGATTGTGATTTAGACATAAATTGGCATGCTTGTATTCACTTTGCTTTGGGATTGTGCTTCGGACATGGATTGTCATGTTTGTTTTTACTTTGCTTTGGGATTGTGATTTGGACATAGATTGGTATGTTTGTTTTTTACTTTGCTTTAGGATTGTGCTTGCGAGATTGATTGGTATGTTTGTTTTTTATTATAAGTTTGGCAACCATGACGTAAACTAAAGCTAATTGCTTCAGAAATGTTTTATTCTCTACTACATGATGCATGTAAGATGTTTTACATCCTGTTTGTCAAATGTTATTCTCAGGATTGAAACAGCATTGTGTTCAAAAGCCAAACGCCTACTGAACACGGACTTGTAAAAATGAAAGTAAAGAAACTATAGCGTACTAGTATCTAACAACAATAAATACATAACAAAGAAGATATTTTTTCTCGTCTTATTTATGGTGTCAAATACCCAATACCTGACTATTTTTGCAATTTTGTAGCCTGTCCCAGCTATCTCGTAGTTTGTTCAGCTGCGTCACATACAATCTCATGTGATGGTAATAGACATGAAAATCTTTTTGACGTAACAATGAAAAAACAGAAAGTGTTTGGGTAGTAACATTGATGACAAGATATTTTGAAGAAAAAATATAAAACATGACAATTTATATCAATATTTCCTGGAAAATTGGGGGCGATTGATCCTGCGGTTGTTTCCACCGTAAGTTTGATTTATATCTGAATGGTCTTGATAAATACTTGTCGCCTTTTATTACAATTTTGTTGTTTTGACTTTCTTAGACAGTCACTTTCATGTGATATGGCTGTCTATTCAGAACATATATTATAATTCAGCACAGCGGTTTTGATGCCGTCAAATAGGATTTAGGTAACTACATTAAGTTTTTTTTCTTTTTAAATTTATTTATATATACTGGTTTTGTAAATGCAGTATATTCATTTTTTAATCTTTTAAAATTTAAATTTTAGTTGAAAATGTTATTTTTCAAGAAAACATAATTGTTCATTGGGTAGAACTTACTTTTGCACTCATTAAGTTCTATCTAAAGGACTTCTGAAAGACCATTTTTCATCGAAATGTTCAAAATGGCTTGATTTAAACCTTGTTAGGCTTATTGACGGTTGTACAAGGGTACACTTGGAAGACTCATCGTTTATTGTTCATTTATTTTAATTCATCTCAGACATAGTTTATACCACTTTTAGATTCTTGGAAATCTGTTCTCTGATCACAAATTCAGCAGTATATACAGCAAGCACTTCTGATACAGCATTGAGGAGTAGTTAAACTTTTTTCACCAAATTCAATTTCAGATTGAAATGTTAAAAAGCATGTTTTTTCTGTGAAGTTTGACAGAAAAGGTAGTTGCAGTTAACAGTTAATGTTAATGTTTTGTGTAACCATATAACCAGTTCTAGTGTGGGTGGTAACGGTTTGGTGCCTTAATGCTCTTTAGGAAACACTTTTGAAAATATTATAACGCTTTCGAACGTCAGTTTGTTTAATACATGTTCGTGTACAGTTCAACACAATTGGTATTATTATGTTTGTAAATGTAATAATATTGTTTGTTGTAAATCGTCTTTATCGAAATATTTACGAAGTACTTGTAAATCACGAAAATAAACTGCGGGTAAATTCGAGCGAATAGTATCATATGTACATTACAGCACAGTGTAGAGGTATATCGCAAATTAAAAAATGATATATCAAAGATTTATGATTCATTAGAAAGGAAGAGAGGATATTTTGAGTCATGCCATCAGCTTAGGGAGATTTTCAGTCAGAACATGTTGATAAAAAACACAACTACTTATATGAATGTATTAAAATATTCAAAGTCAGCCAGTCGCACCTGTCTTAGTGTACAAGGGGATTATTGCAATCCAAAGGTTAACAGCTTTCTCATCAATTATAAAATGTGAGCTAGAATCAATATTGAACTATGATACATTAAACCATGACAACGATATTAAGAAATCGGCCTGTTACAAGAGTACTACCACCAACAAGTTTGTACTATGATCGATGTATTTTCAGTTTAAGTGGTGGGTGAATGAGTACACAGGGCTTTACGGCCGTTGGATTCTTCATAAACTACATATGTCACATTTTGTTCTAAATAATGTTCTAGATTCTTTGTTTCTCTAAAAGATTACACCGAAATAAGATACATGTTTATACCAGTGGTATAGAGAATTCAAGAACCCGTCTAAAGAGTTATTCCCCTTAACAATATGTCTCTGTAGTTTTATTATTATTTTTATTTTTTTTAGTAAACTGATCCGACAGTGAACCAGAAATTGGCGAGTAATTTATGACACATTTGGGTTAAAATGTTCATTGGTCACTTCTAAGGTTGTTTACTGGCCAATTCCTACTATAAAAGTTAAAACTGTTCTGTCGTCTCTTCTTGTTAGGAATTATGTAAACTTCTCCACCCTTTGACATGTTGGTGGCCTAGCTATAAGGCGTCCGTTTCCCCGGGCCCCTATCCTGTATACATGACCTTTTTCAATTCCCATTCACAATCCCGAATCTACAATTTACCACGCATTTTCTTAAAGTGTTTGACGTCAAATCAAATCACATCAATTTTTGTACAAGTAAATAAACACGGAAAGTCGCTTAACTTGACCATCTGTGTCCAGTTGACCTCATTTTACATTGCCAGTGGACACCTGTCAGTTTTTTATGCTCCTTTATTAATATGGGACAGTTGTGTACTTCGAAACACTTAGTATGTGTCAAAGATGTTATTCATTGCCTTTTTATTAAGTAGTATTGGGCAGGTGAGATGGAAATTGATTTATCTCTAGAGTATAAATATAAATCTGAGGAATTTCCTGTTTTTACTGGATTTCTCCAGAACTGACCGCCTACATGTCCAGTTTCAGGGTTAATGGCATCACTTTATTTTTTTTTAAACTAAGCATCAACACATACATGTTTGACATCCGACTGTTGCTTTACAAAGTGAAATACAGATTATTTATTTATTCAACTAGTTTATAATCGTCTAATTTTACAACTTTGTCAGTTTTCTTAATTTCTCTGGCTAGGTAGTTTATGAATAGATCAAATAATGTAGGAGATAAATGGTCTCCTTGCCGCATACATTGCCTATGATTTTGTGAACTTTAGTTCAGGAGTAGACAATCACGTCATACACCTGTAAACAACATAACCCTGGGGAATATGGTCCCTTTGTCACTGACTTTTTGACCATCTTAGTACTTCATTTAAGTATACAGCTATATACTATATAGGTATAATAACATTTATCTTCTGTATGTGTCCACTAACAGCTGTAAGACTCGGTGATATTACAATGTGCACTTCTTACTACCAAACACAATCTTAACCAAATACAAGAGTTACCTAAAAATTCGGGATATCCTTAAACTTACAAAATTATTGCGTTATAAAATTTGCCAGATTCAAGTTAAGAACATCTTAGTTAAGCAATGATTGGACCAGAAAACATTTAACAAAATACAATACTTAGCCCTTATTACAATGGAACCTAGCTGATAAAAATACAAACATGACTATAATAGACACCGTATCATATGTTTTTTCAGCTACCCCTCGGCTTTAAATTGATTTAAGTTTGCATCTGTCGTTTTTGTTTGTAAATGAAGACGGCTTCTTAATAATAATAATAATAATAATAATAATAATAATAATAATAATAATTATTATTATTATTACGAGATTCATTCGGTATCATAAATTATCATATGGAAATGCATTTTTTGTTGTTTTACTAATTGTTGACTATATACTTTAAAGGTTTGGTTTCTACTGGTAGTATCCGATGTTGTTTTATCGATTTTATGATGAATTGGTTCCTGATGGGAAACGAACTCTGCATTTATGAAATATTAAAACACATTGATTGTATGTATTTATGATGGTTGTAGTTTTTAGGCAAGTAATTTTGAATAGATTAAAGCTGTGAACCGTTTTGAAATATGACACATATTTTTCTGTTTTACAGAACCATTTCGTCGATCGATCATGGTCCGGGCACTAAAAATTAAAGCTTTTCTATTAACTTTGGTGTCTTAAAACCTAATGCTCAGATTGGTCATTGGAAAAAGTTATATTGTCGATATTTCTCAAAACAGCAAACTTTTTTATCATATATGTTGAATATTAAATCAGTTTCCCCCAGTTCACTCTTCATAACACCCATTTATTTGTACATTTCCTGATTTCGTTACCTGTATATGATATATAGCTAAATACAATTTGTATGTGTTTTCAATTATATATACAATATATATGGATCTTTTTCTGGGAATTTTGTTATCCATGTGTTGATGCATTTCTTTCAATAGTGTATTTAATTTGGGTTTTATTAATCAAATCAAGATTATTTAATGACCAAGTTAAGCATAAAGTATTGATACATAGGAATTCAAGGTATTTATATATCAGTAACCCAATGTTGTATCGCTTTCATTTTGAATATAACGAATTTTGCTTAACATTACCAGGTACAGACCTCGATGTAGACAGAAACTAGTTTTGCTTTGCTTTTTTCTGTGGTTTTCTCATTGTACGACGAGTTTTCTCCACCTTTCCAGAACTGAACATCTCCCCTTTGTGAGGAAAATAAATCTTTTCTTGAGGTGTAAAACACTTTTCTTTCTCATCAATTTCAATTACAAAACCCGAGGTAGAATTACAAGCTACCTATGGGAAAACAACTGGCATAATGAACAAGGCGTTACAAGAGATGGAAAAGTTTGGTATTTACGATCGCTCTGTCATGTGCATTCAAAAGTAGCACATGACAATTACATGTAATTGTGTTATTTTATATAAAATAAAATAATCAAAAGAAGCACATGGCAGTACTATGTCATATTATGTACCTCGTATAGGACTTTGTCGTAACTGATTAAATGAACACATCTAATAAATCTGGAGATATTAAGTTTTGATAAACATAAAGTGAGTGTTCTGTTAATTAGGTGCGTTAATGTCGACCATTCTACACTCACCTTACATTTATACTTAGTACATAACATGTGTACAGACAAGTGCAAGTATAACAAACTGCATGTATATGATAAATCAGTCACTACATGCAGACACACGCTATGTACACAATGACACGTTCAGTTTACAAGCAATGTCCATTAATCACAGTAATGCAGTGGGAGAAGATAAATGTGCACCATTTGGCCGAGAAACCTGCCTCATCTGATTTTCAACCATGTATTAATTTTGATTAAGTCGACTTTACCAAAATAAAATCGCCAACAGTAGGTTTCTCGGTGTTATGCCACAGGCGGTTGACTGAAAGGTCAATATCCCTTGCCCCCAAGAAATCGAATTTAAGACAGGAGAGCCATTAATCACCCTGGGGGTTTTCTATTGGACTTGTTAAGACATGATTATCTGAAGTTCTCAAACTCCTACTTATTTACTTTTTGCGTTGTTTTGATTTAAAACTACGGAGAGTTTAGTTTAATTTTTATGTTGTTAATTTCTAACTAACAAATATTAAATAAAATGGATAATAAACAAATATGTTGTGTGACAAAACACGTGACGTTGCGCCTTGCCAAACATGTAACGACTGTGCATACTTGGCAATATAATATGGAGGTGAGACGGAGTGCTTACGTTATCGGAAAATACTCCTCAATAAAATATGATAATTTGTAGAAACAATTGAGAATTTTTGAATCAGTATAGTCAGCGTTGAAACGTGACAATGGTCCCCTACGAAGCCATTTCTATGAACATTCTAGTCATTTTGAGTCCATTGCACAAACAGTGGTTCTAGATATAATGTCCTGCTTAAGGTTCAACTATAAATCTCACCCCTAAGTTCTGTTGCATTCTAGACAAGTATTGCGGTTAGAAACCCAGTGAGTTTATTGTTTTTTAAACATTCAAATTATTAATTACGAGGGTATTTCAGTAGAGCTTAGATTTTTAATAATAATATCGTTTGCGTTATGCATTGTATTTATGCATTACGGTTTGTCAATTTTCGAGGGTATTTCAGTAGAGCTTAAAAATCTAATAATAATATCGTTTGCGTTATGTATTGCATGTATGCATTACGGTTTGTCAACTTTCGAGGGTATTTCAGTAGAGCTTAGATTTTTAATTGCGTTATGTATTACATGTATGACAAAGTATCAACATAATAGTGTCAGGAATAAATTGAACCTAACCAAATTTGCTCATTAACATGCAGCAAGGTGGAGGAACAAAGTTATCATCAGTGTTCAGGATCAACCATACATGCAATAGATAATGCCACCAAGGACTATGTGAAGGGATAGAGTAAAACAAAAAATACAGAGGAAACATGATAACTTTGTCACAATTAAATGATGATTGTGTCATATAACATTTTTGAATGTATTGAATAATAAAATTCAAAAAGTGATATGATTGTCCAATATCCTTAAACTGATTTAAGAACAAATGTACAAGTGTGAGGTATACATAAATATACGTAAACATAAATATTTTAATACTGTTCTTTGAATGGTTGTGAATAGACATGTGCTTTTTAATACATTGTTTTATAAAAATTAAGCGTAACATGTGACAACTGACATTGATTTCTCTGCGTACTATATATGTATGTATGAATTATGAAGCAGATTATATATCTAATCTTCAGTCAGTGATGCTTTACATTCAGTTTTACGTTAATAACTGTTCCACTGCTTTTAACTGGTAAAGTGATGGCCCAGCTACACGTTTGTATTCTTATTTTACTACTTTAAAAATAAATAAATGAGGAAAAAGGGAAAGAAAAGAAATCTGATGGATACATGTATCTACTCACTTTTCATTCTCTTATGTCATATACATTGTACCATTTTTTAAATTAAATCATTAAATACATTTAAAAATGGTATATGACAATATATACCATTTTTGAATGCATTTTATGATTAAATTCAATAAATGGTATATGACACTTACATCAAATAAGTATTTATTATTCAACACACCGGACATATTGTTTTAATATAAAGAAACACGGGGACTCGGTTAGAGATAATAACAAATTTTGTTTATATGCAAATAGAAATCTGATTATCTAATATGTCTATTGTGGAAAAAATTAATAAAAGGCCCGTTCTCTAAATTAAAATATTCAGACTTCTATTAGGGAAAAATACAAAATACAAAAATTTATTCATTGTCGTATACCTTTTTCAAAGAATTATATGCACATATTAAACTATCGCTGGTTAAACACGCTTCACTAGTTTTTATGTAACAAAGTATAAAATTTTTAGGAAATTCTGAGTGTACATTAAAAATGATTGACGTTTATCTGATGAAACTTAAGTACATCTGTGGAAATAAACATGAAGATTATAAATATTATAGGTTGAAATATTAGTGTGAACATTCATAAAAACTAGTTTGACAATAACACAGATTAGATATTGAATATTGTTATTGTATTTTTATGTCAAATGTAGAATTTTTATATCAGTATTATAAAGTGATATATTACATGTTAAATTTTGTATTTATGTGCTATCCTTAAACCGTAAATGTAGCATACCTGTATCATTACATAGAATTGCAGTCGGATGACAATATAGACAGTCGGATGACAATAACGTCAGTCGGGTGACAATCATGACGAACAGGATGACAATATGACCAGTCTGATGACAATAAAACCAGGCGGATGGCAATATAGTCAGTTGGATGACAATATAACCAGTCGGATGACAATATAGACAGTCGGATGACAATATGGCCAGTCGAATGACAATATAGTCAGTCGGATGACAATATAGCTAGTCGGATGACAATATAAACAGTCGGATGACAATATAGCCAATCGGATGACAATAAAGTCAGTCGAGTGATTGGTGCACGGCATGGCTGTAACAACTAAACAGACTGGCATTTATAATTGATATTCTTATATATGTTAATTGATTTTAAAAAATTAAATAGTATTTAAAGTTAATTTAAGCTTTTTTATTTGATTTTTCGTGTCGCTGGATTACCAGAAGTATTTATGTTCAGTTTTAATTCGACTTGTGAGCTGTCGATACTATTTGGTTTTCTTTTTTTATTTGTAATTCTCTTTATTTGCCACAATTTTATATATGAAGTTGTATTTAAAATCTTAACTATGAGAAGCCAATAACTTCTTATAGCATATTAAGGAAGTGTTATTTATGTAACAATAATTATGTTTATATGCAACTTGTACTAGTATAAGAGGAAAGGTTTGAATTTTGTTTCCTTATTGGGAATCTAAATAGAAAATACATGTTTAATTTACAGTGTGTAATTGTTAATAGTCACGTTCAATTTTAATGAAAATACTATACTTCGAAACTTTTTCATGGTCAATACGACTCATTGACTTAATGTGCATGAAATAGCGAGTGTCTAGTTTGAACATTCAAAAAAAAAATGCAGATCGAGAACCCACCTTCGTCCATAGGGATTGTCCATTCTAAGGCGACAACCTACAATTAATAATATACCTTAGTTCGTTCATGGCCGTAACTAGGGCTTGATTGTCTGTGAGGCAGAAATTTGATGCGCCAAAGGCGCGTTTATCCAGGGGGTCCGGGGGCATGCCCCCCCCCCCGGAAATTTTTTAAAACTTTAAGCCAAATTCCTGCATTTTCCTGGCATTTTAAAGGCTAAAAGATGTTTACTCAATTCATGTATTTTGATATCAAAATGGGTTGTAACTGAAAATAAAATATTTGATAGTCCCAAAGTCATAGAAGCCCGGTATAAAAAAGAAAGAAGGGAATGATCTGAAAAAATAGATCAAGTTGATAAAGCTTCAAGTGTAATGCCAAAGTTTGAGCTAGCATCTCCGGATGTATTGGATATGTTCATCTAGTCAGTTTTGGTGAAATTCTTCAATGAGGGCTCAGGCACCGAAGTGCCGCCTACCAAAAGTGACTTAACGTCCTCTATAAAAATAAATTCTGTGAATAGTGTAGTTAAACATCATGTGTTGCATTTAAATCTTCTCTTATGACTTTTTTTACATACATAAAGAAAAAATGTTTTTTTTTAAAGTTTTAGAATATGTAGAAAAAAAGACCAAGCTGGGTTACTTGTTGGTGACAGATATAATTATGCATACTAATATTATTACTACAATAAATGAAAATGTCGACGACTGAAGATTTTCATCTAATAACTACATGACACTAAATCGGACATACGGATCGAGTCGACTAATCTATTCATCAATGTCAAAAGCAAGTGGGAATTTTCTAATTCCAGTACTGTCCCACTTCTTAAGGACTTTTTCAGGACAAACGTTTCCAATAGCATCATCACGGTGAATATGTAACAGTGACAGGCTATAGAACCGAGTTCCAGTCATTGTTGATCTATTCCACACTTTCAGTCGTCTCATGGCAGAGAATGATCTCTCACATGAGCATGAACATGCAGGGATAGTGAGTAAAAGTTTGACTATAATGTGAATATTCGGATACAATGTCTTGTCTGCTAATGGCATGGTATCTAGCAAAGATTTTGCATCTAAATTGCCGTTTCTGCATCTAGTTAACCACCTATCAATCTCTTGAGGAAAGTTGTCGGAATATGGCAAATCCGCACCATAGATGTCTCTTATACTATCAACTATCTCTGGGGTAATCTTGTCAATGTTACATGGGATCAAATACGACCCATAAAACAACGGTTTTATTTCCTCTAGGAAACGATAATTTATATGGGCAAGTTTTTTTTATTGTTATTGTCTGTTTCCCATAAAATCTTAAATCGGTTAAAAAAAATCTGCAGAATTCTAGGTGAGGCAACTGCCTCACTTGCCTCAATGGTAGTTACGGCCATGTCGTTGTCTGATTTAGTTATGATGAAGACCGCATGTTTTATTAAGTAATACATTTAATTGTAATGGATACAATTGGTCGATAGGCTTTAAACAAGAGCGTAGTTCCAATGTCTCCTGAAAGTCCAACTGTCCACTACTAGCATTAATTTTAAGTTTTGTAATGTGTTTCTGTTCAAATCATTGGCATTATATTATAAGTTGTCGTAGTTAGAAAGCTAGGACTAAAGCACATGTATGTAATTAACTCGGCTTATATTCTAACGACAAAGTTAAAATGTAATTATGATAAACTCAATTTAACTGACGAGAACAAGTGTGTCAGTTTTCAATATATATATATATATATATATATATATATATATATATATATATTATATATATATATAATTATATTATATATATACAACGATGTACAATAATAGCCAATATGTAATTAAATTGGAGAACACAAAATCTCAACAGACTGTAAACGAACGTCTGATAAAAAACCTCGACTATGGACGGCCATTGAACTTCTAGTGTCTAGTGGTAGTACTATTAAAGAGACATTATCTATTTCACTGCTACTATACACTTCTTGCATCTGAAAACATGTACTTGGCAACACTGAACAGCCAGTGTATCCAAAAAAATAACATAACACAATACAAGTAAATGGTTAAACAGCCAAACAACACAAGATAAGAAATGACAAACACATAATTATGGGAATTATTGAGTATGAAATTACAGACATTGGATTGGCACTGAAATAAATGCCCAATGGTAGCGTTATTGCTTTAGTGTTTAAGAAGTCAGACACTCCCTTCACTCTCGATTCCATTATCTTGTTGAGCTGGAATGCTTCGGATGTTTAAGTTTCACAGTTAATACCATTCATGTTTAGGTAGAAAAAAATACGAAAACCACAAAGATACCGTGGGTTGTCGATCATAAGTCTGGAACATTAAAAGCGATGTCTTTTTTGCAAGGGAAATGGACTGTGTGACTCAAGAAACTATCTAGATCTGCTCTGAACAGAGTAACTATTGTCAGTTTTCACAGAGTTAGTGTCAGTGGCGGATTCAGCGGGGGGGTGGTACGCTTTTACCCTTTATGTCGCTAATAATACATATTGTTCATTTTGATTTTTCAATTCCAGCCCCGAAATACATATTGCAGCTCAGATTGCACCAGAATGCAGTATTTTTGCGCCATTTTTTTCAATTTTTTCTGGGGGAGCATGCCCCCGGACCCCCTAGAAGGCTCGAGCCCGAGTTCGGCTCTCACATTATACCCCCCCCCCCCAGTGGCGGATTTAGGAGAGGGGTTGCGACCCCCCCCTTTGAAAAATTTAAAGAGAGAGAGAGAGAGTGAGATATTGACTGATTAAAATTATTTTTTTGGCCCCCATCGGGGCTCTCCCTAGACCCATCGTCTCTGGAAGCTCGCGCCTTTGGCGCTCGCATCTAGCATTGATATAATTCTCGCCACTCCCTCATCTCTCCCTTTAAAAAATCCTGTATAGATCTCAACCCCCCTTTCAAAAAGTCTTGGATAGTTCTCAACCCCCCCCCCCCCCTTTAAAAAAATCCTGTATCCGCCCCTGCCCCCCCCCCTTCTAAAATTCTGGATCCGTCTCTGGGTGTGGTTGAATAATGACGGTTTTCCATCGTGTTCGACTGGACCATTATTTAGACCACTTTATCCTGTAGTCATATGTTGCTGGGATGACCTCCTACCATCCCACGTATAATTTCCAGCCAATGTTCCGTAAACACACACCGTTCAAACTTTTTAAATAATCAATGCGCTAACAGTCCTGCATGTTTATCATCCATAATAATTTAATTTTTAGGAAAAAAATGAAATATAAAAAAATAATTCATCATGTAACGCGTGTATCACACTCAGTTTTAAAGTTAGTTTCATACTTTTTAAACTTAGAATTGATGATAATGTCTACAAAATCCCAAAATAATTTTGTAAGGTGCTTGGTGACGTCACGCCATTGTTGACGTTAACTTGCTTACGTCATTATGAAAACAAAGATGGCTGACCCCAAACTCACTTGGAACAAGATTTTATTCATTTCATTTTGCATTTTCACATTGCCGTTGTCATGGAAAGGGTCATAGTCAAAATGGTTTTAAGTTTCATTTCTTCCTTTACAGTTCTAAACGTTCCGGTAATGAAACCAGCAAAATGTCCAACTTCAAAATGTGAAAATCTCAGCGGTATCTAGCCTAGGACCATCATGAACACAACGGCGAGTACACTAAACGATACAACCCACCACAGTGTGACAACACCATCAGGCCATGGGAATGTCACAGAACGTGTGAGACATTGGCATGTACAAGAGCACGAATCTGCAGTTTTATTTTTTATATTTTTTAGCTGCGCCATAGGAGGTGAGATTTTGAACTTGTAATTTTGATGATGTTTCCCCTTTCATAAAGTGATAAATCTGTTATCGTAATGCAAGTTTTTGTTATTTTGGTAATATGGCATACATTATATTTCATTGGAACTTTAGAAGCGGAAAATCGTCATTTTCCAATTAGGTTATTATCTTTTCGGGGTTACTTCCGGTCTAAGATTTTGGAGAACTTGGAAAGATTTAAAACGGAAACACGCTGGTATTGTGTATTGATTTAATTTATTTAAAATATCACAAAACATCATAGTTTTTTGGCATATATAACATCTACAGTTCTTCTACTTGAGAAAAATAATTTTGTAAGACTCCTTTACTTTTTACTCCCCCTACAACAGTACAACACCTCTACACCAGCGACATTTACTGAGATTTGTATTAAATGTCACTGACTGTACTCAGGTACTTTGGACCTACTGTTTATTTAGCCTATTTCGGAGAAAGCAAGATTGCAAAATACTCTATAAATTTCAATACGACGGGTACAAATCAATGATTCTTTTACTTACATGAGCCGAGTCGTAACTGAAAATTTCTGTTTTGGTTCCATCCTTGCTTAATATATCATTTTATACGACAAAATATAACCTGAGGGGGTGTTTACAATGGTAATCTTTTTTACGAAATGGCGGGGTTCTTTATGTTACGTAGTCATGACGAAAGAGTCGACTATTTACGTAGGTTAGTGCAGCTCAAGAACTGATTGATTTTTGCGTAACCGGGATGACCAAAATCGATTTAATAAAGTAATAAAGTGAACTACCTTTCTGCATTTTCAAACTTGAAAAAATTGACGTAAATTCAAACTTTTAAACTCAACCCGACCTTTGAACTACCCTTTATTGTATCCCTCGCGAACCTACGTAAATAATAAATTCTTCCATCATCATTACGTCACACGAAAGACTCCGCCATTTTGTCAAAATTTTTACCATTGTAAACACCCATCCATAACACGTTTTGGTGCATTAAAGGAGTTATAATGCACGGATTAGATCGAAATAAGGATTATTAGCAACGACTCGGCTCATGTAAGTAAATGATTATTTGATTTTTAACCGTGTCATTCAGATCTATGAGATATTAGCGTTATTCCTTTCTCTCCAGCTGAGTAAACGGACAGTAGAAATGTGATTACACTCTGTACGGTAGTGAAATGATAGATGCATTTGTCCTTGCATACTTGCTCTGATTACATTCTGTAAATAAAATCCTAAGTCTATCTTCTTAAGTAATAGTATTAAGTTATAGTAAATCGGATATCTGTTTTATCATTTATGAGAAATATTTTAATAAATTTATCTTTTTTGGGAGCTACAATCAAATTTTTGGAGTCAAAACATAGTCTCAAGAATCAACCAAAAACCAAGTCATGTGTTCTTTTACAATCTTCTAGTACTTGTAGTAGACCAAACTTTTATAGTGAAACATGCTTCACTACATTGTTCAAGTTTTATTGATTATCAAGAAACTGGTAGGTATCACGTTAACGGTGTAGACAGATGTCTCAGGAGTATTACTATTACTTATTTTAAATAAATGTAAAAAGAGGATAAGCTGACATACTTTTGTACTGCTAGTACATGTTTACAAGCTTACAATTATTAAAATCCCAACAATAAAAATCTTAAAAACATTAACATAAGCGAACACTACCAGTATAAATAGTACAACAATCTGATGGGCCTTGTGTACTCATTTGGGTATTTTTTAGAACATGTAGAATTTCCAGTTATGATTACATTCAAAGTTCAAATTTAGAAGAATTAGGTGCCTTTTATTTAGTGGGGCTTCAGTCTCCAACTTGTCTAAAGTGTGCAAGTAAAGATCACAGCACCACTTACTACCTAGGTTCCAATACTAACCAGACAGATCCTAGTGTGAGAAAGTTTTGCGTTTCACATACTGAAAATCTGGATTTCTCCAGGCACTCTAGTTTCTCTATCATCCCAAAACTGACTGCCTTAATATAACTGAAAAAAATTAATTTGGACATACCGTCACATACAACACTATTACTGCTACAATTTATTTTGTGTTCCAAAAAGAAGAAAGTTATTAGTAACTGAATAAGGACAGAAAACAACAAACGAAGCAAACACATAAGACAAGAAAAACAAACAAGTATTTGGATCACTGATTACTACACTTATTAAATATTACCTAAATATATGGATCTATATGTGACTTTATTAGTTTGTAAAGACCTGTTCAAGTCTCGAAGCCTTAATGAGTGGACTATTGGAGTTGTATGCCCTAGTCAAGATTCGTTCACTTATATTGAGATGATCAGTTCAGAAATGATGGTAAGAACCTGACCTTGGAGAAAAACCAGACCTTCGGCAAGCAAACAAAACTGGTATGTTGGGGATTCAACCATGGAAAGATATCTGGCATGAAAAAATTAGTCACTGTTTCTGCACAGCAACTGATTGCAGGGATTCATCAAGGGCCTATTTAAGGCCAAAATTCGGCCCCATTCCCAATGGAAAAAACATTCATTTTTTTCCCAAAATCGACTGAGAAAATTTCCAATTAGAAAATTGTGTTGTTTTTAAACGAAAAAAAAAGTAAATTTTGTGAAAGACCCCCCACCCCCATCAGCAAAATCAAGTAAAAGATTCTAGATTATTTTAAAACAACGTCTGCAAAGCTTGATGGCAATAATGTTTCTACATCAAAGGAGTAAACCGAAATTTCCCAAAATGAGCAAAAAGTTGATAGTTTTTTCCAATTTTTAGTTTAGGGCCTTTTCCCAAAAGACCATGATAAATCCCTGGATTGTCATAGAAAAATAAAACAATGTAGTAAATTTTCCTGGTAGAACACTTTCCGGTCCTGTGGATCCTACCGTTACAAATGTATATGGAACATGATATACTATGTGAAGATATACTGTAAGCCAACTTTTATTCGCAGATAGTAACTTTCGCAATTCTCTTGCCAAAAACATTCCGCGAATATTAACTTTCCCAATTTGTACTTAAGCTGAATATTTGGTATAAATAAAACCATTTTCGGAAACAAATTCATTGCGATTAACTTTCATGATTATTTTGTTCTCGTGAAATACGTGAATAAAGGTTGGTTTACAGAAGATCAGATGCACTTGTATAGCATTCAATCAGTTTCTTGTTCTGAAGTTTCTCTACAATTAGACATATTTCTAAATCATACAAATCACATAATGAGATGTTTTACTGTAACATTATCATTTTACATAACAGTCTTGTGACTATTTTATATATATGTATTTTCAGCTTTAATTAGGAGATTACTTCAGGGATTAAAGATTAAGTTACCATACACAGTAGTTCTACTTGTTCTTGGAGTTTTGTTTGGATTATTATCAGGAAGATATGAAGCTGTACATCTTTATGCCAGAGTGGTGGAAACAGATCCACATCTTATACTTCACATCTTTCTACCTGTTCTTATATTTGAATCTGCTTTTGCTATGGAGGTTCACACATTCCTTAAAACATTTGTTCAAGTAATTTTACTGGCTATCCCTGGATTAGGTAAGTATGTTACTCATATACACCATAACATGTAAATTAAAAGTTAAAAATTATAATGTCTTTTAGAACATGTAGAATCAGTAATCATTATACTAGGATTTGAATTAAGAATTTTTAATTATGATTTTAATTAAGTGAAGTACCATACCTTTCAATGAACATTGCAATAGAAAAAAGTTGTTATAGTTTTACTTTGAAATATAAATTTTCTAAAGAATGTTTAATTGTCCAAGACCATAAACTATATACATGTACAATATACATCACAAACCTTACCATTACTCATGACCTCTTACCCTAGGATAGAATCCCACTCCAGCAGACCCTAGTGTAAGTTTTTTTCAGTTGCCAAAGGTTGGTGTATTTCTCCAAGGTTGGGTTTCCTTCGGCATCCCAGAACTGATCACCATGATAAAAGTTAAAGAATCTTGACTAGGGCAAAAACAACACTTTATTATCTACAGATTTATCAGAGATCATACCTGGATTAATTGCAAAAAAAAAAAAAAAAAAAAAAAAAAAAATTTATATATCTATATGACACAGCCATTATTGAATTATGGTGTGAATGTATTTTTGGACTTGCATAAAGTTGCATTAATTTGAATCAGTATTCCACATAACCATTAGTTATTTTTCTGACTATCGCTGTCTTCAGTAAATTTTATATTTTTAACTTTTCAGCATTGTCATCTTTTCTAACCTGTTTACTGGCTCGGTACTTATTCACATACAACTGGGATTGGAATGAAGGCATGATGTTTGGTTCTATATTAAGTGCCACAGATCCTGTGGCTGTTGTGGCTCTTCTCAGAGATGTTGGTAAGTAAATATGTAGGTTGATCATTGTGCTATATGATTCCTTAGTGGGGGAGTGGACTAAAGCACACAAAACAACAGAACACAACACACAAATCACAACACAACACAATGCAACAACACAACACAGATACAATAATAATACATTACAATACAAATGTTTTTATTATTAATCAAGTTTGCTTGTCAAATGTCAGCTGTTTTGTCTGGGTACTTGGATATCACAATCCGAGGACTGATCATCTTATTTAAGTGACAGAATCTTGACCAGGGCATTTATATAAAAAACTTTACACTAACTATGGGAACTCTCCAGGGATAAAACTAGTACAGTCAATCCTTTGTATATAGTCCACTGAGAGGGAACCAGTAATAGTGGCCTTAATGGGAAGGTGGCCTATATATACAGGTTCAAATAATATGTATAAAGAACAATTGGTATACAATTCTACTGGCCTTTATAAGCAGGTGACCCTTGTAGAGGTGGCCTTTAGGACAGGATTGACTGTACCTTATGGGATTCGTCAGCATACTATGTGATCAATATGAACATTTGTACAGAACAATATGGAAATGTTTACATCGCAAATTCCCAGAATAACATCCTTTTGCAGGAAAGCACCAACTTATACAATTTCTAACACAATGAAAATTATTATTCCACACAAATGTTATGAGGTTACATGTGATGAAAGTCATTCCAGGATTCTTTAAATGAAACTTAAAAACCTCATGTCTTGATTAAAAAGAACCCACATCTGGGTTCATCTGAGTGGTCACTACCATATGTGCATTGTTTCAAGTTCACAGATTTTTTTAACTCTGCAATTTTTAGTTGGTGATGTATTGATATAAGTTTATAATCTCTACTGGGGTGTAAAATTTATTTCTACTTTCTCATTAACAATTATTTCAGGACACTTCTTTAAAGTGACATATGAGGTACTGTGGTAAATATGTTACCAAAATACTCTTTAGAGGAAAATGTAAAGAATATTTTGACCATACCCAGGACCATGCTCAATAAATAAATCAGGATCTCATTGCAATTAACCATGTCTTTGTCAATTCTTTCTTCAGGTGCATCTAAGCAGCTTGCTATGGTGATAGAAGGAGAATCTCTTGTAAATGATGGTGCTGCCATTGTATTTTTCAACATATTTTTGAAGCTGACAACTACAGAAGAAGGAATGACAGGTATTGACAGTTTTATTTCTCCTGCTGTATTGTATATTTAGAGATAGACCATAACAGTGTTCTCTATTATAGACACAAAGACACAGAGCCATGTCATTAGCTCCTTACAGAATTGTAAATATTTTTCCACTTTTTAATAGCACTTTTATTTAAATAAATTATAAATGCAGGTTGAATATTGCAGGTACAGAATGTAAGGTCCTTACTTAATGGAAAAACCCTACAGTTTCCCTAATTTTTGTTGAAAAATTCTTTGTTTATCATGCAAAAAGTTGTGACTTTAACAGTTCAGGATATTTGAGTTTCAAGAAATTGATTTTTGAACAAACACCAAATATTATAGCTTTGATTTCAAGAGTAGAGATGTAATGCATTAATTGAGTAAATTTTTTATCAATTTTTATTATTATTTGTTGATATTTGACCAATTTGCCACTTGAAAATAGTGATTCTGTTTTTTCAGTGGCACATAGTTTTGAGAATTGACTCATCATTTGTTTAATGAATCGACCACCAACACAAACACCATTGGATACTTGATTATGACTAAACACAAGTTGTATTATCTTACAGATTAGTCCAGTCATATCTGATTTACTGAAAGCAATTATTCATATTTTATGTTGTAAACAAAAGAGAAGAGTGAGTGAGATTATTGACCTCTTTACAACGGATGTCTGTCTGGAATGAGATTATTGGCCCCTTTAGATGAGATGTCTGTCTGGAATGAGATTATTGGCTCCTTTAGATGAGATGTCATTCTGGAATGAGATTATTGGCACGTTTGGATGGAATGTCTGTCTGGAATGAGATTATTGGCCCCTTTAGATGAGATGTCTGTCTGGAATGAGATTATTGGCCCCTTTAGATGAGATGTCATTCTGGAATGAGATTATTGGCTCCTTTAGATGAGATGTCTGTCTTGAATGAGATTATTGGCCGTTTAATTTGGGATGTCAGTCTTGAATGAGATTATTCAATTTATTGGCTCCTTAAGATGGGATGTCTGTCTGGAATGAGATTATTGGCCCTTTTAGATGGGATGTCTGTCTAGAATAAGAAGATAAACTTTCAGTATTTCTGTTTGCAACCATTCATTTGACAGCTTGGTGAACTGGAGAAATGTGAAATGTAATTTTGTTTTTGGACATGACACACATTTTAACTTGACCTTGAACCCATAATCCTGAAATTATTTTGTGACCTTAATAACTTGGCTATGTATTTCTACCTTATGCAGAAAACTGAGGACCCTCTCTTTTATTTTGGAATTGGGTCCAGTTCACTTGAAAACTTGAATGTTTTGTGAGATTTTGCCTCATTTGTGAAAGTACAAAACAGTGACAATTATATAAAGACCATATAAAGATACATACCTTTAAAAAAATCAAATGTAAAAGATTTTAAAGAAATGCAAAAAACATAAAAAATCCCTATTTCCTTTTTTAATTGGACTTAATTTTGGTCTAGAATTTGCCTAATTGAGAATGCTGCATAATAATGATATTGTAATTCTGGATAAATGAATAAATACAAAATTGTACTTTTGAAAAAAAACTTGTCTTTTAAAATTTGATATTACTGAATATCATGATGGGTTTATAATGGGAATTCGAAACCTATAAATTTTTATTTAGTAGCTAAATTCACAATGGGTCGCATTCAATAATTTTTGTACTTTTTAAGTTCTATTTCAGTTGCGAAATGGAACACAAACAAAATTAAACATCATTTGAATTATTTATAAATCTGTAGTAATACTTTCTTGTTGAGTTCATGTGGAAATGATGAGAGTTGAAGTTTTATTGATTATATTTTTCGCTTGATTAAAATTTTGAGTTTTTAGGGATGGATTTTATGACCTTAGGCCAAAGACACCAACAGACAATAAGATATTGATGATATATTGATTATTTATCCCATATATAAAGTTATAACTTTTGTGTAGTTATTTAATAGAACAAGTTTCTCAGTATAGACATATATAAATTTTGTGAGATGTTAGTGATGAATGTCTAAATAATTCCAGGTGTGTGTTTGTGTGTAAGAGATTGATGTTGCATAAGAAATATAAGGATATATTGTATGTAAATGTTAACACCAAAATACAATTAAATGTTTAAATCAGAATTTAATAGTGGTCATATAAATTTTAGATTTAAAAAGAAATTTTTATGTATTAAAAGATGATTTTACAGATATGACATAGGATACATTGTAATTACTTTATTTTTACAATCATGGTTATATTAATACACCCCCCCCCCCTCGCCAACTGTAAATGTACCCCTATCAGTCTGTTCAGCTGTCCAGACAGGGATATATGCCTGCATTGTTGGCTATTTGTTTGTCCACCCCTGCATTGTTGGCTTTTTGTTTGTCTGCATCTGTCTTCAGTATAAGAGCAACAGGATTTATATTTGAAGGGATATTTGAACACATCATGGAAATGTACAGGGTCAAATAATTTTGTTTTCATTGAATTATCCATTAAATAAGAAATATACTTAGTCAGTTTGCAGGTCAGTTAGGGTACATTACTTGTCTAGATATCTTCTACAATTATGAGCACATGTATATGGAGGAAGTTGTGTGTCCACACAGTTATATTGTTTTTCTTAAATTTTCTAAAGCACCTTAAATATATTACTACAACAAGCTGTTGTACATAAGATTACAGAATCAATATATGGCCATGTCAAAGGATTGGTCAGACATGTCACAATAAAAAAATCATTTAAACTCCAGTCCTGACTATTTCCAGGGGACAATCATAAAAAATATGAAAGAAGCTTTAGCATGTTTTTTTTTAAATTTTGATGATGATTTTTGCCTTAAAGAAACACTGCTTTTAACAAATTCATCTTCCCATAGTTCTCCAAGCTCTGCAAGGGTATTTTTCTTTTCTAGTTTAGTTATTTTCTCTAAATAAAAAAATCATCCTCAGCTTAATAGCTTTAGAGGTATGCATGAATGTATGGCAGTATGCATTAACATGTAAAACTTCAGTGGCATTGTATTTTGGCCCAATATAGCAACTTTATAATGACTAAACATCACAATAAACACTTGTGCCATGCTTTTAGATATTTCTGGAGATTTTTGTTTCTTTCTACCTTGTACATGCAAGACTAGATACATTAAGATAATTAAGAGTATCTGTTTGTGATAAATGAATATAGTTTTAAAATATATCTAAAACATATAACTTAGGTGGACTTTTGTCTCTAAAGGCCTTAGGTTTGATTCCCAATTGAGGACATAGTTCAATAAAATCAGTTCATACACATTACAACTAACTGACCTAATATGTCAGTAAAGCCTTGCAGCCATGTTGATGAAACCAACTTAGTATTCCTATTGCTACAGTTTACCCAACTAAATAAATGTGGAGTTTGTAACTTTGTACTAAGATAATCACATCATAGGTATCCCATCAAAGGTGATATATTGTGCTCTGTTGCCTACTGAAAACCATGATAAACATAGACCTGTTTAGTTCATAAGCTTGGTTTAAACTTTAAGTGAAAGTGTTAATACTGTTTTAATGTCTGTGATAGTAACTAATGCGTCAGCTTTATCAGTGATCTAACATCTTAAAATTGTTGTGGGAAGGCTAGGACAGACTTACAAATCAAACAATAAATAAGTCAATAACACTTGTGTACTTATCATCTGTTGTTGTGTTATCAGGGTTGTGTAATTGACTTGGATTACCAATATCTGGCACCACAGTGTGAGAAAGACAATTTTTTTATAGCAGGGAATACAAATGTAGCATTTAAGATTAAATAATAAATAAATACCTGTACTAGAACAATTCTGACACATGTTAAACAGATGTGTTTTATAGAGATTATTTTTGACTGAAAATTACTTTACAGATACAGTCCAACCTGCCTTCAAGGTCATTCTATGTAAGGGTCACCTGCTTATAAAAGCCAGTAGAATTGTATTTCAATTGTTCTTTATTCATGTTATTTAAACTCATATATAAAGGCCACTTGCCCACAAAGGACATTTTACTGGTTCCCTTGGGTGGCCTTTATAGACAGGTTTGACTTTACACTGTATATCTTCTTTTTCAGGTGGACAGATTGTGTGGCATTTTGTGAGAGTGGCAGTCGGTGGTCCTCTGTGGGGGTTTCTGATGGGAAAGATCTCCTTGTTCTGGTTGGCAAGGGTGTTTAATGACGCTCTGGTAGAGATAACTATTACATTAGCATCAACATATCTGACATATTATATAGGTTTGTAGTTGTTATAATTTATACATGTAAATGATATGTCAAACCTTGGTAGAATCTTGCTCTATCCTTGACTCTGTTACATTGTAAGATATATGCATGTCTAGACTATACATTTCTTTGCCAGAAGCAATTGTCTCATTTCACATTTCAAGCTGCTTATATATAAACAAAATTTTAAAAATAGAAAAAAAATCAATCATGTTTTTATGTTAGTGGCTGTTCATAAGTAAAATAGTCATTGGTATAATTTTAGATCACCTGATCATTTTTCATGGTAACCTATTGCAATAATTGTTTGTCTGTTGTCATTCAGCATGTTTGGGGCATGCATGTGTCATGTGTTAAATTTTTTACATTTTGAACTTCTTAAGAACCACTGGGCCAATTTCAACCCAACTTGGTCAGTATGTCGAGGGGTATCAAAATGATCAATTTCATGAACCCACCCCTTCTGGGGCCACAGAGATGGAACTAAAAAATGTCATTTTAAAAATTCCAAGTCTTCTCTACTCTAGGATCACCAAGAGGCAAATGCTATATGTGGTTGTGATGTACTCAGTTTGTTCTATGTAAATTGTATAATTCGTGGATCCTGGATTATCATTCAGCCTCCAGGGGTGAGGCAGTTTTTGGTAATGGAAAAAAGCCTTAAAAAAAGTAACAAAGTGCTAATTTGCAGAAAAATCATTAACTTTTCATAAGGACATTTGCATTTAAAGGTTGCAGGGACTGAAACAAAGATTATTTTGGACTTGGAAATCTGGTGGTCCATTCAATCTGGGGTCCTAGGTGCATGTCAAAACCATGTAACAGCAATAAATTATTTTGGACTTAGCAGTTTGTGCTGTCCACCCATGGGGGTCCTATGAGCAGGGGCCAGTACCATAGAAAGCAATATACATTGTGTTGTTAATTTCCTCAAAACTGACAACATGGGCATATGAATTTGAAAGTTGTAGGGATTAAAGATTATTTGGACTTGTAAATTTAGTGATCTCCACCCGCAGAATTCCACTCGCTAGGTCAAAACCATAGGAAATCAATATTATGCTAATTTCCTCAAACATTAGCAACATTTGTATCCGCATATGCATTTGGAAGTTGTAGTAATTAGGTGTTTCTCTCAGCTTACTGTTAAGGCTAATTGGACGTCTTGTTATAATTGTAGGAGAAGAATTTATGGAGGTATCTGGAGTGTTAGCTGTGGTTGTACTGGGTATCACAATTAATGCTGAAAAAACTATGATAAGTCCTGAGGTGGAAACATTTCTACATCGGTAAGTTATCCAAGTCTTTGGTACATCTACCTCCTGTTTTCTCTCATATCCATTAAATTCCTGTTTTGTAAAGCTTTCATGCTAAAAATTATCCTAAAACTGCTCAAATAGTACATTGTTTGCATTTGGATATAATTACACACAATCTAAATTGTTGAGGCCATTATCAAAGTGATATTGTAATGTTATGAAGCATGTGTAGTTGTCTTAACAGTAGGGTAGTCAGGAAAATTGTACCATGTTAAAAGGCTGGATTTTCCTATTCAAAAAGGAAAAAAAAGAAGAAATCTCAGGGATAGAAAAATCTTATTAAGGCTATCCATTGATGTCTAGATCTTTTAAATTTTGAAATTTTCAATGCATTTGAAATCTTAATAATGGTTTTTAGAATGTCTAGTTTGTAAATTATATTATAAAATTTATACCAGTACATTCAAATTAAGTTATAGTCTTTTTTATGTTTGTGCATGTTTATGTTTATTTAGAACATTGAATAACAAAGTTAGATTTTTCATATATTGGTATAAAAATGGGAGACAAACAAGTATGTAGGAGGTCGTAGATTCCAACCCTAGCCAGGGTCTGATCAATTCTTGGAAAAAAGGTAGTGACTGTTCTTTTGCCAAGCACACAGCATTTAGAAATGAAAGTCACAGGGTCCTTTAGAGGAGACCTTAAAAACTGATGCCATGTGTCAAAGCAGGCATGGCATGCTTGAGAACCCTCTGTGCTCATTGCCCTGAGTGCAGTGCCAAGGTAAACATTTCTGCAGCTTAACCTTCAGCTGGTGAAATCTTGATATAAGTGAAATAGTCTTGACTCGGAGGTAAAACCCTATTCAGTCAGTTATTATCTTCAAGCATTAGAAAGAAAAAGTATAAATTAGCTTTTGTACAACTAACATGGATTGCATTATCATCACATGTTTTTTCTTCTTTGTAGATTTTGGGAAACCTTAGCTTACATAGCAAACACACTTATATTTATAATTGTTGGCATGGTGATATCAGAAAAGGCCATATTTGAAATTCACGGCATAGATTGGTTTTATATGTTTGCTTTGTATTTTGGAATATTTGTCATCAGGTAACTTTATATGTTGTAAACCATTTCAATATAAATCTTAAAATATCAGTCTGGAAAATGTTTAAATTAAAAAAACAATTTCAAAATATAAGTAATAGTTGATGGTTAAAAGGTTTACAAATTACCTACTATTGTTTACATGGGAGATAGTTGAGAATTGACTTTTGTCTTCAGAATGGAAAAAAATTGTCATAATTTGAAGACATGTTTACAATGCCCTCAATTTTAATTAAGGTAATCATGTGCAGGTTTGTCAAGGTTGAATCAGTTTTTATGTGGTTTACTGCTGGTGTATTTGTGAAGTCAATAATATACATGTAGTAATATTATAAGACAACAAAATTGTTCATACTTCTTGTTTGAACTTGTCTCTACTAGTTACAGAATGGTCTACACCATATTCTCAGCATAAGAATCGGCTTCCAGTGATGACATTTTTGTTTTTAGCTGATCTATATGTGAGTATGGGCAAACCACAACTTACTTCCGATGACTCCAGTTATATTTTGATGTTGGAAATCATTGCATAACAATTTTAATAGATTATAAATTAAAAGAAGTTATTAGTCGCCCTATAGTAATGATTAAATCACAACTATTTTGTAATATGACATTTCAGAGCTGTTGTGATAGCTTTATTTAGTCCAGTGTTGCGGCATACCGGGTATGGCATGAGCTGGAAGGAGGGTACAGTGATGACATGGGGAGGACTTCGAGGAGCTGTGGGTCTGGCGTTAGCTCTTCAAGTAGCTCATCATGATGAAATTGACCAAGAAACAGTGGGAATAAGGGTAAGGTTTTTTTCTTTAAAAAAATTGACCATTGTAGAACAAGGACAGATTCATTCAAATATTGGTGTTTTGACAAAATCTTAACAAAATTTGTTTTATCACATATATTAATTGTTTTTACATTTTTATGTTGATTTATGTTTTAATCAGATATTGAGTTCACTTGCACCATGCAATATGGTGTGATCAAGGAGATTAATAGTAGACAGTTTAAAATTGTGAATTTTCAATCTTAGCTCTTTTTTGAATTTTCACTTTCTGGATACAGATAACTTAAGTCTTGATGATTTTGTTATAATACATTTAATAATTAATGAACACAGTAATAGTAATAATACTGGTAATTCTAAACTGCCATAAAAAAACACACTGTAGATACATTTATATATTCACGATTAATATGTACAAATCAGTGCATTTATATTTTAAAATAGAAATTATGAAACACTAAGAATGATTGATAATTCAATATTTTAATATTCCTAAATGACTTATTTATTATAACTAATTATTTGTTATTTATATACTTAAAATTTATCATTTTATGTGACATATCATGTTAAGATATGCATTAAATTGTTTCCTTAATTTGAACAGGAATCTTAAAAGTACTTTTACATGTATAACACCAGGCATATGAGAGAAGAACTTTTTTGTCTCTTTGTTTGGATTGAATTAAAATAGTGTATAAATGTGTAAAATGGAGAACTTTTTTCTAGCTTAAAGATTAATAATTATTATAATTTTATTGAAACATCTTTTTTCACATAACCATAAGAACAGAGTACAACAGAAATATTATTAATACTATCAACCTTAGTGTAGGGGTCAGCATCTAAGATTAATTTTAGGCGATATTTCAGTATGGATTAGATGTACAGTCAAGCTACACTGTTCTTTTGACCTCTCTTGCTATGGATTTGCTTGTCCTGTCCTAATCACTAATAAGAACAAAACTTCTCTAATTTAAAATTTTTAAGGGTTTTTCTTGGAAATTACAGCATTAAATTATGTTGCATTAATTTACAACTTAGTCCCAAAATTATATTTTCCTCTAAAATGTTTTAGTTAGTTTAAAAAATTACAACAAAACACAGTAATATCATGGTCTTTGTGCTGTACTAAGAGCAACAATTTGAATGTCATTTATACCTTAATGCCTTGTGTTTATAGGAAGGTGTTTTGATTTTAAATAAAAAGAAAAGGCTGTATTTTTTAGCTCACCTGAGCCAAAGGCTCAAGTGAGCTTTTCTGATCACAATTTGTCCGTTGTCTGTCGTCGTTGTCGTCGTAAACTTTTCACATTTTCGACTTCTCCTCTGAAAGTACTTGGCAGATTTCAATGAGACTTGGTCAGAAGCATGTCTGGGTCGGTGCAATTCAGATTTGTTCGTGGCGTTGCCATGGCTACCATAACTAGGTCAAGGTGACCTAGGGGTGCAAAAATCTTAAAAAATCTTCTTCTCCGAAAGTATTGTTTGGAGAAAAAATCTGATGAGATATTTGGCTTCTTTAGGGTCTTAAGCCTATAGTTTGTTCATTTTGTGAAATTCGGTCGAAAAATGGGTTACGCGTTTTTGCGTTTAATTTTGAAAAAATCGTAAAATAGCTTCAAATTGTTATAACTTGACTACTTGACCAAATAATGACATGGGGTTTTCAGTTTTGACATCTTCTTGTTAGTATCTTCAAAATGAGGTCAAGGTCAATTGTGAAGGTCGTGACCTAATTTTTTTTACCTCTGATTATAATTATTATCTCGAAAACTATAAACTTTTTGTATAGTCATGTATATTAGAATGTTGTAGGTATTGATACAACGATCATTTTGATGTATAGAAAAAGGTCATGGGTTCAAAGGTCAAGGTCACAGATGCGAAACAATACCAAAATGGTTAATTATCTCGAAAACTATAAACTTTTTGTATAGGCATGTATATGAGAATGTTGTAGGTATTGATACAACGATCATTTTGATGTATAGAAAAAGGTCATGGGTTCAAAGGTCAAGGTCACAGATGCGAAACAACACCGAAATGGTTAATTATCTCGAAACTATAAACTTTTTGTATAGGCATGTATGTTAGAATGTTGTAGGTATTGATACGACGATCATTTTGATGTATAGAAAAAGGTCATGGGTTCAAAGGTCAAGGTCACAGATGCGAATCAATACTGAAATGGTTAATTATCTCGAAAACTATAAACTTTTTGTATAGGCATTTATATTGGAATGTTGTAGATATTGATACAACGATTATTTTGATGTATAGAAAAAGGTCATGGGTTCAAAGGTCAAGGTCACAGATGCGAATCAATACTGAAATGGTTAATTATCTCGAAAACTATAAACTTTTTGTATAGGCATGTATATTATAATGTTGTAGGTATTGATACAACGATCATTTTGATGTATAGAAAAAGGTCATAGGTTCAAAGGTCAAGGTCACAGATGCGAAACAACACCGAAATGGTTAATTATCTGGAAAACTATAAACTTTTTGTATAGGCATGTATATTAGAATGTTGTAGGTATTGATGCAACGATCATTTTGATGTATAGAAAAAGGTCATGGGTTCAAAGGTCAAGGTCACAGATGCAAAACAATATTGAAATGGTTAATTATCTTGAAAACTATAAACTTTTTGTATAGACATGTATATTAGAATGTTGTAGGTATTGATACAACGATCATTTTGATGTATAGAAAAAGGTCATGGGTTCAAAGGTCAAGGTCACAGATGTGAAAACAATACCGAAATGGTTAATTATCTCGAAAACTATAAACTTTTTGTATAGGCATGTATATTAGAATGTTGTAGGTATTGATACAATGATCATTTTGATGTAAAGAAAAAAGTCATTGGGGTTTAGTATTTACGTTTACTTTAAATCTATCAGCTAGCCATTAGTTATCAGGTGAGCGTATAAGGCCCATGGGCCTCTTGTTTAAATATTTTTGGAGGGGTCATCTAGGATACATTACTATATGGAAAAATAGCAATAAAAAATTTAAATTGACACTAGGGTTACAAAAAACATTAGAGCTTATTTTTTTGTTGTTTATATGCAGCTGATTAGGAAATGTTTTCATCTGTTTTGTGAAAATAGACCCAATTTGAGCTTGTGTCTGTAAAATTAAGACAATGTCCCATTCCAGGATGAGCACCATCAGTGTCAGAGTGTGTATCACAGTCTAGTGATTGTTTGGCTGATAATATAGATCTACAGGAGAGCTATGCTGTTCTTCAAAAGCCTCTTTAAGATAAGCATCCTCAATGGGGTATGCCAGGTTTCCATACAAAACTCTACAATTCTGTGAAAAACTTATATTTCAATTTGACAATGAATCACATAAATTTGATTTTTTTTCTATAAAATGATTGGACATGGAATCACATAAATTTGATTTTTTTCTACAAAAACAATGTTATTCCAGAGAATTTGTGACATAAACCAAAGCTTTCCACAACAATGAACTGGTCATTTGCGTTAGTATGCAGATGTAAAACCATTGTTTGTGTCACAATACAACTAAGAGCATAGTTATTACTATGTACACATATTAAATTTTACATCATATCTTTTACAGTGCCTGTGAACTTGTCTCTTGTTTTCTTCTTATTGTTTTGGTGTTTTCTTATTGCTATGACTATTGGCAAATAACACATTAAATACAACTACGGATTACTTTATTTTAAAATCTTTATTATTTTTTGGTCTTGGGTCTTTCACATGACTAAAATGGCTGCTAAAATGTTTGTGATATACTATAAAATATATGTTGTTTAATAAATTAATGCTGATTGCATGCATACAGAGTGACCAGGCAAAGGAATATGGGTACAAGGTGAGTCATGTGACTTATAATAACAACATAACACGCACATTTGTAATTATGTTATATTTGTATGTATGACACACTCAATATCATACGCAGTGCACACATCAAAAGCTTATATATGTCGCAATGTTGTATAAATATTATGTACGAGTAGATTTCTAAAAAATATATATTATAATTGTTAGACAACAATCTGGTTGCATTTTAAAAGGCACTCTATTTTACCCGTGTTCTTATATCAGTATCCAGAACTGTTTCTACCAATAATTAAGGGTCAGTATTGAGGCCCATTCTCTATGCTAAAACATCAAGATTTTCCACATTTTTTCCATTATCCATTAGGCTTGAAAACGGGAATACACACTTAGATCATGCAAATCGGATAACTACAAATATTTCTAAGTAAAACATCAACTTTGAATGACTATTTTGGTGTCCATCTTAAAAAATGGCCGCCATCCTGGATTTTCAATTGACAAAATCGGGCAGATTTGATAAGCATTCCTTGGAGAAACATTGTACCAAGTTTGATGACTGCTATCTTCTGTACACTACATGTATTTAGATGTAACATCCTTAGAACAAAAAGTATTTTGTCTGGCCATGGTAACATTTATTTCTTGGTTGTGTGACCCAAAAAGGGTAACTTTAGAGGACCCCTTTAGTTCATATTAAAAGTATCTATTTAAATACTACCAGAGATAGCGGATATGTCTTTCAGATCAGTAATAAGGCCTATGGGCCATTTGTTGAAAGAAGTTTTCATAAAAAGAATTATTTGAATGACTTAAATGTTTTATCAAACAAAAAACAAAAAAACAAAAACCAAAAAAAAAAAAAATAAAATTAAAAAAAATATATATATATATATATACAAAAACTAAAAATGTTATAATGATTTATGTGTAAATGTTTCTGGTTAAAAGATTAGTATGTGTATTCTAATTGTTAGTTATTTGGCATTAAGGTAAGTTACAAGTCTTACAAGTTAACCCTGGTTGTTGTTGTTGTCACCCATGTTTTGTCTGTCCTGTGTTTTTTATTCTGTTTACTATTATATACTCTGGCTTTGTTCTCATGGTCAAGGACTAAAAACTGACCACCAATTCACAAAATTAAATTTACAAAATGACATGTAAAGTGAGCTTTGTTATATTGTATATGCTGTAAATCGTTTTAAATTCAGGACACCTGTTTTTCAGAATTTGTTAAAAACTACAACTTGAAATTTTTCATAATATCCAATTGTTTCTGTGCGGAGATGTGAATCCATGATTAAGGTCAAGGACTCATGATTCTAGAGTCATGGGTTCAAGCACAATCCTGGGTGGGTGGCATGTCCTTGAGAAAGACATTTAATTCCACATTGTTCCATTCCACCCAGCTGCCAAATGGGTGGATACCAGAAAATATCCTTAAGGTGGGAGGAGTTAATCTTATGACAGTTTGGTACCCCATCTAGTGAGTGTATTGTTCTGTCAGTCCATCCCACATGACAAATTAAGGGTTACTAGTGAATTTTCTGGGGGCTGTAGTTGTTGTGGTAATGGAGGTTTTGCAATAACTTGTTGATTATCATTACGAATTCATAAAGTAATTTTCCCGTTTCCTAAGTATATTGAATTATTATTTAAAAAAAAATAATAAAAATAATAATAAAGTGTCAGCACAAAAGATGATTTACAGCAGGTAGTTAAACAAAACTTTTAAGTATACAGCATGTCACATTGTAAGACTGTTTTGTGAGTTTGGAGTCTGTTTTATTACCCAAAGTTAAATGTTGCCTTTTTGCTTTTCTATCTTCTTTATTCTACTTTTGTTTGTTATTGTTAATTCTATATTGAAAAAAAAAATATTTAACAAACAGCCTTTTGATTGATTTTTTGTATGAAATTATGTTCTGTGTAATAAAATACTATATTGAACTTGAAAATAAATATTAAATATGTGTTGCTTTCAGGTGTTTGATTGAGTTTACATATGTTTCACTCTTTATTCATATGAATTCTTTATTGTGAAGGCAATGCAAATGTAGATGTTTTACCATAGTATTAGTCCCATGCTTAAAATGATAACTATCAGTTCTCTAGTCTTCTGTCTGTTAGAACTATATATACACCACACCCGCCTTCAGCTTTTACCTACCAAAATATGCTTCTAATTATACGGTCAGTCCTATTTAATATTGATCACCTTAATGCTTTCAGCTTTGCAGCCATGCAGCCATTTTAAATATCACCCTTATGCTTTTAGCTAGAACTATCAATCAATTTATATGCAGATACTGGTACACACAATTAGAAAACTAGCATAAAATAATCTTCAAAATGAAAGGATAATTGATTCATTATAACCACACTATTGGGAATTGTCAAACTGCAAGCATGGTTTGATAACTGTATCTTGGTTCCATGTTAAAAAATTAACGAAGAATAACATGAAGACATCAACCATAACAGTCGAGTCATGGCAAAGGGATCATTGTCCCTTTTGGAAGGGGACTATGGGGACATTGGTCCCTTACTTTGCCAAATGGCCCTATTTTTAAGCCCTATCGTGCCATAACATTACATGAATGCAAAAATATTGATATTTTTGTGTTTTTGAGTATTTTTTTTTTTTTTGGAAAATGACCCCATTTGAAAAATCCTAGAATGATACATAATGAGAGCATCACTTGATGTTAGGGTCACACGTACGAGACAAACTTATACCAGTATGACTGTTGGAAATATTTATCTGATAAATTGATAACAGACAAGACTTAATCAACCTAGGATAATTTTGTTAACAAAATCTGTCCAGAAAATATATTTTACACATAAAGTTGTAACTTTGATGAAAAAAGGCCACAACATGAGTGTTTTCATGTGCTACTGTATGTTGCAAAAGGAGAGAGATAAACATTGTTCATTTCCCCTCATGAAGATGGCATGAAGCAAGATCCATAAAGGATAAATTTCACAAATACATCATCTAACAATCCAGTTCTAATTGAAAACAGCTGTTTTTTGAAATAGGAAAGAAGAAAAGTTATGCTTATTCCCGGCTTTTATCTGAGTAGCTGCCACTTCCTACAAGGGGTTCTGCTATCACAGAAAGCTTGAAAATGGACTGAAACTATTGTATGACTGACTTACTTGTGTCTTTTAAAATAGAATTTTTTTCAACCTTAACAGTTACTCGTGAAATAGTATTCTGTACAGTTGAGGCCACCTATTTATATGTATCACCATGTATGTCAAAGAGCAGAAGCCCCATAATCAAAGCATTTTGATTTTTACATACAATCTTATGATACTTAAAGAATTCATTCAAATTTGTTAGATTTTCTGTGGAAAATATCAAAATTGACTGTCGAAAACCCAGTGACACAAACAGCAGCAGTGATTTTAATGCCCATATAACTTCATATTTCAATTAAAATGAAATACTACATACAAAGACCATCTGTGTATTCATTTTGGGATTATTAGTGTTCTGAATACTCATGATTGTACATTAGTTGTTTATAAGTCACTTATTGGTATTCATTTGAATCTGTCTCACAAGTCACCTATATATAAAGACCAACCTGCCTTTAAAGACCAGGCTATTTCATTTCCATTTCTTCTTTAATCATATGTTATGAACTTGTATTTAAAGGCCACCTGCTGATAAAGACCACATTTACCTTGACAGTCTTAATAGGATCTGTAAGTCATGTGACCACCATCAACTTGTCATTTCCAGGTAGATGAACAACCTGTGTCATTAAAAATAATATGTCTCCAGACACACAACGGTTATGGTTGATCTCTGGCATCAAAGTGTGCTGAAATTTTTTCATATCTTGGTAAAAAAAATGGAGGATTTAATAGAAGACTTACAGATTCTATTTACAAGTGTTAACTGTAACTTCTCTTGATAGTATTATTTCCTTTTAGTAACCAAACATTATTACCCTGTTCCTATCTGTTTGTACATCCGGTTTCCATCTGTCCATCCTTAAAAGCCTTATTTGAGCCAGTATAACATTATTACCCTGTTCCTATCTGTCCTTATATGTTTTCTATTTGTCCATCCTTAAAAACCTTATTTGAGCCAGTATAACATTATTACCCTGTTCCTATCTGTCCTTATATCCTGTTTTCTATCTGTCCATCCTTAAAAACCTTATTTGAGCCAGTATAACATTATTACCCTGTTCCTATCTGTCTGTACATCCGGTTTCTATCTGTCCATCCTTAAAAACCTTATTTGAGCCAGTATAACATTATTACCCTGGTCCTTATATCCTGTTTTCTATCTGTCCATCCTTAAAAACCTTATTTGAGCCAGTATAAGGTTATTACCCTGTTCCTATCTGTCCTTATATCCTGTTTTCTATCTGTCCATCCTTAAAAGCCTTATTTGAGCCAGTATAACATTATTACCCTGTTCCTATCTGTCCTTATATCCTGTTTTCTATCTGTCCATCCTTAAAAGCCTTATTTGAGCCAGTATAACATTATTACCCTGTTCCTATCTGTCCATATATCCTGTTTTCTATCTGTCCATCCTTAAAAACCTTATTTGAGCCAGTATAACATTATTACCCTGTTCCTATCTGTCCATATATCCTGTTTTCTATCTGTCCATCCTTAAAAGCCTTATTTGAGCCAGTATAACATTATTACCCTGTTCCTATCTGTCCATATATCCTGTTTTCTATCTGTCCATCCTTAAAAGCCTTATTTGAGCCAGTATAACATTATTACCCTGTTCCTATCTGTCTGTACATCCGGTTTCTATCTGTCCATCCTTAACAAGAGGCCCATGGGCCTGATACGCTCACCTGATAACTAATGGCTAGCTGATAGATTTAAAGAACACATAAATACTAAACCCCAAGCCTTTTTTCTTTACATCATGATAACCAGTGTATCAATACCTACAACATTCTAATATACATGCCTATACAAAAATTTTATAGTATTCGACATAATTAACCATTTTGGTATTGTTTTGCATGTGACCTTGACCTTTGAACCCATGACCTTTTTCTATACATCAAAATGATTCTTGTATTGATACCTACAACATTCTAATATACATTCCTATACAAAAAGTTTATAGTTTTCGAGATAATTAACCATTTCGGTATTGTTTCACATCAGTGACCTTGACCTTTGAACCCATGTCCTTTTTCTATACATCAAAATGATCGTTGTATCGATACCTACAACATTCTAATATACATGCCTAAACAAAAAGTTTATAGTTTTCGAGATAATTAAACATTTCTGTATTGTTTCGCATATGTGACCTTGACCTTAGAACTCATAACCTTTTTCTATATATCAAAATGATTGTTGTATCAATACCTACAACATTCTAATATAAATGCCTATACAAAAAGTTTATAGTTTTCGAGATAATTAACCATTTCGATATTGTTTTGCATCTGTGACCTTGACCTTTGAACTCATGACCTTTTTCTATACATCAAAATGATCGTTGTATCAATACCTACAACATTCTAATATATATGCCTATACAAAAAGTTTATAGTTTTTGAGATAATTAACCATTTTGGTATTGTTTTGCATCTGTGACCTTGACCTTTGAACCCATGACCTTTTTCTATACATCAAAATGATCGTTGCATCAATACCTACAACATTCTAATATACATGCCTATACAAAAAGTTTATAGTTTTTTAGATAATTAACCATTTCAGTATTGTTTCACATCTGTGACCTTGACCTTTGAACCCATGACCTTTTTCTATACATCGAAATGATTGCTGTGTCAATACCTACAACATTCTAATATACATGCCTATACAAAATGTTTATAGTTTTCGAGATAATTAACCATTTCGGTATTGTTTCACATCAGTGACCTTGACCTTTGAACCCATGTCCTTTTTCTATACATCAAAATGATCGTTGTATCGATACCTACAACATTCTAATATACATGCCTAAACAAAAAGTTTATAGTTTTCGAGATAATTAAACATTTCGGTATTGTTTCGCATATGTGACCTTGACCTTAGAACTCATAACCTTTTTCTATATATCAAAATGATTGTTGTGTCAATACCTACAACATTCTAATATAAATGCCTATACAAAAAGTTTATAGTTTTCGAGATAATTAACCATTTCGATATTGTTTCGCATCTGTGACCTTGACCTTTGAACCCATGACCTTTTTCTATACATCAAAATGATCGTTGTATCAATACCTACAACATTCTAATATACATGCCTATACAAAAAGTTTATAGTTTTTTAGATAATTAACCATTTTGGTATTGTTTCGCATCTGTGACCTTGACCTTTGAACCCATGACCTTTTTCTAGACATCAAAATGATCGTTGTATCGATACCTACAACATTCTAATATACATGCCTATACAAAATGTTTATAGTTTTCGAGATAATTAACCATTTCGGTATTGTTTTGCATCTGTGACCTTGACCTTTGAACCCATGACCTTTTCTATTCATCAAAATGATCGTTGTATCAATACCTACAACATTCTAATGTACATGCCTATACAAAAAGATTATAGTTTTCGAGAAATTTAACCATTTCAGTATTGTTTCACATCCGTGACCTTGACCTTTGAACCCATGACCTTTTTCTATACATCAAAATGATCATTGTATCAATACCTACAACATTCTAATATACATGCCTATACAAAAAGTTTATAGTTTTCGAGATAATTAACCATTTCGGTATTGTTTCACATCTGTGACCTTGACCTTTGAACACATGACCTTTTTTTATACATCAAAATGATCGTTGTATCAATACCTACAACATTCTAATATACATGCCTATACAAAATGTTTATAGTTTTCGAGATAATTAACCATTTCGGTATTGTTTCACATCTGTGACCTTGACCTTTGAACACATGACCTTTTTCTATACATCAAAATGATCGTTGTATCAATACCTACAACATTCTAATATACATGCCTATACAAAATGTTTATAGTTTTCGAGATAATTAACCATTTCGGTATTGTTTTGCATCTGTAACCTTGACCTTTGAACCCATGACCTTTTTTTATACATCAAAATGATCGTTGTATCAATACCTACAACATTCTAATATACATGCCTATACAAAAAGTTTATAGTTTTCGAGATAATTAACCATTTCGGTATTGTTTCACATCTGTGACCTTGACCTTTGAACACATGACCTTTTTTTATACATCAAAATGATCGTTGTATCAATACCTACAACATTCTAATATACATGCCTATACAAAATGTTTATAGTTTTCGAGATAATTAACCATTTCGGTATTGTTTCACATCTGTGACCTTGACCTTTGAACACATGACCTTTTTCTATACATCAAAATGATCGTTGTATCAATACCTACAACATTCTAATATACATGCCTATACAAAATGTTTATAGTTTTCGAGATAATTAACCATTTCGGTATTGTTTCGCATCTGTAACCTTGACCTTTGAACCCATGACCTTTTTCTATACATCAAAATGATCGTTGTATAGATACCTACAACATTCTAATATACATGCCTATACAAAAAGTTTATAGTTTTCGAGATAATAATTATAATTAGAGGTAAAAAAAAATTAGGTCACGACCTTCACAATCGACCTTGACCTCATTTTGAAGATACTAACAAGAAGATGTCAAAACTGAAAACCCCATGTCATTATCTGGTCAAATAGTCAAGTTATAACAATTTGAAGCTATTTTACGATTTTTTCAAAATTAAACGCAAAAACGCGTAACCTATTTTTTATCCGAATTTCACAAAATGAACAAACTATAGGCTTAAGACCCTAGAGAAGCCAAATATCACATCAGATTTTTTCTCCAATCAGTACTTTCGGAGAAGAAGATTTTTTAAGATTTTTGCACCCCTAGGTCACCTTGACCTAGTTATGGTAGCCATAGCAACGCCACGAACAAATCTGAATTGCACCGGCCCATATATACTTCTGACAAAGTTTCATCAAAAACTGTCCAGTAGTTTCAGAGGAGAAGTCGAAAATAGGTGTTAACGACGCACACACGCACACACGCACACACGCACACACGCACATACACACGCTGCGCTATGCCATAAGCTCACATGACCTTCGGTCAGGTGAGCTAAAAACCTTATTTGAGCCAGTATAACATTATTACCCTGTTCCTATCTGTCCTTATATCCTGTTTTCTATCTGTCCATCCTTAAAAACCTTATTTGAGCCAGTATAACATTATTACCCTGTTCCTATCTGTCTGTATATCCTGTTTTCTATCTGTCCATCCTTAAAAGCCTTATTTTAGCCAGTATAACATTATTACCCTGTTCCTATCTGTCCATATATCCTGTTTTCTATCTGTCCATCCTTAAAAGCCTTATTTGAGCCAGTATAACATTATTACCCTGTTCCTATCTGTCCATATATCCTGTTTTCTATCTGTCCATCCTTAAAAGCCTTATTTGAGCCAGTATAACATTATTACCCTGTTCCTATCTGTCTGTATATCCTGTTTTCTATCTGTCCATCCTTAAAAACCTTATTTGAGCCAGTATAACATTATTACCCTGTTCCTATCTGTCCTTATATCCTGTTTTCTATCTGTCCATCCTTAAAAACCTTATTTGAGCCAGTATAACATTATTACCCTGTTCCTATCTGTCTGTATATCCTGTTTCTATCTGTCCATCCTTAAAAGCCTTATTTGAGCCAGTATAACATTATTACCCTGTTCCTATCTGTCTGTATATCCTGTTTCTATCTGTCCATCCTTAAAAACCTTATTTGAGCCAGTATAACATTATTACCCTGTTCCTATCTGTCTGTATATCCTGTTTTCTATCTGTCCATCCTTAAAAACCTTATTTGAGCCAGTATAACATTATTACCCTGTTCCTATCTGTCCATATATCCTGTTTTCTATCTGTCCATCCTTAAAAGCCTTATTTGAGCCAGTATAACATTATTACCCTGTTCCTATCTGTCTGTACATCCGGTTTCTATCTGTCCATCCTTAAAAACCTTATTTGAGCCAGTATAACATTATTACCCTGTTCCTATCTGTCCTTATATCCTGTTTTCTATCTGTCCATCCTTAAAAACCTTATTTGAGCCAGTATAACATTATTACCCTGTTCCTATCTGTCTGTATATCCTGTTTTCTATCTGTCCATCCTTAAAAGCCTTATTTGAGCCAGTATAACATTATTACCCTGTTCCTATCTGTCCTTATATCCTGTTTTCTATCTGTCCATCCTTAAAAACCTTATTTGAGCCAGTATAACATTATTACCCTGTTCCTATCTGTCCTTATATCCTGTTTTCTATCTGTCCATCCTTAAAAGCCTTATTTGAGCCAGTATAACATTATTACCCTGTTCCTATCTGTCTGTACATCCGGTTTCTATCTGTCCATCCTTAAAAACCTTATTTGAGCCAGTATAACATTATTACCCTGTTCCTATCTGTCCTTATATCCTGTTTTCTATCTGTCCATCCTTAAAAACCTTATTTGAGCCAGTATAACATTATTACCCTGTTCCTATCTGTCTGTACATCCGGTTTCTATCTGTCCATCCTTAAAAGCCTTATTTTAGCCAGTATAACATTATTACCCTGTTCCTATCTGTCTGTACATCCGGTTTCTATCTGTCCATCCTTAAAAACCTTATTTGAGCCAGTATAACATTATTACCCTGTTCCTATCTGTCCTTATATCCTGTTTTCTATCTGTCCATCCTTAAAAACCTTATTTGAGCCAGTATAACATTATTACCCTGTTCCTATCTGTCTACATCCGGTTTCTATCTGTCCATCCTTAAAAGCCTTATTTGAGCCAGTATAACATTATTACCCTGTTCCTATCTGTCTGTATATCCTGTTTTCTATCTGTCCATCCTTAAAAGCCTTATTTAAGCCAGTATAACGTTATTACCCTGTTCCTATCTGTCCATATATCCTGTTTTCTATCTGTCCATCCTTAAAAACCTTATTTGAGCCAGTATAACATTATTACCCTGTTCCTATCTGTCTGTACATCCGGTTTCTATCTGTCCATCCTTAAAAACCTTATTTGAGCCAGTATAACATTATTACCCTGTTCCTATCTGTCCATATATCCTTTTCTATCTGTCCATCCTTAAAAACCTTATTTGAGCCAGTATAACATTATTACCCTGTTCCTATCTGTCTGTACATCCGGTTTCTATCTGTCCATCCTTAAAAACCTTATTTGAGCCAGTATAACATTATTACCCTGTTCCTATCTGTCCTTATATCCTGTTTTCTATCTGTCCATCCTTAAAAACCTTATTTGAGCCAGTATAACATTATTACCCTGTTCCTATCTGTCAATATATCCTGTTTTCTATCTGTCCATCCTTAAAAACCTTATTTGAGCCAGTATAACATTATTACCCTGTTCCTATCTGTCTGTACATCCGGTTTCTATCTGTCCATCCTTAAAAACCTTATTTGAGCCAGTATAACATTATTACCCTGTTCCTATCTGTCCATATATCCTGTTTCTATCTGTCCATCCTTAAAAGCCTTATTTTAGCCAGTATAACATTATTACCCTGTTCCTATCTGTCCTTATATCCTGTTTTCTATCTGTCCATCCTTAAAAGCCTTATTTGAGCCAGTATAACATTATTACCCTGTTCCTATCTGTCCATATATCCTGTTTTCTATCTGTCCATCCTTAAAAGCCTTATTTGAGCCAGTATAACATTATTACCCTGTTCTTATCTGTCCATATATCCTGTTTTCTATCTGTCCATCCTTAAAAGCCTTATTTGAGCCAGTATAACATTATTACCCTGTTCCTATCTGTCCATATATCCTGTTTTCTATCTGTCCATCCTTAAAAGCCTTATTTTAGCCAGTATAACATTATTACCCTGTTCCTATCTGTCCTTATATCCTGTTTTCTATCTGTCCATCCTTAAAAGCCTTATTTGAGCCAGTATAACATTATTACCCTGTTCCTATCTGTCCATATATCCTGTTTTCTATCTGTCCATCCTTAAAGGCCTTATTTGAGCCAGTATAACGTTATTACCCTGTTCCTATCTGTCTGTACATCCGGTTTCTATCTGTCCATCCTTAAAAACCTTATTTGAGCCAGTATAACGTTATTACCCTGTTCCTATCTGTCTGTACATCCGGTTTCTATCTGTCCATCCTTAAAAACCTTATTTGAGCCAGTATAACATTATTACCCTGTTCCTATCTGTCCATATATCCTGTTTTCTATCTGTCCATCCTTAAAAGCCTTATTTGAGCCAGTATAACATTATTACCCTGTTCCTATCTGTCCATATATCCTGTTTTCTATCTGTCCATCCTTAAAGGCCTTATTTGAGCCAGTATAACGTTATTACCCTGTTCCTATCTGTCTGTACATCCGGTTTCTATCTGTCCATCCTTAAAAACCTTATTTTAGCCAGTATACATATTACCCTGTTCCTATCTGTCTGTACATCCGGTTTCTATCTGTCCATCCTTAAAACCTTATTTGTGAGCCAGTATAACATTATTCCCTGTTCCTATCTGTCCTTATATCCGTTTTTCATCTGTCCATCCTTTAAAAACCTTATTTGAGCCAGTATAACATTCTTACCCTGTTCCTATCTGTCCATATATCCTGTTTTCTATCTGTCCATCCTTAAAAGCCTTATTTGAGCCAGTATAACATTATTACCCTGTTCCTATCTGTCCTTATATGTTTTTTATCTGTCCATCCTTAAAAACCTTATTTGAGCCAGTATAAGGTTATACCCTGTTCCTATCTGTCCTTATATGTTTCTATTTGTCCATCCTTAAAAGCCTTATTGAGCCATTATAACATATTACCCTGTTCGTATCTGTCCTATATCCGTTTCTATCTGTCCATCCTTAAAAACCTTTTGAGCCAGTATAACGTTATTACCCTGTTCCTATCTGTCCTTATATCCTGTTTCCATCTGTCTATCCTTAAAAACCTTATTTGAGCCAGTATAACATTATTACCTGTTTCCTATCTGTCCCTTATATCCTGTTTTCCATCTGTCCATCCTTAAAGCCTTATTTTAGCCAGTATAACATTATTACCCTGTTCCTATCTGTCCTTATATCCTGTTTTCTATCTGTCCATCCTTAAAAGCCTTATTTGAGCCAGTATAACATTTACCCTGTTCCTATCTGTCCATATATCCTGTTTCTATCTGTCCATCCTTAAAGGCCTTATTTGAGCCAGTATAACGTTATTACCCTGTTCCTATCTGTCTGGACATCCGGTTTCTTATCTGTCCATCCTTAAAAACCTTATTTGAGCCAGTATAACGTTTTACCCTGTTCCTATCTGTCTGTACATCCGGTTTCTATCTGTCCATCCTTAAAAACCTTATTTGAGCCAGTATAACATTATTACCCTGTTCCTATCTGTCCATATATCCTGTTTTCTATCTGTCCATCCTTAAAAGCCTTATTTGAGCCAGTATAACATATTCCCCTGTTCCTATCTGTCCATATATCCTGTTTTCTATCTGTCCATCCTTAAAGGCCTTTGAGCCAGTATAACGTTATTACCCTGTTCCTATCTGTCTGTCATCCGGTTTCTATCTGTCCATCCTTAAAAAACCTTATTTTAGCAGTATAACATTATTACCCTGTTCCTATCTGTCTGTACATCCGGTTTCTATCTGTCCATCCTTAAAAACCTTATTTGAGCCAGTATAACATTTTACCCTGTTTCCTATCTGTCCTTATTCCTGTTTTCTATCTGTCCATCCTTAAAACCTTATTTGAGCCAGTATAACATTATTCCCTGTCCTATCTGTCCATATATCCTGTTTTCTATCTTCCATCCTTAAAAGCCTTATTTGAGCCAGTATAACATTATTACCCTTTCCTATCTGTCCTATATGTTTTTATCTGTCCATCCTTAAAAACCTTATTTGAGCCAGTATAAGGTTATTACCCTGTTCCTATCTGTCCTTATATGTTTTCTATTTGTCCATCCTTAAAAGCCTTATTTGAGCCATTATAACATTATTACCCTGTTCGTATCTGTCCATATATCCGGTTTCTATCTGTCCATCCTTAAAAACCTTATTTGAGCCAGTATAACGTTATTACCCTGTTCCTATCTGTCCTTATATCCTGTTTCCATCTGTCTATCCTTAAAAACCTTATTTGAGCCAGTATAACATTATTACCCTGTTCCTATCTGTCCTTATATCCTGTTTCCATCTGTCCATCCTTAAAAACCTTATTTGAGCCAGTATAACATTATTACCCTGTTCCTATCTGTCCATATATCCTGTTTTCTATCTGTCCATCCTTAAAAACCTTATTTGAGCCAGTATAACATTATTACCTGTTCCTATCTGTCCTTATCCTGTTTTTCTATCTGTCCATCCTTAAAAGCCTTATTTTAGCCAGTATACATTATTACCCGTTCCTATCTGTCCTTATATCCTTTTTCTATCTGTCCATCCTTAAAACCCTTATTTGAGCCAGTATAACTTGTGAACAAGTGTAGCACTTTGTTATATTTTTGAAATTAATTTGAATGATTTGTTCTAGGTTGTAGAGGAACATTGTCAACATTTATATTTATTTACATTTAACAGAGTGTGTATACCGGGTAAACCCAAAACAGTTAAAGAAGGCGATCACAAGACCAATTGATATAGAGTAGTATGTGACAGCAGGGGTTCAAAATTACACTTTGTAATGGAAGGACAGGCCTTTTTCCTTTGTTTTTGGCAGGTTCCCATTAAATTCTGAAAGTCCAATATCCACTTACAATTATGTTATTAGAGAATAATCTGAAAATGGGGTCCTCGTTATTGAAAATGACAGGTCCATCAGAATCTTTCAGTTTTACTATCAAGTGTCCCAATGTAAAGTCCAAAGTTCCCCATCCACGGACTCTGGGAATTTTGAACCCCTTGACAGGCTACCTTGGTTTAATACCTTTAAATTCACATTTGTAATATTTTAGTTGTTTTTGTTGGTACATTATAATCATCATTGTTATTGTTTAAAGTGTATTAATTGTTTATTAATATATCAATGTATTGATCCCTGTTTATGTTTGATATGTTACAGGTAGTGTGTATTTATCTCTGGTATATTATTAATTTTGTGATTTTACTTTCTGTATATTTCAGGTATTAATTCATGTATCTGGTGTCGTGTTTCTGACTCTACTTATAAATGCAACCACAGTTCTCGGATTACTAAGACTGCTAGGTATAGTTTACTATTCAATATAATATTTATAATGTAATATCTATAGCTGAGCTCCTTGTACAAGTCATAAGGGCGATGAACTGTAGGTCTCTTATTACTGAGGCTGCTAAGTGTATATAATTTTTGTAATTATTGTCATTAACTTTTAAAAATGTGAGTTGTAAAATATACAGTAAAACCTGTCTAAACTGAACACCTACCAAACCAGAAAATCTGTTCAGTTTACACAGTACAGGTATCCAGTTTATAGAGGTACCGGTATTGAGTTTTCACAGGTTAATTTAGCAAACATAATTAATGCCCTGATAAGTTAATCATTTTAATTCAGCAGGGATTAGTTTTCTTAGGTTCCTTTGTGCATTGGCAGTGTCTTTGACAGTGTCTCGGTACACATTAAGGATTCTTTTCTTGTTGAAAAATAAGTTGGCCACCTATGACACTAAAGTGAACTCTTATCACCATTCTAAGAATTGTTTTAATAGACAAACCTCATTAAAGCTAAGTAATGACACTTATATCTTGTTGTAACTTGCATTAAGTGATGTCTAATTTAGGCTTACTGGTGCTATCTGTCATCTTGTGTCATCAGAGTTGTCTTCTTCATCAGTATTGTTGTTGATGTTTTTTCTATCAAACAGCAGGCAACACAAGTCTTCTCTATACCCCTAAATCTATGTTCTCATTGTCAATCTCTAAAACTAGGCTTTCTATGGAATGACTAAATATTTTAGGTTATCTATGGAATGACTGGTCATTTCAAACAATCTATAGAATGGGTTAACTTCTAGTCATTCTATGGAATGCTGTGAGAAATGGCTTGGGGACATTCCATAAATTGCCTAAATACTCAATTCAAATACAATTAAATGTTATTTACTTGCTACTTTATTGATAAATTCATTTCAAATTGACTTATATCTGAGATTTTTATCCAGATTTTAGAGTCATGTGAATAGAAAAATTGGGGTTAACCTCTCAATTACTGTAAACATATTTATTTTTGTGGTGTATTAATTTTAGCTTATTCCGTGGTAATTTGTTTCGCGCGAAAATTTATACTGAGCGAAAGTAATATTATGCTTATTGTGTTGTAGTGCATATTTCAAAAAAGGCGAACATTTAATTACGCGGATATGTTTAATTTCCTATACAGCGAAAATAAATACATGCAAAATTAAATATGTTTACAGTAACTAGTGTCCCATTAAAGAAAGAAAGAGAACTTTTTTCTTTTGACATTTAAAAATTAGGTTTTTAAGTTATAATGGAAATGAATAATTTATATTTTGCCTTTTACAGGAATGAGTGATATTTCTCCAGCAAAGAGAATGTCCATGGCTAACTCACTACGTTATTTATTAGACATGAGAGAGAAGACATTGAACATGCTGAAAACAGACAGGTAGTATTGTTATATGTTATGTCTTATCATCATGTATTGATTGACTGTTTTAATGCAATTTTTATATCATTTTTTGAATATATTGAATGCCAAAATTGTGTAGGACACTACCATCTGACCAACTACCTTTGCATGTAAAATTAATGCCAAAATAAAAAATAGTGTAGGACACTACCAACTAACCAACTACCTTTGCATATAAAATTATGAATAGTATTGTTTTATTTAATTATCATTATTATTTGTGAAACTTTCATCTAGGTTGCTGTCATATGTCTGGTATTTAACTGTTTTATTTTGAATATGATTTCAGATTTCTAGCTGATGCTGACTGGGACACTGTTGAAAAAGCCAGTGAGATAGAAGACCCATATAAAACTACTGAAGAAGAGGTAATGTCATCAACCCACTTATCTCCCCTTCCAAAACACTAATGCTGACATCATTAGATGGTTGATCAGTTACCACCATCAACTATTAAGCAAATCTTTGACACCCCCTCCTACCCATTCCTATTTCTTAAATTAATAATGGTTAACAGATAGGAATAATTCAACAACTTCCACTTTCCCTCCCAATCTCTCCCAATCCTAGCATTAACTGCAGTCATTTGCTTAATATTAGTTCCATACACAGACCACCATCAACCAACATTTTCCACAACCCCCTCTTTCCCTGATCGTAACCCCTACCATGATAGATGGTCATGAGACTGGTTTTACACTGTTATAAATATAATACATGTACATAAAAAAATAGGCAATTGTAAAAAGTATAAAGTTACAAGATCAAATTAGTTTTGGTTTATACTGATAGTTACAGTATTAAGTTGTTGTCTCAAAACATTCTCCCTTCCACCATACTAGTATTGGTAATAAAAATCATCATATTTTTATATTTATTTGTAGGCTCAGATAGATGAATCGTTAGATATAAGACCTAATGCAATATGTCCAGAGTGTGACTCAAAATTACCCACACATTTCACAAGGAAAGAACTACGAGACATGACTAATGAAGCAATCCTTAGAATGTTGAAAGCTGAAAAGGTATATTTCCTATGGAGTTAAAACTTTGTCTTTATGTCACCTTGGTCAAAGGCTAAGGGTGACCTATAGTTATCATTGTTTGTCTATTGTCATGTTTGCCATTGTGCATTATGCAATTATGCAAACAAGATGAAATGTTTAATCACTACTTTGAAAATCTTCTGTGAAACTGCTGTTTGAATGCATTATGCCATTTCACATAGTATTTGCTTGTTATCAATGACATATATAAATGATTGCCTGTTGAGCATAGCAGGCCTTATATTGGGTCTCTTGTTATACAGGCACTGGTAACGATGAAGATACTGCTTTTTCTCTGTCAATGTCAATGACCCAGTTTCTACGTGACGTAGCGACGACAGAAGAGTTTACTATTCATGTAGGTCAGTGCAGTTCAAGAACCGCTTGATAGTTTGGTGTAATTAGGATGGTCAAAATTGTTTTAATTAACTGATAAATTGAAAATTCTTTCTGCATTATCAATTTTTATAAAAATTACGTAAATAAAAACATTTAACTTGATCTGATCTTCGATCTACACTTCATTGTAACCCTTACGCTTCTACGTATATAGTAAATTCTTCTGTAACATTATGTCACACGAAAGGCGCTGCCATTTTGTCAATATTTCACCACTGTAAACACCAAACCAGAACATTTTTGGTGCATTAAAGGAGATATAATGCATGAATTGGATGGAAATTGTGATATTTAGCAACGACTTAACTAATGTGAGTAAATGATTTACTGATTTGTACCCGTCGCATTGACAAACTGCAAGATATTTGCAATTTTGCTTTCTCTGAAGTAGGGTATTCATCAAGAGCAAAATCTTTGCTTTGCAGTTAGGAAATCCCCTGCCTACAATTAAAATCTACATGTATATGCAAGATAAATGATCAATTACTCGTTTCAGACTGAGATAAGGAAATTTCAATCTCATGGTCAGATATTTTAATCTCAAACGAGACAGTCTCAGCCTTGTTTGAGATGAATATATCTGACCACTTGAATGGAATTTCCTTATCTTGGTCTGAAACTCGTAATAGATTCTCTTTATAGTTTTAGTTAAGACGTATTTACAATTAAAAACAAAATGAATATCAAGACAACTATATTTGTTGTGTACTTTACTGTTTTCAAGAATTTTGGCGTAGAAAGAAATACTACAATTTTTTATATAGATCAGAGGAAAATGTAATTGATTGAATTTTCTTACAGATGAGCTATTGGAGACAGTTTGAACAAGGAATGTTGTCTAGAGAAGCAGTCAGAAAACTTCAAGATTGTACAGACATAGCAGCCGACAAAAAGGGAAAGTAAGGATGATTAAATCATTATACAGTGTGTGTGTGTGTGTGTGTGTGTGTGTGGCTGATATGGGAATGGCCTTTCACCAATGTTTAAAGATTTTGATTATAGAAATTAAAGTATCTATAAACAATCTGATTAAGTTCCTAAAACTGGTCTGACACTTTGAACATTTTCTCTGCTAAAATCAACATAAAATAAAATCTACTTATTAAAGTAATAATTTCAATTATGGCAAATGAATTGCTATTAACAGGGTACTATACACATAAGGCAGCATGGTACTAGAATTGAGGCCCACATTGGTCTATATTTTTCTCTTTCTGATTTCTGTTAATTTTGAACAATAATCTGTTTGTTAACATATACATATGATGTATAGGAACTTGGCTCAATTTTTGTTGAGTAATCAAGTAATAATTTAATTAATGGAGGATCTTACATGAGTGATTATGTAATATTGAATTTTTTAAACGAGTTAAATGAAATTTTATACAACAAGCCTTGCGCTAGTATAATATAAGAAAATTCAATTTTTGTATCTGAAAAGTGTTTTTTAGCTATAATAGAACAGCCAAAATGGCTGCAAAACTGAGAGTCAGGTCATCTAAAATATGACATCATGATATGCTACAACAATTGTATGACATCACATAAGTGATATTAGATGTGTGTAGGGCTGTGACGGGTACCTGGTTACCCGTACATGGTTAGGGTAGTGACTGTACCCAGGTAGCCAATTTACTACCCGATACCCGTTAACACACATAACATGTTTGTCAATAATTAAAATAACTGAAATGATGTACATGAGAGTTTAATTAATGTCCAAACTTTCATTCAATTTGACACTTGGTATGTTGGTAATGTATTGTTGATATACTTATGTCAGCATGGTAACTATCGGAACACCTTGAAGAACTGCACTCAACCCAGTAATAACTAACAGCAGTTCCGAATGACCATACTTTCACTTCGGATATATCCTTTTTTTTACGAGAAACCTTTTTTAACCAAGAACTCATGATAATGTTTTGTAATTTTACTAAATAAAACCAAGAAAAAAAATCACATTTATTTATTTAATTTAACCTTGCAAGACAACACTGGTGCAGCAAAACTCATTGTGCATGTATATACAACATTCATCATGGAAGCGGATTTTGTAGTTTAAATTGTTGGTAAAACACAATATACGGACATGGTGCCAATTTCTGTGGATTTGTCTGCAATTTTACAGTATTTTTACGATAAATGTGTACTATTTACTTGAATAATCACCAATTTTATAATATATGTTTATCTTGATTGTTTATTTATGTTTTGTGTAAAGACCCTTGATAGAAATTCATGGAAGTTGTTAAGATATGGGTACTTGGTACAAGGAGGGGTATAAGATTTTGGGTACCCAGGTAGGGAATTCTCTACCTGTCACAGCCCTACACATGTCATGTGTAGTATGATTTTATTACATGGCTTTACTGAATGGATTTATTGGGTGATTATATAATAAATTGATTATTCAGTGTTTAACTGGTTGTAATTTTTTATTTTTACACTGTAAAACTAACTCTGACTCCATTGAAAGATACTGACAGGAAATGTCACCATTGCATAGTTTATAACTCTACCTGACACAAAGAAACAATAATATAAATACATTATTTATTTATCAGAAGTAATAAATATCTTATGACATTTTACATCAGTGCCAACTCTTATTACTGGAACATGAATTATAAAGAATAAAGAGTTTGATTTTATTTAGGTTTATAGGTCATAAAATCTATTTATACACTTTATATAATAACACTTTACAAAATTATAAACTGTGAAAGAAACTATTTCCTTGAATAAACCTTACAAATCTAATTAATTACATAATTTTCCTAGTTCTATACACAGGTTTATTACTTGATAATCCAGTGTACAAATGTAGAAAGGGTCCTTGTGCCATTGGTCCCTAAATAATGATTTAGTCCCCCAAAAAATATTGTCTTTGGGTCAACCATGGCCCATCTTTTCAGTCTGATCTTTTCAAATGAATTGGGTCAAATTATTATGTCAACCCCATTATTGAAAGAATAATAATAATCCTGAAAAATTGAAAGTCAATATTAAATACTGGTAAATCTAATACCTGGAACATTCAGTCTGCCAAATCTTCAACTTGCACACCTATCTTGGCAACTTAAAAGAAAATGCATGATGAACATAAAACCATAATATCAGAATATAAACTGGAAATCATCTCACACTTCGATGTCATAAAAAACATTTTCATATGCTATGCTGTATAGCAGTTTTCAAGTGACAGAAGAATTTTAAAACAATTGAGTGCACTGTGTCCTGAGAAGTCCCAACAGCTGTTGGCAATTAACTTACTGGTTGTTTCCATGCACAAAGTTCAAGGTAAGGGTTCTAGCTCACTCTTTTGTGAATGAGGCTAGGACCCTTGCAGTTGTGACAAAGCATCAAAATTGCAAAAATCGTGAAATAACTACCACAAGTGATAGAAAAACTTCATAATAGTGTATTTAAAGGTCAAATTTTCAAAATTGTGAAAATTGGCAAAGTGATTCTGAAAAAAAAACCCTTAAGATTTTGAACTGTGAATGGGGCAGAAAATGACCGACCTAGAGCCATGATGTAGTATAATGTAACTATAATGATTTCTGTCTATCTTTGTAAAGAGATCCTGTGACCTTGTAATACTGTACTTATTAGTAGACATTTGGACCTTGGCCTAATTTTACATTAAAAATATAAATCTCCAACAATTTTCTGACATTCAAACACATTAGCTTTTATTTAAAATTAAAAAAAAAAAATAAATATGTAGGAGTTTAATTAAAATTAAGCAGGATTTTCCTCATTAACTATGTAGACTATATAAATTAAACAGTACCAGATGTTAAGATTTTTAATTAAGACTTTTAATTAATACGATATAAAATTTAATAACTAACTTGTTAACATACCCTAGGTAAAATCTTCTAAATCATGGTCCAGTTTTAAATGATATTAAAATTATAATATTTATATTGACATAAAGTTTTGACATCAATTCATTCTTTTTTTTTTTTTTTTGATACTGGTAGCAATAGTTCACATTACTTTTTGAACAGAAATTTTAAAAATACAGGTATTTTTAAAAACAGATTCAAATTTTTGCTAACCAAATGGTCAAATATATAGTTTTGAACAACCAGGTTCAGAAAGTTAGATTTTATCTTATAAAGGATTTTTTATGTGATTTTTGTCTGTCTGTCCATTTGTTTAGTATCTACTTTCCAAGGCTTTGAGAGAGGCTTTGTTTGGCAGCCTTTATAATTATACCAACTTAAGGTGTTAGCATCAGTCCCCCAATGTTTAAATACACAGCTGGATTTTTTATATTCAGGTGCTCAGCTATGATGTTCTGACAGCACTTTTCTACTTATTATTAGTCCACTCCTGATGAAACCAGAAGGGGGCTATATGTTTTTCCCTGGTTTTACTTAAAGAATATCTAGAATTTCTATTCTTTCTGCACATCTATGATGTGATATATTATCCAGTTTAGGTCACAAGGTCAAGGTCATGGGATCAAGTATAATTTATAAATGGTACGGTAAACCAGTTATAGTGTGTGGAAATTCTCCCCTAACAACCCCCCACACCCCACCCCTTGGTTTTCATCAGCTTACAGGGTGATGTTTATGTGGCTTCACCAACTTTCCAGAGGATGTTAGTGAAGCTTCATTAAATTACCAGGTTTTCATAAAAACAACATTATTCTCTGAGTTTGCAAAATAAAATATTGTTTCTGCCTAACCATTATGGGATATTGATTACATGGTATGCTGAAAAAAACCACCATTGCCCTACCTATTTGTAGCACCAGGACTGGAAATATGATGGTGACAAATTCATGTTTGTTATGTATTATTTCAGGTTTATTGATGTTGATGATATAAAGAAGAGCTGGGAAATACCTGGAATATATATCAGACTGGTGAGTAGTTTCAATATGTGCATAACTTTTCATTTTCTTACTGGTCATTTGCTTCAGTAATTTGGAATTTTATGTACTTTCCTATGTAATCAAAATTTTGGCACTACATTTATCTCCTTTCCTGTTTCACAATCTTGAGATAATTACAATGAAGTCTTGTTAAATTAACTGATGTTATTTATATCTGAATCATTTTTTATTTTCAGAAAAGAATTGTAAAGAGATTTATTGGAAAGACCCCAACAGATGAACCAAAACAAAAAGCTTTAAACTTATTACACAAAATATCAAGACACATAGCTTTCTCTATAGTAATGTATGTGATTATTGTGCTGGACATGGTTAATGTGACGTTTGCCGTTATCTGTGAATATCATCCATACTGGCACGATAAAAAGTACATCTTCCGCTTCTTAAATGTTGTTTTTGTTGCACTTTATATGTTGGAAGCAATTTTAAAGGTGAGTATTGATAACAAATATATATGATATATGTTAGGAATCAATAACCAGCTGTCACCACCTTTTTTGGATGGGTGCAATTTTGCTTAAAAATAGTGAATTTTACAAATGTCTGTTTATTGCAAGGCAATAACATATTACAACTCAATTCACAGAATGCTATACTATACTTGACATTTTTGTTGCAATATCTTTAGCCTAAGCTTATTTCAAAGAACATTGTCTCATCTTAAAAATAATGCAAGAAGAAATTTTTGACTATCTTATGAAGTGTTTTGTATTGTGTTATTAGTAACTATTTACCATTGATTGAAGTGTCAAATGTTTACATTAAAATGTATTATATATTTCAGATTATTGTACAAAAGAGACATTACCTATCCAATTGTTGGCACAGTTTGTGTTTAGCCATCATTTGTATTGGTATTGTTGATATAATTATTGGCTTTACACTGACTGTTGTCTATGGTGAAAGAAATGGGGTAGTCAGAATTGTTGTTGTTGTGTTTATATTGCTTAGAACAATACGTTTGTTCCGACTTTTAGAGGTATGCTGCTTACAATCTTTTGTTTATATCATGTTGATTATTTGTTTGATGTTTTTATTATTTTTACTCTCACATGGAGCACCCATATCATTGCACAAAAATATTCTCACTTTTTATTATCATATAATGTAGTTAACATGCTTATACAGTGTGTATAAAATTCTATTTAATTTTGATACAATTGAAAATATTAGTCAATATAGCTTATAATTCAAATGGAAAAAAACCTAGATACCTTGTTTTGACATATAACATGGCCATAGCTAATGTATTTTCATTATGGTTTTATTTACTTCTGTTTCTCGGTAAAAAGTACTTCTGGCACAACTGAAAAAATTGTTCCTTAATATTAAAATTTAGACTAAAAATTTTGACGTTTGAAAAACTGGAAAATGAAGTTTATAGTAAATGACTTTTCATTATAACTGATGTTGTTTTACTATGTTTTTGATTTTTTTTTTTTTCAGCCTGTGATACCATCTTTACTTTCTCTGATAAAACGTAACATAAGTAAGCATCTTAGTTATGGCTATGATGTCGGTCGTGGTTATGTGGCTGGAGAAGAAGAGGTCAGAAAACTGATTGATCACATGGTTGACCATAGGGACATCGCTAAAACTCTGAAACAAGTCAGTGACAATGGACGACTTGATGTCATCAGATGCCTGGGTGAGTTAGAGTGGTATACAGTTAGAGTAGAAATCATATTAATTATAACATTTAATGTGAAAATGCTTTTGAAATGATTATGTATCACACCCAGCTTTTGTGTCAGCATTAGGACCGGGGTAAAATATTGAAGATTTGTTTACTATTTGATTGTGTAAAATGTTTATCAAAACATAAGGTTTCAATAGTTCATTGCTAAAGGTTCCATTAATTGATGGATCAAATGGTGTTTTACTTCCCAGTATTTTATATTTCACTTATATCGAGTTCCACTTCACCTATAGCAGCTGCAGGTGATGATTCAATATCAGTAAAAGGTTACAGTAATTTTCATCTGTACAAAAACTGAGTTTTAAATGTTGTTTCTTTAAAATTGTCATCAGATTTAATAAATAGGTACTCATTTTTATGAAAACAAAACAATTTTTATGAGGTTACTGATGCATATAAATAAATGACAAGGCCATGTGCATGATTTTTTCAAGCTATCCAAAAATTAAGTGTTCACAGCTGGCAGCTTTTGATAGAATATTATTGTAATAACTAATGTTGATTTATATAGGAATGTTACAGAAACAACATCCAGATATAGCCCTGTCAATTAAAACCAGACAAGCAATAAGAAGTGTGTTAAATAATCTACGTGATGGTATACATGAACTATTGATGGACGGGATATTGGAACTGGCAGAAGGTCACAAATTAGAAAAGGTAGTACTGAAACGAGAAAATATGGTGTAAAAATATTCAAACTAATACCTTCAGTTGTTGTTCATTTCAAGTAGTACAGGGTTACTATTTACACTGGTTATTTTTTGGTAAAATTAATAATTTGTTAATAGTTCTGAAAAGTTTACCATTCCTGGTATTTATATAATACTAGAGCAAAATTAATTTAAATTTATTGATTATTTTTTAATTCTTACTGATGAGTTACTAGACCATCACCTTTCCAGTACAAATATGTAAACATGTCAGCAGTGATCCTCGCTGTTATAAGGAGGTTAAATAGGATGTTTTAGAATTCATAGATACATTTTCTAAATCGGCAAATCATGTAGTTCCAGTAAATAGTAAACATATATTTAATTATTTGTTAGATGGTTGAAGAGAAAATGAAGCGTCTTTTAGGAGCTCCAGCCAGTTTGCCATTACCACCTCCGGATAAGATGCTTAATAATGTGTTCTGGCTAAGAAATGATGCAAATTTAATTGCTTATATAAAGGTAAACCATTATTTTAGTTTTCCATTAGTTAAAAGAAGCTTAAATTTATGAGCTAGATGTTCAAGTGAACATTAATGTTTGTGTGACAAGCTATCTTTAAGGTTCATATGTTTTCTTGCTCATGGAAGTTAGCAGTACTGGCCATGTGGTCTTAAGCACAGATTTACAAATTACAATGCCTCTTGCTTACCACATTTGGATATATCATGTGGCCAAGTCCTAGTTGTAGAATGTTTTTGAGCTCACTTGCTATACCATTTTATATCACTTGGTTAAAAAAGTTATTGTACTGTGCTTCAATTCTTACTATCTTACTTATCAGCACACAGGATATTTTATGGGGAAAATTGTTAACATACTTTCAGTAGAACCTGTCTGTATAGAGGTCAAACAAATTTACAAAAATAGAGAAAGATTAATCTAACCTGACTAAATGACGAAACTTGGCAACAATTGACGGATCGATGGCCACGCCCACAATGTTCTGACAAAGGGCTGGTATGTTTTGATTTACACGCAAAAGGAATGAAAACTCTGCCTGAATTGTGCCCTTTAATGATCTCACTGACACCAGTATGTCATAAGTTGCTGTGATGCTGCTTTGGTGTCATGGTGGTGGCCAGTGTCAGAACATAAAAGGCATGACCGGTGATACGTGATATTATTATATCACTTCAATCTTCCACCAGTTGTACCAAAGTACATTTTCATGTTTAAATATAAGGTCGTCTGCCATATTGGTCAGTGTTACAGGTTCTTTGTCATCATGCTCACTTTTAGTAGACTTTATGAATGACATTTTGGTTTCATTTTTAATTGTTGTAGGACAAAGCCAAATTAATCAGCTACAATTATGAAGATGTGATAATCCGTGAGGGTGATCCACCGGGTGGTATATACATCATCGTGTCAGGAATGGTCAGGGTAAGTCTTTAATTTGTCTAAAACATTTCAACAGTTATAATCATTGAAAATTTCTTTGAATTGTCTGAAAGCAGCTAAACAGAAACCTTATAAAATCTGATTAAAATTACTTTTGTAATATTTTTACAAGAAATAACATAAACTGTGATTTTAGAACATCAGACCTGTTGCTCAAGTACTTATGGATGACATGAATTTAATTAAGCAATACCAACCTATAAGATCATTGGAGTGTTTGCTATTTGTAGTTGAAACTCCTTATCTCAAAGTTAAGGAGGGAGAAAAATACTTAACTTATCTAAAGTTCAACTTAAAAGAAGTCAGGACTCAAAATAAAGGGAAATAACTCGGTAGTTAACATGTTTGATTTGATTCAAAATATTTTACGAATGAAAGAAATAATTACTTGTTATAAATAACATCAAAAAGTATTTTATCATAATTTGATACTATTAAATAAAACAAGTGACAAGTTTTACACTATTACAGAAAGATAATGTAAGTATTCTTTCATTGATATTCTGAGGAAGGCATGTTTTGCATACGGTAAATCAGAAAATTTTTGCATCTGTAACTATTGGCCAGAAACTATTTCCATTTATTCACAAAATCTGTGTTTTTCATTCATTATCTGACATTCATTGCTAAAATAGCTCAAATAACTCATTTGTGTTATATTCAAATGATTATAATACTTTTAATTTTGCAATTTTTTTTGCGAAAATAAAGCAAACATAATTTCCTGATTACTCTGACAGGATGGTTAGACTACTAAGCTTAAAAGTCACTGCAATATTTGATTTACTACCTTATCAGGAAGGTACTTTTAAGTATCAAATATTTTTTAAAAACAATTTCGAGTTTAATTTAACTAATGGTATACTCAGTAACCATTTACCAGGAAATGTCTGTCTGTCTGTCTGGAGAACTCCTCCTAAACTAATGAAGGGATTTCATTGAAACTAAGCAGAAATGATAAGTAGTTTGTGTTGTGTTGCATATTAAAAGATGGTTGTGGTTGATTGGTCATACGACCAGAGTTTGCATTCTGATTGGTAAAGTAAAAAAATTGATTAAAATCAGATTTTAAGCTAAAGGTATAAGTTGGTAAACTCTGTGTCTGCTGTTTGCCATCCATCATGATAATTTTTTTACATGTTAATTTTCTCCAAAATAAATAGACCAAATTTAAGTTATATATGACTACAATCATGTCTATGTAAAGGGCTTTCAGATTTGTGCAAATAAATGGATTAAGACCCCTTGGAGGCCAAAAAAGGGAGAAAAATTGTGTTAGTATAAGTACTAGACCTTACATATGGATTTCATTTCTAGCATGTAGTTTTTAATCTGGATTAATCCTGTACTAGCAGTTAGTTGATTGATTAAAATTACTTATCAGCCTGTATCTGTAAAAGTGTGGCAAAACTTTAAGTCTCTTGAAAAAATACAAACAATCACCATTAGAAATATTCGCTGAAAACTGCTCACTAAGTTACAACCAATTAGCCACCATTAGAAATACAGGGTAACTGCTATACAATATATTGTTTGATTTTGTGTGTTTTGAAAGGAACTGCAAGGGGGATTTTAAAAATAAATAAACAAAATAGATATTTATGTATATTGGAATCAAACAAATGAAAAATTCCTGACTAATCTTCATCACTTTGTTTTGACCTTTTGTCTACACAGAATTTATCAGTTGATGTATGAGCTATTTAATACTGAACTATTTCTGTTTTGTATTTCAGCTAGAGTCAGAAACTCAGCCTGGGAAGCCAATACTTCTGGATGATAAGCCGTCTGGTTCTCAGCTGAAGATAAAATCTAATCTGATTGATTTCTTGACCGCTGGAAATATAATTGGTGAGATGGGATTACTGACAAAACGTCCCAGATCAGCGACAGTCACTTGTGAAACTGCTGTACAGGTACTTGTTAACATTGTATTATCAAGGCTTGACATTACCAGCAGTATAACTGCCTGACAAGTAAAACTGTCTGCGAGACTGACAAGTAACAATGGTACATGTAGTAATTTGCCAGACAGGATCAGTGAAATCAAGGAAGTACATTTCCTGAGTAAAGTTTCTTGCATCAGATCTCGGTTAGCTCTTATATAGAAATTTAGTAAAATCATCATGATACATGTAATATCTGTTTTGTATTGATATAACAAACAGAACACCTTCATGTTTACAAATGTTTTATTACAAAACAGACATGGGCAACTAACGTTTTTATGGGGGCAAGTGAAAATTTGATGCCAAACTGAACAAGTGGGTTTAACAAGTTATGTTGAGACCAGATTATTTATAACAAGCATTTTATATATATTGTCACTACTGATAATTTTAATTAATTTTAATATTGGTAAAATTCCTTCATAAGCAAATGTAAACTTTAATATTATAATATTGTAGCTGCTGTTTATCAGTAAAGAAGATATGGAGCGTGCATTTTTAGAATTCTTAGATGGCGACCCACCTTTGGAGTACAGATTGTGGCATGTCTGTGCCAACAGAATCGCTACAACAGTACTAATGAAACAAGTATCATACCAGGTGAGTGAGATTATACATGTAGTGGAAACTGACATGGAGCGGTTACCATGGCTACCTGATTACCACTATATATGGTTAATAAGTATGGTGTCTCTGTATCCAACATTACCCTGGATATATTTGACATCCCATAGTTCCATGTTCCTTTCACTCTCAATTTTGATTACCGTACATACATGGCAGGTGTAGATAAATCGGAGATGCTTATCATTCCTGGGCATCTGGCCTCACTTCCCTGGTGGAAATTAACATGTTTTGCCAGTTTCAAAGTTTTTACTTTGCTTTGGGATTGTTATTTAGACATGGATTGGTATGTTTGTTTTTACTTTGCTTTGGGATTGTTATTTGGACATGGATTGGTATGTTTGTTTTTACTTTGCTTTGGGATTGTGATTTGGATATGGATTGGTATGTTTGTTTTTACTTTGCTTTGGGATTGTGATTTGGACATAGATTGGTATGTTTGTTTTTTTGATTTACATAATTTAGAAGGTTATGGACTGTAACAAACCACACAATTGAGTTATCAACTGATTTACAAAAAAAAATGAAAATCAACAGTTGAGTAAAATTGTTTACTGTCACATTTGCCTTTCAGTTAATAAGCGCTTTTCATTGTGTTCCCAATCTAGACAGTTTTATTAATGAAAATTAATGATTACGTAATTTTTATTTACAGGGATGGACAAAAGAAAAAATTAAATTAAAATTAGAAAATTCCTATCTGTTTGATTCTGATGATAGTGAAATATTTACTGTGGATTCAGAAATGTCTGATGTTGTCCTTGTAAATGGTAAGTGTGGTTGTCATCTGAAGACAAGAGAACAGAATGAAGGGGGCCTGCAAAATTGAATAAAATGGCATAGTATTGTATTTATCATGGATTCAGAAAAGCCTTGTGATAATCTGAAGAAAAGGGAGGACAGGAATGGTATTCCTTGAAGACACAAAACATAATTTATTCAAAGAACAAGGAATCTGAATCATCTTTAAGGTTTTCATTGTAGATGGTCATGTTGTTCTGAAGTCAAGGGTAGAGGGGCGAAAACGATTTCTGACTTCCACTGATCTTTACCAGTCAGCTAAGTGTCAGCATATAAAAATTGTCAATGTTGCTTAAGATTTTGCAGCCAATGAATCATTCATATAAACATATAAGTATAAGATATCTTAGAATGTTAGATAATTGATTATATGTTATTAATTTTGATACATTGTATTTAATTTGTAGGAGTTGCACAGAATGCGTTTACACGTGAGCAGTTTGTTGGACCATGTTACATACCATGGACTGTATTGAAGCTGGAATTACGGGTAATATTCTACATTTTGACTTTTTAAAATAATTTTAAAGTTAGAAAATTAACGATAAATTGAAGTTTTGAAAATGAATTCAGATCAATTTCAGCAAATGCTTTCTTAAATTTCTTTCAGAATTGCTAGACAGTGCTTTATCAGTAGCTAGTAATGATGCTGTTCAAAATTATCCATTAATGCATCTAATATACTGTATCAATCAATTATATTTGTGTGAATAAACTTTTCTGGTTTTGTAATATTAAAATATTTTTGGTATGATATTATGTTTTGAGAAAATAAACCCTATTAGGGGCCTTAGTTAGTAATAATTTTCTTGATATTAAATTCCATGTTATACCAACTTACTCCCTCACGGACATTTGTGATTTTACAGTGCTTGGATGTAAAATTGCTAGATATACCAAAATTATGTCTAGTTACATGATGCATTAATTATATGTATTTACACTATCACTTTCTACAGTGTCCACCTCTTACTCTATCTAAAGACCACCTGTCTATAGAAACCAGTCTGAAGTATCCCCATTCAAGTAATAATTTATATTTTTTATGATTTTAAATAAGCAATATAGATGTAAGTCATTGACCATTACAGTATTTTATAATCCTAACATTATATTTATAGTTTATATTTTATTTTGTTTAGCCTGATAAAGGACCAAAACCAGTTTTACTTGTGATACCAACAGAGTTAGGGCAACCAGCGCACTCGCAGGCTAAATCCACACATGACCTTAAACGAGGACACGGAGCCTTTGTTAATTCTATCAGCCAGCTGTGTTTAAAACATGCATCTAAACACCGTAAACGAGTAGTGTCTAATTGGCAGGTATGTAGCTACACCCAATCTTAGTCAGTAATTGAACAGAGAAGTTATTTTTATTGTGGTATATTATGCTCATGTATTTTGTGCTTCTAGTGAACCCGATTTCCTTTTCTTCTGTATTTAGAAAAATCCATATTACACTACTGAACTTAGATCTAAAACATTTTTGGTTAAGAAACCCATTTACGCTCGTATCATTTGTAAGTTATAACATAACTTGTAATATCATACATATAACACATCCCTTCATTGGTTGTAGAAATATTCATATTGCTGTACTAAATGTCAAGTCAACTGTAGCAAGCAGGTTCACCCGTTGTAATGCTTAGACATCCATTCCTGCTTTCATTAATTAATTCTGAAAAAAATACTAATAATAGAATGTTATTTGACATAGTATCTATCATACTGAGACATTGACTTAAGGTGTTATAGTTTGAAGTTACACACCCACCCTTGCAACCAAACATGTAGGAAATGGTTACAATAATTTATTATTTGCAATTTATACAGTTGCCACTGTGTTTCCACTAACAGTGAATGTTTATGATAACATCTAAACACCATAGACATCCTTTAAACTACAATTACAGAATGGTTTCTGTACATACATCTTACTAATGGTTCTCTGGATGTATGATTCTTACCAGTACATTATTATTAACCTGGGGCTGCATGGTTAGACTAAAACACTAGGGATAAGGGAGATGGTTTTTAGTCCAAATAAAAATACAGGATTAGGTCAACTTTTAGCTTCATATAATCTTTTGCTTAAGTAAATAGTTGAATTACTTAATTTTTATAAAGGTCTTGAAAAGAAGTTGTCTGTTTTGATCATATTCTGCTGGGTGGAAGATGCTTTTATTTCATTTGAACAAATCAAGTACATGTACCGGTACTAATATTTGCTACCTTGACAGTACTTCTTGTATGTAAAAGGAGATGATACATGTACAACTTATGTAAAGTTATATCAATATTTTATATTGGGAAATGGGTTTAAAGACAGGGTTAATGACTAATTTTGTAAAACAAGTTCTGTATCTCTTCTATAATTTGCCTACATTAAATTGCAGGAGAAAGTTTCAGTAAGTTGTTATTTAATATATGTGTCACAAAACCCAGTCTTTGTTTTGTTAGTAGAAATTTTTGATGATTAATATTTGTCTCTTGTATAGTCTTCACCATTGTGAAATTGTTATTCCAGTGACCACTAAATGTCATATATCCAGACTAGTTCCTCTCTGCCAATATCAGTGTTTTTAACATTACCACCTATGATTTTGATGTGGGAGTAGATATAAGGATTTGTATCAGTCCTAAGTGTTAGAGGGTGAGGCTCAGTGGCTGAGAAAGCTGGGCACTCTGAGCACTCCATTCCAACCCGTCCACCCCCATGATCCCAAAACAGACTTGATATAAATGAAAGAATATATCTGGGCCATAAAACTACACTACTCCATTGCACTGCCACTTTCTCTGAGAATTCTGTTATTATGGGGTTCATCCTTGTATCGTGTGATAGGTTTTTACATTTGGTTTAGAGTGATATTACTTGACATTTCCCATAAAGAGTGTTGAAACATAACTATTAGAAGTTCTAGTCCCTTAACAGATCTCAGCAGATGGAATACAGATAAACCCTATTCACAGAAGAAAGTTCCTGCAGATTGATTTCTAATTCTGCTTTATAAATGTATTTCCTTGTCAATCATTGTTTTGTTTTTTAACCTATTTAGAAACTTTTAGAGCAGTCAGATGGAAGTGTAAGTAATAATTCTGTTCTGAGAGGCACAGTTGCCATAGTTACAATGCTAATGTATATGTAATAAATTAATGCAGTATTATAACGGAGTAGAAAGGCGGCAAGTGAATGACTGGTTCGTAGCTTGGAACAGAGTTAATAAACACTAATCTGACACTTGCATATTTTTCTATTCACAATGACCAATTAAAAATTCTTGACTCAAACTAAATAATTTCCATTATTTGCTGTTTCCCTGGTTTTGTACATGTGTGTTTGATTTTCAAGATTTATGTACGAAAAAGATTTAACTATACTTGTTCTATTTTGTTTGCCAATGAATACTTGGCTGCCACAACACTTCACCCTGCATCAATGATAATAATGAATATACTGCCTAAATTTATATAAAAAGACAGCATTAGCACTAAGATTCATTCAAGATTTTTAAAGACTTTTTTGAATTCCATGTTTTTATTTTTGTTTTTAGCTCACCTGACCGAAGGTCATGTGAGCTTATGGCATAGCGCGGCGTGTGTATGTGCGTGTGTGCGTGTGTGCGTCGTTAACACCTATTTTCCACTTCTCCTCTGAAACTACCGTACAGTTTTTAATGAAACTTTGTCAGAAGTATATATGGGCCGGTGCAATTCAGATTTGTTCGTGGCGTTGCCATGGCTACAATAACTAGGTCAAGGTGACCTAGGGGTGCAAAAATCTTAAAAAATCTTCTTCTCCAAAAGTACTGATTGGAGAAAAAATCTGATGTGATATTTGGCTTCTTTGTGGTCTTAAGCCTATAGTTTGTTCATTTTGTGAAATTCGGATAAAAAATAGGTTACGCGTTTTTGCGTTTAATTTTGAAAAAATCGTAAAATAGCTTCAAATTGTTATAACTTGACTATTTGACCAGATAATGACATGGGGTTTTCAGTTTTGACATCTTCTTGTTAGTATCTTCAAAATGAGGTCAAGGTCAATTGTGAAGGTCGTGACCTAATTTTTTTTATCTCTAATTATAATTATTATCTCGAAAACTATAAACTTTTTGTATAGGCATGTATATTAGAATGTTGTAGGTATTGATACAACGATCATTTTGATGTATAGAAAAAGGTCATGGGTTCAAAGGTCAAGGTCACAGATGCAAAACAATACCGAAATGGTTAATTATCTCAAAAACTATAAACATTTTGTATAGGCATGTATATTAGAATGTTGTAAGTATTGATACAACGATCATTTTGATGTATAGAAAAAGTCATGGGTTCAAAGGTCAAGGTCACAGATGCGAAACAATACCGAAATGGTTAATTATCTCGAAAACTATAAACTTTTTGTATATGCATTTATATTAGAATGTTGTAGATATTGATACAACGATCATTTTGATGTATAGAAAAAGGTCATGGGTTCAAAGGTCAAAGATGTGAAACAATACCGAAATGGTTAATTATCTCAAAAACTATAAACTTTTTGTATAGGCATGTATATCAGAATGTTGTAGGTATTGATACAACAATCATTTTGATGTATAGAAAAAGGTCATGAGTTCAAAGGTCAAGGTCACAGATGCGAAACAATACCGAAATGGTTAATTATCTCGAAAACTTTAATTTTTTTGTATAGGCATGTATATCAGAATGTTGTAAGTATTGATAAAACGATCATTTTGATGCATAGAAAAAGGTCATGGGTTCAAAGGTCAAGGTCACAGATGCGAAACAATACCGAAATGGTTAATTATCTCGAAAACTATAAACTTTTTGTATAAGCATGTATATTAGAATGTTGTAGGTATTGATACAATGATCATTTTGATGTATAGAAAAAGGTCATGGGTTCAAAGGTCAAGGTTACAGATGTGAAACAATACCAAAATGGTTAATTATCTCGAAAACTATAAACTTTTTGTATAGGCATGCATATTAGAATGTTGTAGGTATCGATACAACAATCATTTTGATGTATAGAAAAAGGTCATGGGTTCATAGGTCAAGGTCACAGATGTGAAACAATACCGAAATGGTTAATTATCTCAAAAACTATTAACTTTTTGTATAGGCATGTATACAAGAATGTTGTAGGTATTGATACAACGGTTATCATGATGTAAAGAAAAAAGTCATCTGGGTTTAGTATTTATGTTGTCTTTAAATCTATCAGCTAGCTATTAGTTATCAGGTGAGTGTATCAGGCCCATGGGCCTCTTGTTAATTTTAAAAATTTTTGAAAGATCTTTGTTTGTTTTTGTTTTTATTTTTATCTGTTTTAAAAGATTAAAAGAAAAATTCATTAAAACTGTTTCTGATACACCTGCTGAGTGGATAAGGTCACTAATCGTAACTGGAGGATCTTGGAATTTCACTTTGCTACACTACACCCAGCTACTAAATGAATTAATATCATCAGATATGCAAGGATTTATTTCTTTTACCTTCAAATTTGTCCACCAGAGATAATAGGGTTCATCGCTTTAACCTTGCCACAGTTGTCACTTTACCCAATCTAAACCATTGTACATGTTAGGTGTATAGCATATGTTGCTACCTTGTTATAATAACAGACTTAAGAATCAATGGTCATGTTTTCTAGACAGCCTAAATCACTGTGGTACAGCGTACACGGGATATTAAAGCATAAAATGAGCAAAACAGCCAGTGTAAACAACACCAGCGGGAGTCGAAAGCCGATTTTTGACTTATCTGTTCATTTTAACATGTGATGGTGTATTGGGGCATCAATCGGACACATAAATGATTCTATTGAAATAGTTAACTGCATCTGATACACTGTTTAAACTTTAAAACAAATTGATAAAGCGCAAGAGCTCACCTGTGATTTTGCCGTCGACGGGAGTTTCTTTCCAATATTTTAAATTTCACCTGATAAATAAAAATTCTGAAGCGTACAATTCCTCTAGGATGTTAAGAACTACATGTCGACCAAATTTCAGCTCAATGTATTGAGATATAAAGGAACAGGAGACGTTAGAGGATAACATGCGGTGTACTGGGAATTGCAAAAAGGTGTACTGGGTATTGGCAATTAAGGAGGAAGTAGGTGTACTGGGAATTGAGGATTCAAATATCTTGCCAACTGTGCGATTTTCATGTTTTAATGAATTTATATTGAATTTATACTTCTTTTTCAATGACAAACAAAACAATTAATTATCTAGTGAAAATCTTCAACATCTATAATTATTAATAATGCATTATAGACGAGATGAAGATGAAACATACATAGACCACATCTTTAACACACATTTCCCAGCTAAAATATGACTTATTTATATCAAAGGTCAAGATGAGACAGTCGTCCGTCGTCGAAAGGAGGTATCTAGTGTAAAACAGTTCCACAAATGAGACGAGAGTAAAATCAAACGTCTTGAAACTGATTTATAAATAAAAAGTTTGAACAATATAACACATTTTTTTCATTTTTAACATGTTAAACATAGTTCATAGTGTCATATGTTTATTTTGAATTTTTATTTACGAGGGCCAATCAATAAGAAACCAGCTTAACCTTTTTTCCGGATTAGATCTACCTCTTCTATTTAATGTAATTCAGTGCCCTCTAGTGTGATGCACTTATCCATCACCCCAGATCTGAAAAAGACAGGGTCATTTTCATTGACACACTCCTCAACTGTCTTCATGACTTCTTGGTCAGACCTGAAATGACGCCCTCAGGTATCATTTTTCAATTTTGGGAAAAAGAACAAGTCGCTACGAGCTAGGCAGAATGTGGTATTTCACCCCACAGCATTCATTGTAACTTTGCAACTGTGTACTCTTGCGTTGTCCTGTTGCGGCGGTTTCACGGATATCAGTTCTCGTGTCGTCTAGCAAGTTTGCATAGTGCACTCCAGTTATCATTGTACTTCTCTTCGGTTAAAAGTCACACACAATAACACCTTTTGCGTCCCAAAATACTGTGGTCATCACCTTGCCAGTAGACTAATGCTTCTTAACCTTCTTTGGCCTAGGGGACCCAGGCCCTATCCACTGACGACTCTGTCCAGTTTTTAGACACTGCCATTTTTGGCCTGTTAGTTTATCATAACCATAGCATTTCAAAAATAATGCACTTGGTAAAATATTATATACATTTTTTAATTCCTTAATATCGGATGTGCAACTCAAAAATATGTATTCCGTTACGCTCTGCAAAAAAGTGCCTAAAACTATACTGAAACCTCGATACGCGTGTAATTTTGTATCCGGGTATAAAACATGTATTGAAACAAGGCACAAAAATAATGGCCGTGTCGGACAATCGGAAATGGGTTGGTTGGTTGGTTAACGTCGCATCAGCAATTTTCCAGCTATTCGCGACGAGAACTATTAATTTTATTAATCTATAAACAAGTTCGTGTATGCATGTGAAGTGCGAGTGTGTCTTATGGTCTGCTTTGTACTAGGACGCACTCATGGCGACTTTAACGTGCTAGCTCACAGAGTCAGTATGCCGCAGACAAGCGTACCACTCCCCAGGCACATTATACTGATACCAGGTAAACCAGTAAAGGCCAACGGCAAGGAAAAATCACTTTCCCGCATGTGGTCTGAGTGGGACTCGAACACACAGCGGTGAGAGACCCTGGATTTGTAGATTGATGTCTTATTCATTAGGCAACCGCGGCCTCTCAATCGGAACTGGGATACTAGGATGGTCCCTCGTAAAATGAAATGAAAAAACTTTACACATTCTACATACATGTTTCTATAATGCCTATATTGTCTTTTGAGTCTAGTGGCATTAACGTAAAGACCACCTCTAAATAAGAACAGCTTGTTTATTGAAGCCAGTATGTTCTATGTAAATGCAACCTATATACTGATAACGGTGCACAATTCCGGCCACTCACCATAAGTGATGCTGTTTAAAACGTGATATATTTTACCTTGAATCGACAATTTTTAATCATTCTATAGACAATAACAAGTACTAATAATAATAAAAATAAGGTATTACACATATACCAAGCACCAACTGGCTGCAGTTTCACTATCATTTCCTAAGATTTGTCTGATTTAAATAGGCTACTTTTAGCGGAACAGCACATCTTTACTGGGCTTTCCGTCATTTCTTGAATTTAATAATTTTCCGTAACTGCATCATAAGTGATGAATAGTATGTGTCATTGATTGTTTGTCCCTTTTGGAGATAACCTACCATCAGATTATGATCATCATCACTGGAAAACGAGGTCCTACCCTCTCCAGTTGATGTAACAGTGTTGGTCTTTTTTTCAGGGTGATCAAGTGTAAACTTTGGCCACTGGGGTGAATTGATAAACCCACGTTTAATCCATAGTGACTAATCTCTGAAAAAAAAGCACACAACAAAGTGCACTTGATGTGCTTCTGACCAATTGTCAGATGCCTTGGTAAGTTGGTACCCAACTGAAAGCATTTCTCATTACAAGATTTTCTGTCAGAATTAAATGTAATACATGTATTCCCTGTGAAATGTCAACTGGCTACATACCATTCTGTAACTCGCTTGTCAGTCGTAACAATATCATAAACTTTATTGACCTTTTCTGGGGTTGCATCAATGACAGACCATCTAGAACAAGGGCCTTTCTGTTGCGTTTAAATCCTACAACCCACATTTTTACTTTTAAATTCGAAGGTCATATTTTCCTAGTGTGGATACCATATTAGTTTGGATATCCTTAAGTGTTAAACACTTTAATGAAACTATGGAATCACTCTATGTCTCTTAATATTGGCGATTTACCTAATTCAATTTTGAAATCAAGGTTAGAGCCTTTACTATGAACACCTAATATAAACTTGCACAGTGAAACTTATTTATTATTGTATGCACCATGCATACAAACTGTATCATACATTCGCAATCCCCAATTTCTTAAAAAAATTGGGACTTGAAAATAATGTTATACACGATTCCCGGTAACCGTAATTTTGCAATTCCCAGTACACTAAACCGGTGATGAGAATCAATTCCCAGTACACCACGTCGATCTTTCAACGTCTCCTGCTCCTTTATTTCGCAATACATTGAGCTGAAATTTGGTCGACATGTAGTTCTTAACATCCTAGAGAAATTGTACGCTTCAGAATTTTTAATCAAGAAGTGAAAATTGACATATTGAACAGAAACTCCCGGCGACGGCAAAATCACAGGTGAGCTCTTGCGCTTTATCAATTTGTTTTAAAGTTTAAACAGTGTATCAGATGCAGTTAACTATTTCAATAGAATCATTTATGTGTCCGATTGATGCCCCAATACACCATCACATGTTAAAATGAACAGATAAGTAAAAAATCGGCTTTCGACTCCCGCTGGTGTTGTTTACACTGGCTGTTTTGCTCATTTTATGCTTTAATATCCCGTGTACGCTGTACCACAGTGTAAATGATAGATGATTTATAACAAAACATTTAAATTCAACATTTTTCTGACGCAAAGATTGTAAAATGAATAGGTAACAACAAAAATACTGGCATGGACTGTTGTATTATTTATGGAACAGTGGCTTCTGTCTCTTAAAATTAACACAGTGAGTCTGGAACATTAATGATGGGATTTTTGTCCTGTTACTATGGTGATATTATTGTATTAATACTAAATTTCTAACATCTTGTTTGTGTTTTTGTTGTTAAGTAGTTAAGCATTGTTTTTCAGGGTAGGACTAGAAGTGTTTATGGTAGCCCTGTGGGGAGTCCTGTTATCCCCCGAAAGGGTAACTATGCTCAAGGATTGGAATGGCCTGTTACTAATGACAACCAGGAGGTAAAAATGGCCACCAAGGCAACAGCTAGCTTATGCCATGCATCTTCTTGTAGATTATCTGACTTATATGGATAATCTTTAATCCATATTTAAATATTAGTAGCATGTCTTCACATGGATGAGAATTTTTATGTTTAATTGCAATTTTATTTGGCAGGTGAAATGTACTTGTATTTAGTTTGAATCTGCCTGTTTAATAAGTGTGTAGCATGTGATTTTTAATTTTTGTTTTATATTTATTTTAAGATGTCTGTAACTTAACCATACAAATCTTTTAATATGACTTTTTTTGTAGATTTTTTTAGTTTGTATTAATTTAGTGATACTGATAATAAACTCCATGCATTCATATACACAAGCTTTTGCAGAACTATGCAATTCTATATTTACTTTTCCTGTAACTACAATACCTTTGTTCTGTCAGAATGTTTTACAATGATCATTAAAATCTATATACTGTTCAAACATTTTGGGTATTAAATAGTATAGTAAAACCTGTGAAAAACAAACCCTGCTTAAATAGAAAACCTGTCTAAACTGAACTAATTCATTATGGCATGCTATCATTATTATTATTTGTGTTAACTCCGAAACCTGTCTAATCTGAACAAGTACAGAAAGTTATATCATTTCTTTTAGAGAGTTTTTACTGTTTATAAGCATTCAGTGTAATTTTTATTCTTGTTATTGAGGAATTACCTGAAATGATGCTGTACCTGTGACTTACGGAAAATTGTACACAGCATCCATTTTGGTTACAGTATTTCTCAGTGACCTAAATGAAAATCAGATTCAATGTTTACAATTAAATTTTTTCACAAGAAATGGAATATTTTACACCATTTAGATATCTATTAAAAATGATAAATGTCCGTTGTTAAATTTACTGCACCACCCACATAATTTTACCAATTAGCAGCATTATTATTAAAAAATAACTTTAATATTTTTTCACCTTTCAATCAATGAATGGTTAGAAATTTGGAAGATTTACCTAAATATAAATTAATCCAGTTGTAGATGTACAACTTAGTTGTAGTAAGGTGTTGGTATCTGGCTGTACATTTAAGATTTGATCGGCACTGTTCATACTCTGTCACATACATGTATGTCAGTCAGTACTGTCTTCATGTCTGTCTCTCTTCTTCATCTGTCCTTTTAAATTGGTGCATTATTGACTTTTACTTGTGTAATCTTCATTTTTGTTTTCAAATTTTAGATGTTCCATCAATACCTGAAACTTAATTGTTTGTAGATGTATTCTTTTCTGTGACCAATCAGTTTCTGTCTGATTCATTAATATGGCCCATAAGAAAGACAAACAGCATGCTCAATGATGATCTAGTTTTGTGTGGGTGTGGTCCTTTGTCACCTTGTATATTTACCCCTCCCCCAACAAAGTTGAATCACCCTGTCCATCCATCTGGTTGTCTCTCCAAATTGTGTCCGCTTCAATTATCTTTCATGTCTATGGATGGATTTTAAACAAACTTGGCACAAATGTACCGTAAACCAACATGAGACAATGTGTCAAATACCAATTGATGTCCATAAGTCAAAGGTCAAGGTTGCGGAAAAACATTACATGTTGTGAAATTTCTTGTAGAGGTCCAATGAGACCCTTCTTTTAACATTTTTTATTGTTTATAATACAGAAATGTAATTGTTTTGGTTAATTTTGTGGATGTTTCAAAAAAAATGTTTTGTCTATGTAGTATAAGCAATTAATGTTATCAGATAATTTCAGCTGTTAACATTGACGTGTTGTCAATAAGACAAAGTAGTGGCTAGCGAAATCAAAAGATACCACTGGCCCTAAAAATCCAATATAGATTAAAATGTACATATGTGCTCACACACACACACACACTAACGTACATGTACACATTTTGAATGTTATGCTTATTTAATTCGTAATATGCATCTAATTGTTGTATCATTTAACAATTTAATAAATAATCTTAATCTACTAATACAAAAATTGCCTGTGTGTTAATTTGCAGTAATACCATATACCTGTAATTATATGAATGTATTATGTTAACTTACATATAATATGTTTGACTTTGTATGTATATGATAATATATTGCATCTTGTGTATCTGTGTACTTGTATAATTGTTTTATTCTATTTTCTATATGTTGAGTTTTATAATTAGTTGTCACATGTTGTTTATTATGTTGAGTTTTATTATTTAATTTATTGGTTATGTTGTTTTTGTTCTGTATAGTTTAGTAATAGTCAACTTCATGTTACTTAAAATAACTACTTCCAGAGTTGTGGTTCTGTTTTAAAATATTTCAAATTTAAATACATTCATAGCAAACTGCAGTATGACATCACAAATAAATACCTAATCTATACATAAAAATGTAGCGTAGCTGAGCTAGTAGTGATGTATATACCGGTAGTAGATATAATAGAGTAATTTACTGCCTGACTATCTGGCCGAGTCTTTTAGCTTCGTGGTAGAACGCTCCCTTTTTACCCTGAGAGGGCCGTTTTTGATCCTCAGCCAGGGCACTCGGTGAGAAAGTGGTTTTTTTTCAGGTTTTACCTCCCACTTGTTACAAAAACAATAACATAGTTATTCAAAACTTAAATCAGTAGTTAATCCATTAGTCTAATCTGGGATTTCCAAAATTATGTGAAAAAGGTTCTAAAGATTATGTTTTCATAATCAGCAATGCACAAGAGACATATAAACATTTTGAGTCTGCCTGGTTGTGTGGCATACCCAGGCTGTGTTTTCATAATCAGCAATGCACAAGAGACATATAAACATTTTGAGTCTGCCTGGTTGTGCAGCATACCCTAGGCTGTGTGGTATGCCCTTGAGCAAGACATTTAATTTTGAATTACTTCTGACATACCTAATAAATCGATGGATACTAACAAAAATGTTGGATGGGGAGGAAGGGTGGTTAACCTTGTGGTGAACTGGCAAATAGGGGATTTCAGTGGTGCTAAAGTTGAGTTCTCTCAGCTAATTTATGCCACAAAAACCACGATAAGCACCAACAATCAGCCTTATAGGTCTGTAGTCCAAGGATGAAACATACACTTGACATGTTAGGTCTCGTGGCTTGTAGACTTGGATTAAATCTGTGGTTTATTGTCCTTGGGTATTTTGGCTTTTCTTCTTTTTTTCTTTTGTTGTTGTTTTTTGTTGCAATACCGGTAATATATATGATCGTTTTTGTAATGCTTTAAAGAAAGTTTGTTGTGGTTATTTCATTTATTTTTTTGTGAATTTTTGTTATTTAACATTTTATGGTGTTGTTTTCCATAAAAATTTAACATTTTTGTCTTTTGAATTTTTTACAGAAAGTGCAACAAGCCAAGAGCCTGGGAACTTTATTTACCAAAGGTAGAGCTGCTGAGGGCAACAAACAAGTGCAATTTTCTAATGGTAGCATACAAAGGCAAGTAGACATGCACAAATCAGGCTCAAGTAGCTCCTCCCTAAATGAGGAGGAGGAGCTTGAGATGAAGACCAATGCTATTTATCGTAGAGTGTCTGAAGCTCAGGAAAGTAGTGCTAGGAAAACGGACAATCCCGATCCTGAAAATGTTTCCCCTGAGGAAGAAATAGTTGAAGCTAAGATGTAAAGTGCATGGTTGTTGAGTTTCTATGACAACTCAGCTTTGTGCTATTAACCTGTAACTATAGCAACAAACCTTTGTGCTTTTAAAAATTTCACTACCATAGATCTAGAATGTTGATATGACGAAAGAAATCATGACATTGGATGTTTCAATTGATCATTGGCAGGTGAATGTTGTAGATGATATAAATTTTAATTTTTACTACAAGTGCATCATGGATTTCTGCTACTGCTTATGTTATCTGCATTTTGTATTTTGATATGCCAAGGAATGATTGCCTCTAATCATGTAACATAGCTAAATCAGCTGTATGCCAACTAGTAACATACTAGGCTAATAATCCAGTCTTTTTGCAACTTTTAAAGCATATGAAGTTGTTCATTGTATATATAAGGAATTCTGAAGCTTACTGGTAGTTGGCAATGGCCACTCATAACCAGTTTTATGTTTTATTATACAAGTTTTAAATATCATTTAGACCATTTTTTTTTGTTTATACATTGTACATGTAGTTTATTTTTCTTTATTGGTTTGTGAAGTTTAGTTTTATTTCTTAGAATTTTCTTTATTATATTATTATTTTTAGAATTTTGAATTTTTTTGGTGTTAAGCTATTACATATGATTTTCTTTACCAGACTTTATATTACATGTATATAGATTTGAGATTAATGTACCTATGGTAAATGTAGTAAGCTTTACTGTAAATTGGTAAATTACTGGTAAATTTTCTTGTCAGCCAAAATTAAACCTCTCCATTTATGGTAAATCAATTAAAATTCACGCAACAACTTTGGTCTAAAATTATACATGTACTTCTAAAATTTATTAATTCAAGCAATTTTATGTTTTGGTCTATATTAAATACTGGTGCATTTACATGTGATTGAAGCACCCTCAACATCTATATAATAGTTTGAGATAGCATTATGAGATAAATTTATTATCTTTATGAATGATTCAAAGCCTTTTCAGATGTCTCTAAACATTCACAAAATTTGACCAGTCCCAATAGTACTTATTTTCCTGTTGTTGAATTCATGTTAAAAATCTATATTAAGATTAAATACCAGTATTTACAATTCTTTAATCTCCTGTAAAGGAGATTCGCCAATTCATGCAAAAATTAGAAATGAGAAATTTTCCCATTTACAGTTTTAGATTGCTTTTGTTATAAATTCAGTTTTGAAATGTTGATGCCAGATTTGTGTCAATGGAAGACCAACCCTTTGCACCCCTATAAAGGTTTGGTATGTTACATTTTGTTATGAGGAATGAACCATGCCATTATTTAGGGAAGGGGGAATGGTTAATGCCAAAATTTTTATAAACTTAGATTTGTGTTTTTTTGCATTTAGAGTTATTTTTATTTTGTCAGCTAATGTTTTCTTTTTTATTTTGTTACGTAGCATGCAATGTGTTTTGTTATATATAATACTGAAACTACAATTTAAAGGCAGCATGAAATATAAAATACAAATTACAATTAGTTGTTGATACCGGTAGGTCAAATTTACACTTTTTACACTGTTATTAGTTTGTACTGGTAGTTCATTCAAACAAGTCATTTTCTTATTGAAAAAATCTAAACAGAAATTTTATAATTTTTTTTGTGCTAAATTTAAGGAGAAAATATGACAGATTTTTAACAAAGTTTACCTCATTTCTTTATTCTAATGCATGAAATAGACAATAACTTTTTATACACACATTTTTGCAGAATGGCATGAAGTTGTTGAGAATCTAGTTTATATATGACATGTATATAACATTGTATTCTGAGAGCTTTTAACATGTAGTTATTGTGTGTATATATACATATTGTATGCGGAGCTACAAGATCGGTCATTTTTACAAAGCTTTTTAATTTTACATTGTAATACTTTGACAGGATGCTGCTTCATTTTATTAGTTTATAATCGAATGGCCTACTTAATGCTTTAGCAGAATTAAACTCTTTGTTACTAATAAGCATTTAAACAAGCAGCCAACAATGAAAAGCTGATTATTAACTACCATATTAATTTAATTTTAAAATTTTAAAATTTTGTTTGTTAGCTTACAAAGTGTCTCGGATTGTTGTTTGTGTTTCTTATCGGCCATGTCAGTCATTTTGTGAAACTATGGGACTACATATATTAGATAATTGAAAAAGTTGTGAAAGTAAAAATGGAAAAGATGTATTATGAATCATTTAAAAATAGAAAAATACACAGATAAAAGTCAATAACACACCACTTTGGAATAAGTTGAGTTAAATTTGTGTCTAAAAGAAAAAGCCAGATACTGGTAGATAGACCCAGTGGTTAGCAAAAAATAAGGAGTATTTTATCATAGTGCTGTGTCCCTCCCCATCTGAAACACTGTAACATTTGGTTTATTTTTATGAAGTTTGTTGATGTGTAGCAATGCTACAGTCTGTAACACATTGAAAGCAGAGGCAGCATCTACAGTCAATTTTATACAATCAAACCTGTCTATAAAAACCAGCTAAGGGAGTCATTAAAATGGGGTGAATTTTTATTTAAAGTTTAAAACAAGAACTAAATTTGCTAGTATTTATGTAAACGGATGACATTGAGGACATATTAGACAGTTGATGTTTATTACTTTACAGTCAAATGTTCTTATCTAACCCTTGATATAAAGACTACCTGTTTATAAAAGTTAACTTTTATCCTCTACTCTAATGATTACCAGGGCTTGAAATTGTTGGGCAAGGGACCCTCCAAACCTCCTTCACAATGATTTTAAAACCCCCTTCAGATTACTGACATTGGGAAATGTGCAAAACTCCCAGATCATTTTTCCAAATTTCAGTCCTGTCAAGCAAATGTGCAGTTCAGACTTAAGTGTCCAGTTTCTTTCTGGATTTTATAATTGACTTAGATAAATATTTTGATGAAACCTTTATTTGTATATTTATAAATAAACAAATAAAGACATATCATGGAATTATAAAAAACATATCTTAATTTTAAAAAGTTCAATTAGTCTTAAAAGATTATGTCAAAGAAAAATTCTTGATCTTTGACATACTTTGTATTTTAGTTGGGATTTATAGATAGGTTTTGTGTCTTTATTTTGGTTTTATTTTATGTAGTTATATATATTTTATTTTGTTTTGATTTTTAGTTTCTTTTATGTACTATTTCCACATTATATTTGATTATTTCTGTTTATGATTGTTAAAGGCTTTACAATTATGATCAAGCTGTTATCTACATTATATTTGATTTATAATTCTTACATTATGTTTCCTCCATTCTTCTAACAGAGAGGACTGTGAGTATCCACTTGGAGCAAGAGCTTCAACCCCAGGCAGGATAGAAGGGAGACAACTCATACAAGTAGTTCATGAGTCCGATTCTGATGGATTAACCGGAACGTCTGAGTGTACTAATTCTTCTTCTGGAAATGGAAATGGGTTTCCACTCCCCAGAATTCCAGAAGTAGATTCTTCCTATGCAGGTGGAAGTATAAATAATTTGGACAGTGAAACAAGTCTGTCCTATGATATGTCAGGTTTAGTGTATAAACGTTCCATGTCGATGCCCAATCCAGAAACATCAGAGTTGAATTACTCTGGAGATGAGGAAAGTACAGATAAAAGTGAAAATTCTTGGAACATTAAAAGTGAAAAAGTAACAAACTTGTCACAAGACAAAAATGAGATTAGCCAAAAACTAAATCCTATGCAAACTGAAAATAGACCATCTCTATCAAAAAGTGAACCAAATGCATCGAGAACTGATCCTTTATATAGAAATGAATCTCTGCCTGAAACAAGCCAAAAAGTGGCAGAAGTTCACACAGAGTCACAGGTGACTCATGGTGATGATGAATTAACAGATTTCATCAACCAAACCTTGTCAATACCCAGCGATTCTTCAAAGTCTGACACTGAAATGGTAGCATCATCCGGTAGTGATAATATATCTGCCCACCATGATTTAGAATTGCCAGCTACAACAAGCGAAAATTGTGACCAGGAAGACACACATTTGTAAAACAGCTTTTTGTAGACCCTGTTTACACCTACTTTTGTAATGTGACTGATAAATATTGCTTGTTATATTACTATAGTAGTAACTTGTACATTGTTAACTAGCCAATACAATTTGGTTGTTTATACTATTGTAGCTCATCTTTCACATGTACTGATTTTACAGTGACCATTATTATTCTTCTGTCATTTATCAATTCTGTTGTTTTATATTTTGCTTGTGTGAACACAGTGTCCAAAAATACTTATTCATCTCTAAGTTCTGTAACAAAAAACTTATTCATTTCTTAGTTCTGTAACTTCTATTTTAACAGCGACAGATGTTGCTTGGTCATTATCAAGTACTGTAAATTATATGAAGTTGTTTGGATTGTAACTTATATTTTTAAAGTGACCATAATGTCGTAATTTATAGGTACTGTTTTTGTTACATTTTGTAAACATATATTACTAAATTTATCCATATATTTAAGCTGACTAAAGTTACATGTAAATTTATGCAAAAATATATATATATTTTTTAAGATGCATGTAATTATAAACCTAAACACCATTATTGGTATTATTTTTTGTCTTTATGATAATTACTGTGGTTATAAAGGAAGAGAAATGAAAGATTGTATGCACCTTTTAAGATTTTTCACTTATATCAAGATGCCATCAGTTGTGGTGAAGTTACAGAAGTTTATAAATACGTTTGCAATACATGAGTAATGTCATGATCATATCAGTTTTAAGGTTCATCTGAAGGACCCAGATGACAGTCATCTAGCTGCAGCACTGTGGTATGAACCCTTGATAGAGTAACACTAGGCTATACCCCTCCCTCCCCACCCATACTGTGGTAAGCTTGGTTCCATTTCTTCTGACCCCACAAAACCTTGGACCATAGAGATCATTTCTCTGAAGTTTTATGAAATCCCTCTTAAAAGCAATAAGTTACGACGCAGATCCATTGTGAACTTGACCTTTATGATATTATCGAGGTTTAATTTTATGACACACTCATGGTATGTATTTGTATAAGGTTTCTTGGCATTTATGAGAAGCAGGTACGATTTATGGCCCAAACAATGTACATGATGTACCCATTCTGCAACCTATAAGATTTGATCTTGGTTCAAGAACATGGCACACCATCAAAACAATTAGTGTGAAGTAGCAATGAGTTATAGCCAAGATATTATTTGAATGTGACAGAGACGTGGCAGTTCCTATATATGAATGGTTCCAGGATGTGTTGGGTTTGTAAAAGGTCAAGGTCTCAGTAGCAGTGAGACAAAGAGCCTAATGTAAAGGTCAAAGTCACACAGGGTTTGTGAGATACATAGAGGGGATATTAGTCCTCTCTAACAATTCTAGTTTACGACAGGTAAAACAAGAAAAAATGGCTGAATACTATTTTATTATACACCATTATAATCATTAGAAATTTTATGTTTTCAGAATCAATTTGATTTGGAAGTTAAAATAGTGCTAGTGTTATGATCTGCCTTGTACTAAAGCTCATTGATGACAACATAATAATTGCTAACACACCAAACCCACAGTGTCAAATTAGGGACCTTGGTGACTGAGTGGTCTTAAGTAATGGCTTACTGATCACAGAGATGTTAATGTGAGAAAGTTTATCAGTTTGTTGTGATTTTCTCAGTCATTTTGGTTTTCCCCAACGTCCTTGAACTGAAAACCTTGGTATAAGTAAAATACTAATAACTGGGACATAACACCGTTATTCCACCACAAAGTACATACCATTACTAAATGTACTGATCACAAAGCCTTCACCAACTACTGTTTCAATGACCAATGGTACATGTATGTAGAAATCAATCACTTACTATTGTTCCAGGGAACTTAGATAGTCCATTTTTTGTCAATTAAGCCTTTATGTTTCATGATTTATATTGAATGTTATACATATTAAATCTTAAATATAAAAGCCCAATTAAATGTCAAAACATTGGTGTTCTACAGCCCTCTGGTTTTGCTCTACATACCGAAAATTAGTTGTTTTTCAAACACTGCACATATGCCCTCTCGTTATCTGTGCCTCATATGCAAATTTAGAGCATTGCATGAAGGGTAATTATTATACGCGAGTAAAACCCGAACTGCAGACCTGAATGACAACCTTGTTTTTACCCGTGTGATAATAATGAGTATGCAGGTCAACCAGGTGTGATGTACACCTATCTGAGGTACATTTAGGTATATATGCAACACATTGGTTTTTCTTTGTTATGAAAAACGACAAAAGTTTCGGTATATACCTGTTTTGTAATTCAAGTTCAAGTCAGCAAACCTCATAGGTTTGATAGGTGATATGATTTTATTTACAGAAATATCAAGATAAGTACCAATATTACAATACTTGATTTTATATTAATGATAAATCGACTATCTAAGTTACCTGGAACAATAGTAGTCTACTCACTTATGTTGACTACTCACTCTGGATAATTATTTTTAATTGCTGGACAATTTTTATTACAAGTAGAAATGATGAATAGAGGAAGATCGAAAAAATAAAAGATACAAATTTTTTTTCAAAAGTTTATTGTATAAAAATCATATTGTATAAATATTTAAGAATTTATGGACGGTAAAAAATCACAGATGTATCATGTATTATTCATTTTTTCTATATGTACCATACAATGGTATTTGAAACCTGACAATTACACACATACACACACACATGCATGCATGTACCCACACATACAAATAAAGACATTCACACATTTTCTTGAAATTTACACTATCAATATACACACTAACAAACTTCAGATCATAATGATTTACTTAACAAACAGGAATGTAATTACATAAGACATCTACCATATAACAAATACTTAATCAGTAAATCTGTAAGGTCTCTACTTACAACTGTTTATAAATCTCTGGTCAAAAGCCTTAAAGTAAGAAATACCTTGTACATGTGTTTCAATTGAATTGGTTTTAGTCCTTAATCTTTGAAATTTTGTTTAAAATGGAATCACAAAATTACCTCACCATAGACTGCCTATAAAGTTTGAAGGGATTATCAGGTATGGCAGCTTTCAACATTTTCTCGTACATATGACATTATTTATGGAATATGTAGTGTACACAGATTCCTTGTCCTGGAAACATTATGTCCACAAGAATGATAAGGAGGTACATGTTTGCTGGTGAAGACCATTGGAAGTTAACCGTAGTAAAGATTCTCCCTATACAACAAGTTAATAAATTTAAGATTCTCCCGACACAAGGTCGTCAACTAAGACAACAAGGTCTTAAATTAACATCTTATATCAATGAATGGTTCATGATTTAAATAAAAATCCGTAAGTAAGCAATGTCCATGATTTATAAAATAAATAAATAAATAAAACCTAACTTATATAAACATTACAAATATACTTTTATAATTAGTAGAACTACAACCTATCTGTAACTAGTACTATAATCTCATAACAAACACTAACTGATGTACTAACAAAAAACAAATTAACATCAAATAACTGTTATACAAAATACTATCTGACGATCCTGAAAGGAAGGGATACCAAAAGTCATATGGAACTTTGGCCAAAAATATGGGTGGTTCTCCTACATAACCTACAGCTGGTTGTGACACATCTACAAAAGAAACGGACTGACTAACTTCAAACGACTGATCTAACCCATCACTTCCTGCCTGGCAGTACGTACCAACACACTGAAACAAACAAATAACAACACTAGCTTGTAAGATGTCGTGGTTGATGAATGATATAAATTAAAACATTAAAGGGATATTCTAACAAAATTATGAACTGAAATTTCTAATATAGTCTTGCAATTAATTTTCAATAAACACACTAAAAGTTCAAATTACAGAATGTAAATTCTATCTGGGATAGTAGCTGTGTGTCTGACATGTGTACTACAGCTAAACTCTTTATAAATAAAAACTGTTTATCATGACAAAGAGGAAGAGAAAAACATAAAAATGTTAATTGGGATTTCCCCCAACATGCAAGAAGTTGCCTAGTAGTTGTAATTTATTTACTAGAATGTCGTATGGAGTAGTAATCTCAGTCTAATTATTCAAGTCTAGAACCCAATAAAGCTCTGTTTAAGATTTCTTGGTCTAATATTTTTGAGTCTTGAATTGGCTAAAGCTCAGGTTAAAATTCCCCTGCCTGGTACCAGTATATTCCAGCCCAGAACCTGCTAAAGCTCTGGTTAAGATTTCCCTGCCTGATACCAGTATGTTCCAGCCCAAAACCTGCTAAAGCTCTGGTTAAGATTTCCCTGCCTGATACCAGTATGTTCCAGCCCAGAACCTGCTAAAGCCCAGGTTAAGATTTCCCTGCCTGATACCAGTATGTTCCAGCCCAGAACCTGCTAAAGCCTGGTTAAGATTTCCTGCCTGATACCAGTATGTTCCAGCCCAAAACCTGCTAAAGCTCTGGTTAAGATTTCCCTGCCCGATACCAGTATGTTCCAGCCCAAAACCTGCTAAAGCTCAGGTTAAAATTCCCCTGCCTGGTACCAGTATATTCCAGCCCAGAACCTGCTGAAGCTCTGGTTAAGATTTTTCTATCTAACATGACAGGCTTGGATAGATTCTATTAATTTTGCTGATATAAAAGTAGTACTAATAGAATCTATCGCTACTGATCATATGAGATAGTGGTATCTCAACCCAAGGTCTTATATATTTGGTCCAGAATGAGGCTTGCAGAGGGTTGAGATTTCCCTATCTCATATGACCAGTAGCAAATGATTCTTTTACTCGCACCTCATTCCTTTAAAAATCCATTAAAAGCTTCTTGGGTCACAGAAAACAGCTGTTTATTCAGGTGTAGGGTGTGTTCTGTCTCAACCCTAGGGTGAGACAAGGAAATCCCACATGGGTATCTATGTCACAGGTGTGAGAAATTAGTAAATATACTTACCCTGTATGTTATAGTCTGTTCATTCTCATATATAAATGACACGCCAATAATTTTAGGTTGTGGATTTATCAAGGATCCTACATTGGCATACATAATAACTATATGCATCCCCATTGAAAGTTTACAGGTTGGTCCTTCAACTGTCTGCTCACCCTGCATTGTACAAATAAATAAATTGTAATAATATGTTTGCAATAGTTTACCAAACAATTTTAAATCAGAGATATCTGTCAGGATAGTTTAAGTGGGTCATATATAGTCCATCAATAACATAAACCAACAAATTGTAAGTAAATTTGGATGCCATGTATCCAAGTGTTCCCAAAAGGAACCCCACCTGGGAAATTCAGGTTTACCCAACCGAATGTATGATCAAAATATGAAAAGCCAATGGCTCATCTACTCCAACCAAAGTTTTTTTTCCCTGTAAAGGTACAAAAAGATCTGTTAAATAGTTTTCAAGAAAAGTGGCAGAAGAAATGGAGAAAACATTGTTGTATATGTATACCATCCTGACAAGTTTTGATGTCTAGATCAGCGATATTTAGAATAGATTAAATGTAGTTACTGGGATATTCATATACTATATATTAAGGTTCATAAATAACCTAAGTTTGAAATTTGTATTTTGTAATTATGTTAGAAATTATGAAAAAAAAACAACCTATGACACTTTCTGCCATAAAAATCATTAAATCAACAACAATAAAAACATCTTTGTTTGTAATCAACAAGAGAGTATTTGAGAAAGATTAATCAACAAGAGAGTATTTGAGAAAGATTGGAGTTTTACAGCGTCAGCCTCGTGTTGTTCAAGTTGATATATAATGGTCACCTGTTGTGGAAATCGTCTATTTTGTCTCAGTATTGGTACCCAGTCTCCTGTCTTTAGTGTATCTGAATTTCCAAATGTAGCCACATATCGATTAAAATTATTTGGATTATCACGATTAATGGTGTCATTTAATCCCTCTAAAGCTTCATATATGGCAGTTTGCATAGCAACACAATAATCCACTAAATTTAAACTGGTAAAATTAAATCTGAAATAACAAAATATATAAAGGTTCTAACATTTATTCAGCCTTACAAAAACGAGAGCCCCTCTTAACGTTGAGGTAAATCATCTTGCAATTTTCCATGTAGAGTCTCCAATTGTTGTCATCTAAATGGCTTTAAAAATGTTTGTGAGCTCTTTATGTGGTTTTTGTAATTCAAACATAAATTGGTTGGAAATAAATGTTCAGATTCTTAAAACGGATAATATCGGATATCATATAATCGATATGTTTTTGTTGCAATTTTTGAAAAAAAGAGATGATTACAAATGTATGCCAATACTCAATCAGGGTTTGTTGAACTGATAATGGCAGTATTCCAAGACTACTTGACCAACTGAACAAAAACAATGTTGACAACTTGAAACCTTGACCCATTATTCAATGGAAGTCAAGAAACCAAATATGCAGGTAAGACCTGAAAACCTAATATCTCTGACACATGGCGATGTTACAAAATAGAAGTGATGTTAACCCATTAAGATAAATAGTATACCTCAGAAGACATCCTGTGCGTACATTTTCACCAAAGTTGACCTGAACACGGTTTCCTGCATTGTCACACAACTACCAGTCTGTGATGATTTGACCATTGTTAGGTCATATGTACTCTCTTCAATTAAATACGTAATATTGTTAAGGAAAATAATATAATACTGTGGTGACTTGGTAGAGTGGTTAAAAGGACAGAATTCTGATTCAAGGGTTCAGGGTTCAACACCCAGCCTAGATGTTAGATATCTACTTTAGCAATATTAAATAATGATTAGGACTATCATCAACATCTTCAGATACTAATTATTCTAATTAATTTTAATTAATTAAATTATTTTAAGTTGTATGGTTCTGGTCAAGCTTTTAGCCTGGGTGGGCTTTATCATTCCACCCAAACGTTAAAATTGGTCATCAATTATAAAGGATATTTTTTGGTTGTAGTATTCTCCACTCTAATGCCGGCACGACTGGTTTCCCTACCACATAACCTGGATTACCACTCTCTCTACAACATTGGTGTCATTAGCCTGTGAACAAAAGAAAAATCTTAAACTAAAATATCACATCAAACAGTTAAACCTCAATTCAGCATCACCACCATATGTTCAGTTAAATTTTGATATTACAAAAAGGTTTGGAAATAAATTATGGCAAACTTATAAAGAACAACACAACACAAATGGATTTTGGGACTTAGAAACTTCTGTTTTTAAATGAGTGAGTTGACAAGGGAGGCAATATAATCTTATTCTACTGTAATGTAAATGGAAAAATGGTATAAAATACATACACCTTGGAAGGTAGCAGCAAATGTCTGCGACACTGGTAGACTGGCACTATTTAAAGATCCAATAATAAATCTGACTTGCGATCTTGTAAGTCCTTTGGTTCCGTCATGAGTCAGAATGTACTCAACCTAAAATATCAGAATTCAAATAAAGAATATAAATAATAATAAAACATTAAGTTTTATTGTAAGTTAATTCAATGTTTGTTATATTAGAACTTAATTTTAACCACAACACTGGACATCATTTGTTTATAATATCCAGTTCCCCTTCAAAGTCAGTAGTTTTACAATCCATCTCAATATGTTTAAAAACTTAAACATTGTTAACTTAAAGCAAATTTAGATATAAATAAACATGTACATATCCCTGCCTTCTCATATTTCTTCCCAATAAAATCCAATAGATTGTTCTGGTATATATATTAAAGTCAATCGGTAATGAATCCTAATTTTGAAAAAATCAATCAGTAATGAATCCTAATTTTGAAATCTTTTACTGAATTACAAATTATATAAAACAAAAGTTGATGATGTAGTCAATACATAAGCCTACACTACAAATGTATGTGTTAGTTAATGTATGAACAAACTTACCCGTAAAACCACATTACTACAAACACCATTACTATATGTAGGACTAGGAGGGTCTCCATTAAACGGACAGTCTATTGTTACACCTTCTATATCTCGACATTCCACAGTGTCTAGTTCTATATTCATTGTATAACTGTTATTATATAGGTTAAGTGTATCAAATTCAGGAGCTGTAATAAATAACAACATCAACCATAATCAATTCTGAATTCACAAAGTTGATAATTATTTTTTCTTCATTAAGAGTGGAGTAGATTTATAGTATTTTATACCCCAGTCAAGATTATTGCTAAAAGTAAGCAAGTTTTGTAATGATGGGAGAAACTGCAGATGTCCATAAAAAAAACATTAAACTTTGAGCACTTGACAAATTGTTTCATGCTAAGAACCTTGGTGGTCACAAAGACTCTAATCATTAAATATTTGCCGTAGACAACTCTGACACTATGGTTGTATTACCTGTTTTAAATGATGTAGTACTGTAGATCTATTTTTATTCTTTATAATTCTGAAAATTTCACATTAGTTAGCAATACATTTCATCGTTTCATAAAGCATATTAGACCCAGAAAATAAATTGCTTCTTTCCACTTACAGCTCTCAAACATGGATAGGACTATAATTGTTACAACAGCCTGACAAACACACAGATGACAGACAACATCATACTGTAACGTGTCCCATCTGTGAGAGGTGTATTAAAACTGTATTCTACATTGGGACTATCAAACAGTATTGAATACTTCTGTTCGATGGCAGGGTAGAACAAACACATGTTGGGTAGGAAAAGTGGAAACAAATACAATTTTTTTCGAGGCCATATAAAAAGAAGAAATTGAAGAGCATCCTTTCACTATAAGATGTAGAACACAAAATTGGCAAAAAAACCTGTAAAAATAGCTGTATGGCTTAGAAGACACTAGCAGAGTTTTAAGCAAAACAAACTTCAGATTCTTATCACCCATGTAAGCTAAGCAAACACAGTAAAACCTGTTACAATTACAAACTCTTTATAAAAGACCACCTGTTTTATTCTAGCAATTATCTTAAAATTGACACCTCAAGTTCCTGAATATCTTCAAAATTAACAAAATTATAAAGATTTGAAATTTTGTAAGATTTTAGTTAAGGAAAATCTTAGATAAGGAATGATTGTGAAACCGGGGCCTGTCCATTAAGAAAATTTTTAAGGGCCTTTATATACCGTATTTCAGAACTTGTTGTCAATATAAATTTCTGGATACTTCTAAATTAGAATATATAACACTTGACAATAAGTTTTCATTTTAACTGTCTTCAAAAGATTTTAAATATAAAGTCAATTTTAACCTTAATTTTTGAATACGTATACCTGTAATATTGATAAGGCTAAATAATATTCAAAAGTAGATTGTGAATCAACATCACAAGGGAGACAATCAGGTTGGAGCAATTTTCATATATTCTTTTCAATAGTACAATTGTGAATCATCAACATCAAAGGGAGCTAATCAGGTTGGAGCAATTTTCATGTATTCTTTTCAATAGTACAATTGTGAATCATCAACATCAATTTATTAATACCTAACATGTTAAAGTTATTTCAATACTTCATTTTGTGCTATTGTTATGCAATTCTAATTATCTCGGCTGACAAATTTGACAATATCAAACATATGCTGACTGCTTCTGAGCATGCCTTAGGATGAAATAAGATGGAGTGATGCGTGATAAATCAATGCTTCTCTGTGCAACAGAACAAGGAAAATATAACTTAAAAGAACATGTGACTGGATATAAACAAGTGCATGGCTACATGATGTCCTTACAAACCTGTGACTGGGGAGTGGTTGTGATACGCACTGTCGTAACATTGCCAGCGTCTGTAATGTTAGTCTTTGTAATTACTTACAAAACCAGATATTTTGTATAAAAATTCATCAAAGAATTTTAATTTTGTTTTAGATCTGCATGAAGTTCTTACTTAATGTTTTGTATACACATAATTTTTATTGTAAAATGATGTCATAATTTTATTTCTTGATTTTAGTACTAAAATTGTTACAAAGTCAATGATTTCATATTAAAACGAAAATGCAGAGTATTTACTGTTGGTATTTTGGATTCAAAGAATTGCTATCAAAAAGAACAGCTTTCTTAAAGCTAAAACTATATGTATTACAAAACCTTATCATTTCCTTTGTAAAATTTAGAACATTCCAAGTTAATTAGAATTAAAATTATTGGTCACTTGTTATATATAAAATGTCAAAATCATGATGGTAATAAAATATGTGGTACATTTTATTTCCGCAAAATTTAAAATAACTTTTGCATTTCATTTCCCCACAAAAAAAAACTTATTTTCTGAATAGTTTATTATTTTCATTTCCATGATTTGTATGTTAATTACTGGTACCCCTTCCATTGACCAGATTTAACCTGGTTTCCCTCTGCACACCTAGTGAAGATGGAAGTGATAGAGTAATACATACATGTAGGTGTAGTTGTGTCTCTGCTTTTTTTCTTTACTACATGTATCACATGTATAATTGTAGTTCTTGTTTACAATTGTTGTTTCTTCAGAATCCCAATTTATCCTTACTTTACAGAATTTGACAGAGTTATGTCTATAGACAATACCCTTTTTTAACACATCATTGGAGACTTCCTTTATGTGTATATCTATCAGGCATCAAACAAATTTTCTGCAATTAGTCTATCAAAACTTACCCAATCTTACAATAAAGATAAAATAATAATCATTGTCAAAATGAAAAATGATAATGCAGAAATGAAAACAATGACTTTTGTGACAAACATTTGGGTAATGTGTGTGAATACTGTACCTGTTGTTGTAGGAGCTGGAGTAGTAACAGGAGAAGCTGTTGTGGTATCATTTGTGTCTAAAAGATGGCCAAATAAAATAAACATGCAATAAAACAAAAAAGAAAAGAAAAATAAACAAAAATAAAGAATGGAGACACAAATACAGCAAACCTAATGTTCTGGAAACGAAATAAGCTTTAAAATTGCAATGGGTTTCATCAGCATACCACATATCCCATAATACATGTGCTAAACTATAAGTTCCTGTGGATAAGGAACTGCATATTTTGACTTTTTCCAGTACAACACCATGGTTCCTAGAATTTGTGACATACCGGTTCACATTTTCCACAAAATGCATTCTGGGATATTATGTGGAATGTTGGTGAAATCCCATAAAAGAAAACATTTCTGGAGTACCTCAAAAATAAAGGTTTTACTGCAAACTTTAACAAAATTATTTAAAAATTAAAATAAAGAAAGTTAAATGCAACTTAAAGATAATTACAACTTAAAAATAAATAGCTAAAATAAAGTTTGGATATTCCAAGCCTTAGCCGACTGTTTTCAAAAATTTGAATATTCACATAAAGCTAGGTTAATACAGATATTAGCAAAATTTGTGAAAATAAAGTCCCTTTAAAACGTTTTTTTTCCCACAAATTTGCTAAGATAGGTTACACGAATTTGCTAAAATAATGGGACTTCTTGAAAGAATTCCTGAGAAATCAGTTACAAATGGAGATTTTGGCTACCAGGAATGGAAATGCATATATATAGCATACAGCTGAACACTTTGGACTATAAATGTAAAATTTATGGTTGAAGGTGAAAATTGTTTGGTCTGTGACCCTGGCACAGTGGAATTTTGAAGCCTTGCTTCAGCTGTATGTTCGGATTGTGTAGAGGACATATTACTTCCTATATACCTGTGGCATTTCCAGCAGGTGGTGGTTGTGGGTAGTTTGTGGTTTAGTGGTTGTGGTAGTGACCTCTGTTCCATTTATAATCCAGGTAAAAAGGTATGGAGTCTGAAATGAACATAACAGTCACAGTCAAAAGACTTACAAACAACATTCTGTAAATATAGGTTAACCACGGAAATGTTTATATACAACAACACTAGATTAATCTCCTTCCTTGGATTATAAAGGTACTTTATTAATACATGTTAATTAACAATACAATACCAAGTAATAGTTTAGTTTAGACAGATTTTGAATTACTCGAGGTTTGATTTAGACATTGTTACACTGTATAAAGAAAATTCTAGAATAACTGGTAGTATATCATAATACCTAAGAAATTCTCACAAATGAAAATCAATAAGTCACCCCAACATAAGGTGACTGAAAAATAATCTACAATTTTAGGCATTTTAAAAGTTTGATTTTATTTGAATATATAAATTTTGTTTAATATTCAAGTAATTTATCAAAAAAAAAAAAAAAAAAAAAAAAAAAAAACCACGGCCATAAAAAGGTAAAATATTTTGTCAAACTCCAACTCAAATTATAGAGAGTACCAGTACACACATTTTTATGTATGGATTACTTACATTGTTGAGTCATAAAAGACATAAATTCTCAATGTATAGAACATAACTATAAACCAAACACTAAAGAAACTATATATCCAAAATATGACTATCAACTAATGTTGAAAAATATGACAAGTTGTCATATACAAAATATGACAAGTTGTCATATACAAAATATGACAAGTTGTCATATACAAAATATGACTGTCAACTAATGTTGTCATATACAAATATGACTGTCAACTAGTGTTGTCATATACAAAATATGACTGTCAACTAATGTTGTCATATACAAAATATGACTTTCAACTAATGTTGTCATATACTAAATATGACTGTCAACTAGTGTTGTTATATACAAAATATGACTGTCAACTAGTGTTGTCATATACAAAATATGACTGTCAACTAATGTTGTCATATACAAAATATGACTTTCAACTAGTGTTGTCATATACAAAATATGACTGTCAACTAATGTTGTCATATGTAAAATATGACTGACAACTAATGTTGTCATACAAAATATGACTGTCAACTAATGTTGTTATATACAAAATATGACTGTCAACTAGTGTTGTTATATACAAAATATGACTGTCAACTAGTGTTGTTATATACAAAATATGACTGTCACCTAGTGTTGTCATATACAAAATATGACTGTCAACTAGTGTTGACATATACAAAATATGACTGTCAACTAATGTTGTCATATACAATATATGACTGTCAACTAGTGTTGTCATATACAAAAAATTGACAAATAAATATGTGTATAAAAAGAGCTATCATAAGAAGATTGTAACTCTCAAGCAAATCTAGCCCATCCAAAACTTTTATAATTGATGTCAAGACTAATGTTTACAAAAAGCATATGTTGTGTTTTGTACAGACCAGCTAAAAAAACTTACCTTAACAACTTTAATGAAGTTGTAATAAGATGCTGCAGACAAATAAGGCGTCTGTTCACATGTAGCTTGTGTTAAATCTATTATAGGTCTGACACAGTCAAAATTATCATCTTTTAAAAATGCTGAAAATAAATATAACAGGATTTAATTACTAATATGAAACTAAGACTTATTTCTTGGTTTATGGGTACAATAAACATCATCAAAAGAGGTAAGTATGACATCACAGTTGAGAATTATGTGGAAGGTTGACTTTGTTAGTGACAAAGTTTTTATTTAGAATGTAGAGTGTATCTATAACACATAAATAAAGTCTCTGTCTGATCATCAAAATTTAAAACATGTCACAATTTCTATTCTTCTTGTTTTACTAAATTCATCTTAGAAAGGCTTAATATGTACATACAAAGGTATAACCTTAGAGATAAAACTGATACAAATCTGGCACCAGTTTGGTGTCTTGTAAACAGTCAAGATAATGACTTGTGTAATGTTTGTTTTTATTGTTTGTCCAAACATTTAGCATGATACTATATCGATTCAGTAGTCTAATGTACAACTGTTTGAGGTTAAAAAGAAAAAAAAATAAAGAAAAAAAAAAGAAAATTAATATTCTTATGTCTTGTCTGACAAAGACTTGAAATAAGGTAGTGGATGTTTCCTTTCAGAAAGTGATTTGAATTTAGTTAATAAATCAAAGTCCTTCAGGTGAGATCATAAAAAGTCAAATGACCTGAGTCACAGTAGGCATGGCATGACAAAGAATTCTTATACCAGCTCATAAATATCTGGTTACATCTAAGCATATGTGAAATTTTCTTGATTGAGATATGAATTTCCATCAAATGTATCAATTAATCACACTTAACCCTTAGCACTACTAAAACATTTTGGTAAAATATCTATTAAACATATCCTACATACAAACCATGCTCAAATGAATCAAGATTACAATCACTGCTATTGTGTCAATAATGGTGTAGCACTTTGTATTTAAGTATACTACAGCTCTTGTTTTAAAATAAAACCCAGTTTTCTTTTCTCCAAGTCAAAAGTTCAAATGTGACATTTTTAACTGTTAAAGAATGGAGAAAAAAATTGTATTTTACACCACCATCAAGATTATTTCACTTATATTGATGTAGTCAGTTTTGGAATGGTGGAGGAAACCTGATTACCCTGAGAAACCACTGACTTTGGCGAGCAAACTGAGTAACATTCTCACACTAGGAATTATCAAGAGTTGAAATAAAACCCTAGTCAGTTAGACACCCTGCCCCCTGTGATGGACTTATTGAGGGAACAATAAAAATAAAGACACATATGCCAGTTTAAGACACCCTGCCCACTTGTGATGGACTTATTGAGGGAACAATAAAAATATGCCAGTTTAAGACACCCTGCCCCCTGTGACAGACTTATTGAGGGAACAATAAAAATATGCCAGTTTAAGACACCCTGCCCACTTGTGATGGACTTACTGAGGGAACAATAAAAATATGCCAGTTTAAGACACCCTGCCCACTTGTGATGGACTTACTGAGGGAACAATAAAAATATGCCAGTTTAAGACATCCTGCCCCCTGTGATGGACTTATTGAGGGAACAATAAAAATAAATACATGTTTGCCAGTTTAAGACACCCTGCCCACTTGTGATGGACTTATTGAGGGAACAATAAAAATATGCCAGTTTAAGACACCCTGCCCCCTGTGACAGACTTATTGAGGGAACAATTAAAATATGCCAGTTTAAGACACCCTGCCCACTTGTGATGGACTTACTGAGGGAACAATAAAAATATGCCAGTTTAAGACACCCTGCCCCCTGTGATGGACTTATTGAGGGAACAATAAAATATGCCAGTTTAAGACACCCTGCCCACTTGTGATGGACTTATTGAGGGAACAATAAAATATGCCAGTTTAAGACACCCTGCCCACTTGTGACAGACTTATTGAGGGAACAAAAAAATATGCCAGTTTAAGACACCCTGCCCTTGTGATGGACTTACTGAGGGAACAATAAAAATATGCCAGTTTAAGACACCCTGCCCCCTGTGATGGACTTATTGAGGGAACAATAAAATATGCCAGTTTAAGACACCCTGCCCCCTGTGACAGACTTATTGAGGGAACAATAAAATATGCCAGTTTAAGACACCCTGCCCACTTGTGATGGACTTATTGAGGGAACAATAAAAATATGCCAGTTTAAGACACCCTGCCCACTTGTGACGGACTTATTGAGGGAACAATAAAAATATGCCAGTTTAAGACACCCTGCCCCCTGTGATGGATACATGTATGCCAGTTTAAGACCCCCGTGATGGACTTATTGAGGGAGTTTACCTGTTGGATTGATGTCTGTGCACAAATTAGAACCTAATCGTCTGGGTATGTTAAGATATCCACTAGCTAAAGAACTGTACACAACAAAAACAGGTTCTCCAGTCTGAAAAACAACATGATAAAACCCAATAAATGTCATAATAATGTCATTTCTTAATAAATACCTCAATAATAAACGGTAAATTTTAGTTACAATCTTAAATATTTCCAAACCGTTTCTACCGTCTACCATACTTCTACCAAGTATAGTAATGGCCATTATGACAACTCCAGACACCAAATGAGAAATTGCAATTGTATACAATATGTTATCTATCAAAATTTCACTAAAATATATTTATCATAAGTTCACCAATTGATTTCATTGAAGTTTTGTTAAGATTGATCAGAGCATATATTTCGGGCTCATTAGTCTTATCCTTGTTTCAATGGTGTGGTGTTACCTTTTCACATATTGATGAGAAGAGAAATTGTTGACAACTATTCTTACCTTATATGAGGCTGGATAAGGTGTACTTATGGCATAACCAGGACGATATGTGGGTCCAGCATATCTATTGTAGTAGGTCTCAAATGTTACATTATCTGTAACAAAATCTGGAATGTTGTAGTAATTTCTTTGTTGGTCTGAAAAATAAGAAAAATATCTAAACAGATTTTGTAATAAATTGGTGGCGGCTGAAATGGTGTTTCATGCTAGAGTCAAGTTTACCCGTGTTTAAGCCATACTGGAAGGGCCAGTTCTGAAAAAGTTGGATGTGTGCATAGAAAAAACTTTCTAATTCAACAAATGGACTGACTTACTTTCTTACACTAATGTCTGTCCTAGTGGGAATGAAACCTTGGCAATATGAAACATGACAATAGTGATAAAACTGTTTAAAAAGATGATGATTAAAAATCTAAGATATTTTAAGATATTTTATTATCTATTATATTAGTAGTTTTAATGTTTCTCAACATCCAGTCAACTTTATTGGGATTCTGTCTCATTTTTGTTTTTGACGCATTTCTGTAAAGATTACACTTGCTGAACATAGTGTTTTGATCGTTTTCTATTTAGAACAAAGACCATGTATCTGGCAACAAACTGAAACAATTCTGTCATCCACAAGGTTTCCATTAACATTGGTGTCCTTTGTAATTTGACTCTTTAATTCATTTTTGAGTATTAGTGACAGCCCTGCTTCAAATGGCTGATACTGGTATATACTTACAGTTATCCAAGTAAATACAGAAAAGTCCATCTTGAGTATAAGTTTTATTGTATGGTGCATTGTCTAGAAGTAACAGATCTGACTGAACACAAAGTCTGTCATCCACACTAAAATATAACATTTTATAATATAAATAATAAAAAAAACTTAGACAGTCACAATTCATCAAGTTTAGATTTGTTCAGCTTATGAAAAGTAAACAAATACAAGTTAACTATTCCAAATGTCTTCTGGTAAGAAGTGGTATTCAGTAGAAAATAATGAATTAATATTTATTTCTCAAAGCAAATAATAATAATAAACTGATATTATGATATACAGAGGAAACAAGTACTTTGAGTGCTATATACATTAGTGATGTGCAGATGATCAATTATAACTGATAATCAATTGAGACCAGATTTTAAGCGTTTGAATAAAGTATTGAAAAATCAATAATGGTTTCCTTTTTAGCAGAAAATTATGGTCAACCCCCCCCCCCCCCCAAAAAAAAAAAAACCCACAAAGGTATGGCTACCCCCTACCAACCCCCATTACACACATTCTCTCTTTCTCATCTCTGATCTTACGATTGGGAGGAAGGCAGACATTCTGTAAATGCATTTTGATCTTGTACACTACAATCAGCATCACAACAACAGTTTATATCACATGCATTTCCTGTTAAGTCACATGGACAAGTTCCAAGATCTGTAAAAAAAAAAAAAAAAAAAAATTTAAAAAAATTACCGTACTAATTTTAGATTTAAGCACCTGTCTTCGTTTTATCATTATGCCAGGTATCTTTAAAAAAAAGGTGGATGTTATTACCACATATTTTTTATACCCATATAACCGTATGCATGTAACTTCATACATCGGTTGTCTAGGATTAAATAGTTCCATTTTGAATTAAAATGAATTAAAACAAAATTTTATCGAATATTTTCCTAAAAAGTTGCTGTTTAAATGATTGATGATCAATCTTTGATCGTGATGAACTGCAAAAAACGATCCAACCGTATGACGAAAACAAAAAGGCAGATCTAAAACCATATTTACGTTTTTTTATTAAAATAATCTATTATTTGAACCAAATAAGATAAATATCTATTAAATATCCGTTAATTATTACTAAATTGTATGTATTGCCAATAATATGCATAAAGTTATAAAGCCCACGTACATGTATACTATAATATATGGGTATAAAAATGTGGTAATAACACATTTGTTATTGACACATACGAGGCAATAACCACTTCGTAAAAAAAAAGATGTCTTAATGTGTCTATGATGTATTTCATAATACCATAAACAATATGTATACCAATTTTCAAAACAAATCATTTCAAATGTAATCAGGATTTTCCCTAAGAAATATAGAACATTAGGTTTGACCTGATAGGCCTACATAATCTGCATTACCCCTATACTAAAATTACTATGAGAGTAGATTAGTTTCCAAAGGTTTGATCTACTAGTAAATAATCTGCATTTGGACCAAGCTGAAAGTTAAAAAAATCTTCTGTGATAGAACTTTGTCTGCTGTGCTGTCTTAATGGTCACACCCGTCAGTCATATTAATTTTGAGCATCTACTACCGGGGTAGGGTGGAGGGTTTTGAGGATCTACTACCGGGGTAGGGTGTGGGGGTTTTGAGGATCTACTACGGGGGGGGGGGGGGGGGGGGGGGGGGTGGGGGGGGGGGGGGGAATTTTGAGCATCTACGGTATTGACTAACAAAACCGTGTGATGTAGATGATTGAGAGACATCAATAGATCAATAGGGACATGTTTAATTTGGTATTTGTCTTAAAGGTAGCCACCTGTGTTAGAAGGAACCACTGAGGGTGGTTCAGTGGGTATCGGTGTTGTAGTTGGCGGTGTCGTGGTGGTCGTTGGTGGAACTGTCGTCGTCGTGTTCTCTGCAGATGCATTGCTATTAGCCGTTGTTCCTGTTACATTTACTGTAGTTGCTGCAGGTACATCCGTAGATGTTTGGGAAACTACTGTGGATGAATTTATCAACAATACCAATAAAACACTACAAGCCAAGGCACGTAACAATTTTGTCTTCATGTTTACCGCCATGTTGTATACAAAGCTGAATCATGGGTAGTTTTCAATAGAAACAAATATTTTATTTAAAAGAAATGTTAAAAAGAATAACGATTATCAAATCTGATAAAATCTTATTATTTATTTCTAGATAGAACACGAAGTTTACAAATTATTTGAAGAAAAAAAATTTTGACGGAAAATACCGGAGATAAACGATTTCACCGGCGGAAAATCAAACGATAAAGCACAACCATAACAAAGCGTGAGGTCGACCGGCTGACATCTTAAAACGAAAGAAAGAGACCAGAAAATGTAAACTATACACTGATTAAGGATTGTGATTGTGTATTCCACAATGTCATAAAATATTGCCTATTAGTTATTAGATGCCATTTTCAAATCTTAATCGTTTGTCAACATTTGTTTTCGTGCACCTGACCGGGGGGGGGGGTTGTTAATGACTAGGACTAGGGTTCAGAACTGTATAGGCTATGACTTATAAGCATATCGAATTTAAATCCTTTTACTGAGATATATTGAAAGACTTGTCACTTCATGAGTAACTCCACCACCCAGTGCTCTAACATCATTCTTGCTGTAGTCATTCAGTTTTGATTTCAGATAATTATGGAGACGTTTTCCAATGCTAATGGAAAGTAGCAACTGAAGGGGTCAAATGTTTAGTAATGTCACACCAGTGCCCAGTGGTTTCAAAAAAGCCATCAAGGCGACAAAAGTTGTCTGCTACTTTTGTGGATTGGGATGAGTTGGTAGAATGAAGTTGGGATGAGTTGACTTGTATTCAGAAAATAACCAGATTTTTATCAGATTTACCTCTTACAGTGCTGTCAATATGTTTTTAATGTATGATCAAGGGGTATAATCTGTAATTGCTATCAAATTTTTGAATGGGTAACTTGGTATGCAAGTTTAATAGCATCAATATCAAATGGAGACACCTTAATGCATGCAGATAGAACTTGCCGATACAAACTTTGAAGTAACAATGAATATTGTATAAAGTGACCAGATTAAAACTTGAACTTTTATAATTTTTCACTGTTTAATGTAAAATATAATAAAAATAAATGACATAACTTTTATGGTAGTTCTGACAGTTTCTAACTCTTAAATAAAAATAAAAGCATGCACAGACAACCTAAAGTATATGACAAAATGTTTAAGATTATTTGTTTCATTGTAGATGCCTGCCTCAGACTATGGATGGATGTTGTCTGAGAATAAACCATTGTTTCAGGTATATGGAACTAAAAGAAAATTTGAAGGAAATGACAGTTGTACAGCAGAGGGAATGGTATGTATTAAAACAAATATAGTTCATCATCAACAATTGTTAATCACATATTATAGTAATAATTGTTGTGGTCATCAGTTGTAGCAATAAAAACCTATGTAATGGGAATTACAGAATACAGTGGTCAGTGCCAGACTCCAGTACCATCTTACCAACACTTATTGGATGTTTATATTTTGCTAGTTTAATTAATTCCTTGGTCTATGTTTACCTCCACTAGCGGTTGAGATAACCTTCACTAGCAGGGAAACTTAACCTCACAAGTAGGAAAGTTGATCTCCAATAGCGGGGAAATTTAAATTCATTAGGAAGAAAGTTGACATCTTTTAGCGGGAAAGTTAACCTTCACTAGCAGAAAATTTGACCTCCAGTAGTAGGCAGTTTAAACTTCATTATCTGGGAAAATTGACCTCTACTAACAGGAAAGTTAACCTCCACTAGCGGGAAAGTTAACCTAAATTAGGGAAAAATTTGATCTCCACTAGCAGGAAAGTTGACCTCTACTAGTGTATCTTTCAGTTGTGTGACTTGGAGTAATTTGAAATAACAATCTTGATCACAAACATGACTTAAATTTCAGCTGGATAGAAAATAACCAATGCTTGATATCTGTCAATTTAATTTCTGCTAATTAACTGTGGCTGGTGACATCTCAATATAAGTGAAATAATTTTGACTGCAGTGTAAAAAATCCATTCAAACAATCATTTATCTGAATTTAAGACAAGATTAATTTCCCATTGACATTTTCCTCATGATGAAGAATTATTATCTTATTTCTATTGATGTAGGTATGTGAGTCAGTCGGGAAGAGAAGATGTGTCCCTCAAGAAGAACAATGTGTAAACCAGACCTGTAATATACAAGAAATAAATCACAATTCACTGATGTCACAAAATTATAATTTGAATTCTCCTTCCGTCCAAACACAACAGGTAAGTCAAATAATTACTATTTAACTTGGCTTTATTCACATGTGTGAATTATTACCTGTCAGACAATTGGTAGGCTAAGGGGGGTTAGAAGTTTTAGTTGACATATAACAGAAATGGGAATCACTAATATAAAATTTACATTCAGAGTTCCATCTATTTGTAGCTATGGATACTAATATCTACAAATCACTAACACTGGGAGAAATAAACTACCAGTACCTATAGTTCTGTATAAGAGATTTTCATCAGTCTTATTGGTAACCAATTCTATCCATGTCAGAGATGAAGCTTAACTATTTTGATTTGGGAGAAAAACTCACTTAAAAAAAGAAGCATTAATAGTATTAAATAGCTATAATGTGTACAATTTAAGGGCCCAAACTTATTTTTTCTACTGATCCCTTACTAATCTTAACCCCTATGTGCTCAAGATCATGGGTAGGCTTGTACCAATGTACATTTTAGGTCACATGTACACTGCCCTTGGTGAACTATTGCAACATGGTTTGTCTGCTCCCGTGTGCTAACTTGTTAAAATTTTCAACTTCTTCTCAGGAATCACTGGGCCAATTTCAACAAAATTTGGTCAGTAGCTTAATTAAGTATGTAGAGGGACATAAAAATTGTAAATTTTGGGTCCCCACCCTTCTGGGACCACATGAAACTGAGTGAGTCCAAAACAATGGAAAAACATACTATTTTAAAAAAATAAAATCATCTCTGCTCTGGGATCATTGAGAGACAAACTATTTGGTTGTGACTTCCTTAGTGTTATACCTGAGTTGTAAAATTCATGGATCCAGGAGGTGTCCTGCAATTTAGGTTCATGATTAAAACAGCAACAGAATACCAATTTGCTCAGGAACCATCAACTTTCTATATAGGTATATGCATTTGAAAGTTGCAGGAACTGAAGCAAAGCTTATATTGAACTTGGATTGGCTGAATTTGAGATTTAAAACAGTTTATGTTATCTTTTACAGGATTTCATGACAATGAATCTTGATGAACATAACTCCACGTCAGTAGACCCCACACAACAGCATCAGCAGGGAGAGTTTATACATCAACATTTGAACCACCAGCCACAACAGATTTCTGTTACACCAATGGGAGATCATATACATAATGAATCTGGATCACATGAGCAAATTCATCATTGCAGTCAGGTATAAAATTGCTATACACAGTGATTTCACATTGAAGTATTCAAAAGGGAGGGGGTTCCTAAAGAAGTCATGGAATTAATTTTTTTCTGGAAAAGTGCTTGAATTTTATGTATACTCTTTTAAAAGTACAGGTACTTGAATTTAAACCAATAGCATGTAGAATTCTATATAAATTGCTGTATAATAATTTAAACAAGAATGTAAAAAAATGCTCAATGAATTCCAGAAATATAAACTTGATCTCATTGTTGTTGATATATATCCTATTTTAACTTTTTAATAACTAAGTGTAGTTTCATGTCTGATTTTAAACCGTGTAAAAGTAAAAGGCAGACAACTTGCTACAATTGTAAAAGACCAGTAACCCCAGATACAAGATGATATATCAAATAGGGTGGTAAGCACAGATTGATTCAATGGAGTTTTATCTTCCAGTCAAGAATATTTCACTTACACTTAGACTTCACCACCTATAGACGAAGTAACAGAAATTTTTACCTTTGCAATGTGCAGTACTCCTGTTGTGACACAGGGCATTGGTTTTTAAGGTATCTTCTGAAAGGCCTATAAATGTGGAACAAACTGTATTATCTGCTTAAAAACTTGTAAGTCTCGAGGGAAATGGGTAGGTTTTTTGTAAAATCAGAAGTGTAGCTGTCAGACAGTGAGTGAGTAATATCAGGGGTAATATACATGTATGTATTTTTAACACAACATGTTCTGGCTGTATCATTGCCAGATCTTGACCCTTTTTATATACACACATTTTTAACACTGCAGAAACATAACTTTTTCAGGACAAGATGATAATGGACCTACATGATGAAACCTACTCTGTTGTCAGTGATGTTGATATATGTGATGTAAATCAAGCATGTATAATGATGGATTCAGATTTTGTACCAAACCATGAACAGTATAAACAAGTAGAACCTAGTAAAATATCTGGGTAGGTTACATATGACAAACTAATGATCAGTATAAACCTAGTAAAATATCTGGGTAGGTTACATATGACAAACTAATGATCAGTATAAACCTAGTAAAATATCTGGGTAGGTTACATATGACAAACTAATGATCAGTATAAACCTAGTAAAATATCTGGGTAGGTTACATATGACAAACTAATGATCAGTATAAACCTAGTAAAATATCTGGGTAGGTTACATATGACAAACTAATGATCAGTATAAACCTAGTAAAATATCTGGGTAGATTACATATGACAAACTAATGAAAACAGATGTGTTAAAAGTGAATTTATTATTGAAAGGTTTATGAATAAAAAATAACACATGGTTAAATTGATATCGCATACAGATATACTGTAAATATATTAATTTTAGCTGTGTACTGAATTAAGTGATTTTTGTGATGATACAGTAGTGTTAATTTAAATACACTGCTAAATTAAATATGATCATAATGCATAAGCTGATCTATGGGATTTACGGAAATTCAAGTCCACATGAATTCACACACATTATAATTAGTGCTAAAGTTTATACATGGTAAAATGAATACATTTACAGTATTGCATTAATCAATCACCTAATTACCTGTCCGAGGAGTTGATGTAGAATATGATACCAGTTAGGACAAACATTATTAAGTAAAAGATTTAATGTATCTTTAATCAACACAACTTTATAAATTGGCATAAATATTTTATCCTGAATAAATTATGTGTTTTGCTCTTGATCTAGTTTATAATACCCCCCCCCCCTTCAAAGAAGAGGGTGTACTGGTTTACATTTGTCTTTTTGTCTGTCCCTCCAAAACAAAATTCTTTGGAAGTTTTCTCAGCAATTACTAAACTCGGCTATTTGAAACTTTGTATGCAAGTTCAGTTTTTATGAGGTCCCATGCCATAAATAACAATTTCAAGTCTGCCAGACATCTACCTCCTATTTACTGATATAGTTTATTTTTCAACATTTACGGTCAATGGGATAAGCAGGGGATATACTAAGATAGCAGTAGCTCAAGATTTCTTGTTTTAATAACCTTATCATTAGTACATTTGTTTTTGTTGACAGGACAGGGGACATGGTAGTGCACTCAGGGAGACCGAGATCATTTTGTCGTCCATCATGGGATGGACATATGGAGATGGGATCATACATATCAGATTACTATTAACACAACGGAACTCATATCTAACCTATAATGCCTTTGAACAACTCTGTTGACTTATGTGTTTGTCCTGTTATACCTTCATATCATTTTGCCTTTTATTTTGATTGTGTATATTCTTCTGATAGTTTGCCAAAACAATGTACACAAGAGATTATGCCTTACCCCTGACATGGGTGTTAAAATCTAGTGTTAAATATGTTATTTAATAGAATTACAAGAAACTACAATGTTCTTCTGATAGCACTTGATTTAATATACGGTATACATGTGCACTGAAGCATTCCATAGATGCTATAAATTTAAGACTTCATATTCAGAATTTACTTTTGCCTTAGAATTCTATCATTTGATTGGATTGATGCTGTGTACCTCCTGATATCGAGAACATGTGAACAGCTGATTAGTCATGAAAACATTTAATCTAGTATAACATGTAGTATACAGGTGGACCTTACACAGTTAAAACTGTCTATAAGTATAAAAGCCACCACTTGTACAAAGTGGTCTTTATGGACAGGCAGACTGGATTAAACATATAAAAATACCTGAAAATAATAGAATATAGATTAAGAGTTCTGAATGTGTTTTCCAAGGGTAAAATTATCAGTTAAGTTAAAGAATACTGAATATATTGGAAATTGTAATCTCGGATATTGTCAGGTATACATGACATCATCATCATCTACTACTACAATATACTGGAAATTTTAATCTCTGATATTGTCAGGTATACATGACGTCATCATCATCATCATCTACTACTACAATATACTGAGAATTGTAATCTCTGATATTGTCAGGTATCAATGGAGTTGTCCTCATCATCATCATCAACAACTTTTTAAAATGTTTATAGCAATGATTTTTTTTTAGCTCACCTGAGCCAAAGGCTCAGATGAGCTATTGCAATCTATCACCGTCCGTCGTGCGTCGTGTGTAAACTTTACATTTAAATCTTCTCCTCCAAAACTACTGGGCCATATTTGATGAAACTTGGTGATTATCATGCCTAGGTAACAGCCTTTCAAAATTGTGTTCGGGGTTTGGCCACGCCCAACAAGATGGCCGCTGTTACTAAAAATAGCAAAAAGACAAAAAAATCTTCTTCTCTAAAACCAAAAGGTGCAGGCAAATTTTGATGTAAACAAGTACTGAAATGGTTAATTATCTCAAAAACTATAAACTTTTTGTATAGGCATGTATATTGGAATATTGTAGGTATTGGCCTAACGATCATTTTGATATATGAATAAAGGTCATGGGTTCAAAGGTCTAGGTCACAGATGTAAACAAGTACTGAAATGGTTAATTATCTCAAAAACTATAAACTTTTTGTATAGGCATGTATATTGGAATATTGTTGGTATTGGCCTAACGATCATTTTGATATATGAATGAAGGTCATAGGTTCAAAGGTCAAGGTCAAAGATGCGAATGAATACTTAAATGGTTAATTATCTCAAAAACTATAAACTTTTTGTATAGGCATGTATATTGGAATATTGTAGGTATTGGCCTAACGATCATTTTGATATATGAATGAAGGTCATAGGTTCACAGGTCAAGGTCATAGATGCAAATGAATACTTAAATGGTTAATTATTTCAAAAACTATAAACGTTTTGTATAGGCATGTATATTGGAATATTGTAGGTATTGGCCTAATGCACATTTTAATATACAGATGTTTTAGCTGTTTATATTATATATTGTAGCTAGACTTTAAATATGTTATATATAGCATCTTTATATAATAATTATTATAATTAATTTGCAAAAATACTTGCATATTATTGGCCCTTACTGCTGAAAATTTCGATATTCTCTTTTATTAATGTCATTGACTATTGACCACTGCGGTAGCTCAGTTGGTAGAGTGCTCGCTCCGTAAGTGGGAGGTCGTGGGTTCGATCCCCAGCCGTGTCTGACCCAAGACTTGAAAGTGGGTAGTGACTGTTCTTTTGCCAAGCACTCGGCATTACGAAATGAAAGTCACAGTTCTTACGGATGGGAACTTAAAATAAACGAGGTCCTGTGTCACGGTGGGCTTGGCACGCTAAAGAACCCTGCTGTATAATGCCATCAGCGCAACGCACAGGCAAAATTTCTGCACCTTCGCCTTTAGTTGGCGACGTCTCAATATAAGTGAAATATTCTTGACTGGGACGTTAAACACCATTACTCACTCACTCATTGACCATTGAACCTCTGCATAAGATATGTACTCTTCCTCAGGTGAGCGTTAAGGCCCTTGGGCCTCTTGTTAATTTATTAAAAAGAAACTCTTGTTGTTTTCCTGTCTAAATGATATTTGATGTGTTTAACCTATACATGTACTTGTTAAAGGTTTTAATGTTTATTAATCATCATCATCATCATCATCATCCATCAGATATTGTCATCATCGTCATCATCATCATCATCCATCAGATACTGTCATCATCATTATCATCATCCGTTAGATATCATTTTAATTTTATATATATTACTACCCACTTTTTATTTACCAGAAAGCCACCTAAAGCAGCTTGTTAAAGCAATATGTTCTCATGTTGATGTTTTAAGTGTTATGCAAGCAATATGACTTTGTACACATCTGTATAGATCATACACTGTGTTTTGGCTAGGAATGTAAACTTGGTCTGCATGTAGTTATATTTAAAAAGGAGGCGGCAGAGTAGACATGGTCAATTTATGTTAACATTGGGAAGGGTTAATCAACAGAGATTAAAACAACAAAAAATAAACTCAGGACTTGTATATTGCTACAATGAAAGGGTAGGATGGAGTAATGTTGTTTTATGCTCAGCAACATTCTTTCACTTCCATGGAAAGACGACATAATAATGAATCAATGACCAGAAATTGACCCATTAGAATATGTAGCTATTTCATAAAGTGGATGACTAATAAGTAAACAATGAATACATGTAATGTATGTTAGTAGTAGATGTTGTAAACAAAAAAATTTAAAATCATATATACATGTATTGACATAAGTAACAGACAACTTTCACTAGTTACTTATTTCTACTTAAATCATTATTTACTGTGATAAAACACTGTATGATTTATATACATGTACATGAAGTTACATTTGTTGTTGTTGTTAATGTATTTTATACTTGCTTGTATGCAAAAATATTTTTATGTCAAATTTGCCTTCAGTCAGTCACAAAGTCATGCTCAATTGAACCATTTTGCACCTTAAATGTCCATTTTAAATTTAATAGCACATTTTCTATATAGCTTGTTGTGTACTACATCAACATGTATAGAAGTATAGAAAACTGCTAGTTTAATGGTAAACAAAAATCATTTACATTCAGATATACAATGTATAACAATAAATACATGTACCATTAAGCAGTAGAGTCTGCCGATGTCATCCCAATGTTTTTGGGAGTTATTAGTGTAAATTTTCATTCACTACTATAGGCCTGGTTTTATGTTGAGTTTGTTGTTTAGATGGATTTATTTTATTATAAATGATTGGCATACAGATATTTTATGCATTTTTACTAAAGATCTGTCTCGTATTGCTATTGTATATAACACTATCTGTCCACATTAGGTGACCATCTTTTGTCACAAGTGGTGACTTTTTGAGGCAGTTTATCTTCATTGTTTTAGTTTTACATGCGAGCAATATTATATTTTAGTTCATGATTCTTATTGTGTGCAACAAACATTTTACTAACAATGTTTTAGTTTTATTTTCAAGATTTATTTTGACCCAAGTGCAGTTTTTTAACGGTTTTTATATAAATTTTGACTTTTTCTTTTAAAGTTCTTTGACATTTGTTTTTCATGATATTGATAACTGTTAACAGACAAATATTATATGTAGATCTGACTTGATACATTCACACCCATTATTTATCATAGGTTATCAAGTTTTCTTTTTCTTATTTGTTATGATCTCAAAATTTTTGTTGTTTTTAAATTAAGATATTATTTGATCTTATACCGTAGGTTACTGGTACATGTACACTTAAGAGGCGTGTGTGTGTGTGTGTGTGTGTGTGTACAAGTGTGTGTGTTTTATAATTTAAGAAACATTTACATTTGCTAGATACAAGTAACTTTGTGCCCTATGCAAGAAATAGGCTTTAAGTAAAAATTGTCAGAATTGCTTGTAGATTTGTACATATTTATAATACATTTTATGTACATTTATTGAGCCTTCAAAACATCTGGTCAAGCTATTATAAACGCAACAAATCAAAACATAAATTGTATTATTTTACCATGCCTACATGAACACTAGAAGTATCATGAACTACAAGAGTATCATGAAAGTATCATGCACATTTAGTTATTAGTCATTTGAGGTTTCAGTGCCATGTTAAATATATTTTCAGCTATAGTGTTATGATATTTTCAGCTATATTGTAACAATATTATCAACTACATGTGTATACAGTCTAACCTGCCTTAATGGCCACCTGCTTATAAAGGTCATTAGAATTGTATTGTTCTTTATTTATATTATTTGATTGTGTATATAAATGGCACTTTTGTTGATTCCAAAGGTTTGACTGTATAGTTGTTTCAGTATACACAGAAAATGGCACAAGTATAAATGATTTTGAGGGCATGAGTACACCAGATATGTAATTCTGAATACAAACATTAGGAATACATCAACCAACAAATTTCTGTTGAAAACATGTTAGGTCCTCTACAATTTACTTGTCATCTTTAGAATGTGTAAATCAGGAATGATACTTCAGGTTTTACGACCATTGGCAATATCAGTACATTGTTACAATATCAGTACATTGTATCAGTACATTGTTACAATATCAGTACATTGTTACAATTTCAGTACTTTGTTCATGTATACATTAGAAATATTCCATTTATTGTACCGGGTATAATCCCCCCCAAAATCCATACAATAAAGCCATGTTATAGAAATCGTATTACTCACATAAGGCTTGTTGCATGAAATTTTATTCAACTCGTTTAATAAATCCAATATTACGAAATCACTCATTCAAAATCCTCTATTTATATGCTTTTGGATTTTAATATTAAACAAAACAAATTACATTTTGTATAATTTGTTTAAAGTTGTTTATTACACATTACTAGAGACCATTAGTGCATAGCCATATTATTACAGTAATGTGTTTTGGATTGTTGATCGCTTAAGAATCTTAAGTATCTTGAAACACATGTAAAATATAATATGTTCTCAATCTCATAATCTGTGAATATAACAGCCCACAAAAAAGTAGGAAATTACAAATCTGCAAAAATTTGAACCTGTGAAATTAACTACATTTACAGTATATATACTTGGTATTTTTTTTTTTTTTTTTTTTTTTGTGTACATATGTAACAAATAAATGGTGTCATAATGTAGCTGAAAATACCCCTAAACTAGACTGAACCTGAACTAAACCATGAAATACAACCGACATATACTGCAGCATATTTGTATATAATTTGTTTCATCAAAGTATTTACAAAATCTAATTTATTATGAAGTTTATATTTTTGTATGTATTATGTTAAAGCGGTGCTTCGTAATTTTACACATGACATATTGTCACATATGTATATAAGAAGTGTTTTTTTGTTGTTACTGTTAGTTGTATGTGTAATATACATATATCTTTTTATCTTCAGTTTTTAGTTATAAAATAGATTGAGAATTTTATATGCTGTTTTTGTTTATGAATTTGAATACGGTCCTATTGTGAAGATATTGTGATTGTACTTATTTTGGGAGATTATAAAATAAGATCCTTTAATGCTCACACTTTGTAACACATGCATTGATTAAATGAATGGGGTTTTATATCCCACTCAAGATTATTTCACTTATATCAAAACGTCACCAGCTATACATGTAGGTGAAGTTGCAGAAAAAAAATTTCTCTGCAGTTTGCTCAGGAGTGTGTGCAGGAAGGGGGGTCTTTAACATGCTAAACCTGCCATGTCAAGGGGCATCAGTTTTTAAAGTCTCTCATTTATAAATACCAAGTGCTTGGTGAAAGAACAGTCGCTACCTATTTTCAAGTCCGGTCAGACCCCAACCAGGTTTTGGACCAATGGCTTCCATTATAAAAAGCAAGCTAGTGACTAGTGTGTATGATTAGAAAGTATGTTATATATTGGTAACTTATCACATTACAATTCCTTTTATTGTCATAATTAATGACAATGTTTGTTCTCTATGTCAAATTGTGAAGAACATTTTTAGGTCAAGGTGACCAATATTGATCATGATTGTCTGCCCCTGTGCATTGTAAACAATTTCACATTTTGAACTTCCTTCTCCAGAACCAGTGAGCTACTGATAGTAAAACTTTTTATGTATTTTCCTTGGCCAAAGCCCTTTCAAGTTTTCCAAATTTGTTATTAAGGTCACAATGACCTAAATAGTAAAAATTTTAACATCTTCTTGTCAGGGACCCATAAGGCTAGAAGCTTGTATACAACATCAGGACATGGCACTCTTTCAAGTTTAAGAAGCTGGTCGACTTTGATCTACTTTCAAGGTCACAGTGACCTTAAGTAGTAAAACTTGAAAAACATCTTTTTGCCACGAATTAAAAAACGTTAATGCTCGATACTTCATACATGGCACAGAGCATGAAGCTTCAGCTAGTTTATGAAGCTGGTTGTTTAAAAGTCTTGATGCTATATGAGAATTTTCAAACTTTATGACCACTTGGTTCATGATTTTTTTTACTACTTTGTGTTTGCGTTTGAAGTCCGAGTGTTTTATGGTCTGCCTTAAATCGGCACGCACTCGGGATGACTTTAAGGTGCTAGCTCACCAAGTTAATATGCCACAGAGAAGCATACCACTCCCTCAGTCATATTATACTGACACCGTGTGAACCAGTAAAACCCAACAGCAAGAAAAATTCACTTTTTCATATGTGGTCCGAGCGTGACTCACAGCAGAGATTTGTAGACATATCCATTAGGCCACCACAGCCTCTGTAAACTTGGTGGAGATTCATGCCCTGATGTTCATAAGTTTCAAGCTTCTAGGCTTATTGGTTCTTGACAAGATGTTAAGTTTTTAACTATTGAAGGTCAATGCATCCTTTGCAGAGCTTCAAGCCCTGATGCTACACATGAAGTTTCATATTAATACTCATTTAATGATGCCAGACAGCTGGGAAAGAAAAGAACCTTCACTACTTTTTCCTTTGATAATTGATAGCAATTTCTGCACCACCTTTAGCTGGTGTCATCTTGGTATAGAGATAAAATCTTGACTGCGAGATAAAACATCACTTTACTCATTACAGGGGCAAGTGATGTATACATGTGTGACCACACTTTGTCCCCACTTTTAAAGGTCACCTGCTTTAACTATGGTAGTTCCCTTAGGTGGCCTTTATAGACAGGTTGGACTGTACTTTAGTGGTTTTACGATTGATTGGGGTTTTACAACCCACTCATAAATATTTCACTTAAATTGAGACGTCACCAGCTATAGGTGAATTTGCAGAAATTCCGATATTTGCAGCGCACTCAGGGCAATGTGCAGGGAAAGTTCTTTAACATGCCTCGACACGGGGCATTTGTTTTCAAGGTCTCTTCCAAAGGACCCCGTGAATTTCATTTCTAAATGCCCAGTGTTTGGCAAAAAAACAGCCACTACCATTTTCAAGTCTTTGTCAGAACAGGCCAGGATTTGAACCCATGGCCTCCCTCATATGGAAAGAACACTACCAACTGAGCTACCATAATAGTGATAGTGGTTTTAAGAAATACAAAGTAAAGAAACAACAACAGTAGTATTAAGTTACAAGTTTAATGACACTGAAATAAAATGATGACATATTTACAAAATGATAAATCTCTACAAATGTAAAACACAACATTGGCTTTCTTTGTCCTAAAACATTTTTATAACATAGCTGTTCTAAACAACCATAACATTATTATTGTTAAAACCACATACATTATCTTTATTAAAGATATAAATTACAGATTCATCGACTTAATTACATTCTTTTTGGATGTTTGAACTTCCAGTATTATCCCTATACATGTAAATCTTTACTGGTCAGTTATACAGAACTAAATTGTTGATCCCTGCTTGGCTTCCATGATATAATTTATCAGTATAAATATTATCCTTACTGATAAGGAGTAAATGAGGTTTGCTGCTGTACCACGTGATACCCCTAACATTTGGAACAATTTGTGGAACAATTATTTCCATTGGACATCATTACTCATAAAATTTCATGTTCCCCTGTTGTTTTGGGAATTCACGACATTTTCCATAACATCCCAAACAAAGGGGTGCTGATCATATAGCAGTGGCACAGCGACAAAACCCCATTGTAGATCCCTGTTGGGCTTTGAATTATGAAGATATTATAATGATATGTTAAAGAATAGATCTGTTTTATATCAAAAGTCTATAAATTGTTTTATAACACAAATTCCATGACAAGGTACAAAATATATAACAAGTATGACCTGTGACAAGATACATGACAAATATGAATTGCGGCGAAATAATATCTATGTTTGTATTGTGAAAAAATAATTATGGTTGAGTGGAAATCTTATACATGTATATGCATGTAAAAAAATAAGAAGCTATAGTAAACTCTTTTTTTCTCCTGCTAGTTTAGTTAGAAAATAAAATAAATGTGTACGTATAAAAATATCCAACGTCTAACTATTATAAATCTTTTAGCCATCAAAAAACCTACCCTTGTGATGAATTACACAAGTCATACAGCATATGATATCAAACATCCTGACAAACAATATATGGCAATAAGATTTTCATGTCACACAAAAAATGAACTGAATGAAGATTTTACAGTCATAGAATTTGGACTATAACTCTGACACAATTGGAACTCAATTAAGCCTCAATTTTTTTTACAGAAAGGAATGACATTATTCAAAATTTCAAGGGCAAAGGACATGATATACTTTGATTCTTCCAAAATGGTTGTGATTGTATATGCCTAATGTGTTCTGTATTAAATGTTGAAACAGTTGAATTCACAATAAAATGTGCAACAGATTTTTCATCAATATTTTTAACAGATACAAACTTTCCATTTTGATTTTTGCAGTACAGTTAATCTATTAAATTTTGTAATCAAGTAAGAAATGTGAAAAAGTAAAAACTATTGAAGATTTAAGTAAAAAATATTATCCTTAAATAACCAAGTTTATTGTTGTCCTATGTTTCAAATACTGTATTAAAATGTATATATACATGTGCAAAAAACAAGTAAAAAATATGAATGTCTTTAAATAAATCCAGTAAAATTGTATAACTACTTGCAGTTTGACTTTAAAAACACCAACAGTCATGGCATAATTTCTCTGCCCTTGGATTGTAATTATGTCTCATTTTTTTTATACTATCTTAATTGCAACCTAAGATTCATCTTTAATACAAGAATATATATACATGGATATAGTACATGTAAAATTGTCAGTATTTGGGTTGATAAAGTTTTTAACATATCCTTTTATGGAATATACATGTACAATAAGTTAAGGTTTCTTGAAATCAGACCAATGCTATTTGACCAGTGTTAAGTCTGTTATGATAATGGTTACAAAATATGGATATAAAAATTTAACTGTTAACATTATATTTTAGATTGAAGCCTTCTACCCAAGCCTTAATTACTTGATATACATTTGCTGTATATGCTGTGGTAACATTGAGTTCTGATAAAATTGAACCTATACTGATTTCATTACCAGATTAATCTACAAGGTAGATGACCAGTGTAAAATTGGCAGAACTAATTAACATATCTACATACGATGACCGTTTTAAATATGATGATGTCTTCTTAATTCCAACTTTAGCAAACTTCCAGTGTACTGTAGCGAGATAGACGGCTGGCTGGGCACTGGATGTATGGTAGCTGTACAGTGTGGTTCTTCTATCTGTTCATTCATGGTCAAACTAACAACCACTTTTAACATCAATATAGAATTCTGTATGGACATTTACTTACCATCAATGATTCAGTGATATTATATTTATACTTACCATCAAAGATTCTGTGATAACATTCAAATTTCCTATTAGACTTACCTCTTGAACGGTGTACGGTCAAAACTCTCAAAAACAAACACCTCATTGGAGTTTACAATTAAACTTTGATAACAAATTTGAAATACATGGGACTTTTATAACCATTTTATTTCCTTTTTATAGGAATTATATATAGGATATGAAAAATCTCTGATTGGTCAACTTCAAGACAAAAATAGGTTTATGATTTAACGAAGTAAAATATGGTTTTGGACACAACGTGATAATGCAACATTATCAAATTCAATTTTGAGGAAGTTGATTTGTATGTTTTTCCACCTCTTTGTGTTACAATTACTGGACAAAGTGGCTAAATGTGTGTATGTAAGATAAATTCCTATATTACAGAAGAGTTGCATAACCTTCAATCACTTATAAACATGTATGTACATGTATATATTATTAAATTTTACCCAAAATAAATGGATACCAGAGCTAAAAACTCTATATATGAAAAAGGTAATGTGTATCAGAGCGAAAACAAAGAGTTATTCTTGAAAAACTTCAAGTGTAGCATGTAGCTTTAAGCAATGATTTATTTTTATGAAATATCCCATTACTAAGAAAAGTACCTACTACAAGAAGTATACAGATGATGTCTGGTTTAGAGAGGTTTAACATTACACTTATTGTTTCACATTTCCATTTATAAATTATTAAAAGTACCAATGATAACTTTACCTTTAGACCATCTCAGTGGACAGTTATGAATATGAGATTAAAACAATGTACAGATATATGGCCATAGCTATCAAGGTGTCCAATACTTAACTTTATTAAGCCTTATGACAAAGAACAATATTTTTATTTTGGAAAAATTTATAGCCGACATTGTTAAAATTGTTGTAACAAAATCAGAATATAAATCATGCTCCAAAAACCTAGAAAACCTAAAAGCAAGCAGATAATTAATATTATTTCTATATCAAAAGTAACTAGCAAATACCTTAAATATATTATCCCACTCATATACCAAAAGTATGACATTTTAAACTACAAACTAACAGAGCCAATTCTCTCAATTTGTCTCTGGATTATTCATATTAAAATTCTCTCCGTTATGAATCAATCCTCAAGTCCTGACAAATATAAAACCTCTCTAAAACATCAGAGATTTAACCTTTCCAATCCAATTTTGACTCAATAGTTTTAAACAAATTTCCTAAAACTGTACCTGTCAAATGCAAATATCTAATAGTTCAATACCATTAGTCATCTAACATTTTTAAATATCTGGAATCAAAATGTTCCATACTCTAAAGCTTCAACAGTAGCTGATACAATTTACTAGATTAAGGGCAAAGCTATTGGTCAACACTTGTGGCATGTTTAGTCCTGAAACTGTAACTCAACTTGGATTGTCACTTCTCAACATATAACCTTGGTCTTAACAACACTATCAGTAATTCCACAAGTCACTTGATATAACTACAAACATTAAAAAACCCTTAAATCATCACTGGATATGGACGGACATAAAAACAACAATAACTAATGAGCTGATTCAGAGACATAGAAACAAAATTAACCCAGTACCTATCTCCAGTAAAGCCACCAAATAATACAGTTCTTTATGTAGAGGTAATGTCTAGTAGAAAAAGATTCCTATAAAATTTACATTAAATAATGAATTTTTCTCTCACTCTATCTTTCTCATGTGCACACACACACACACACACACACCCCTACCTACCTCTATCTCTGAACAACTTACTGTAACATTCATCAAGACGGTGTAACAGTAATGAGAACTGACAATGTTTCCTTAATCAGATTATATCTTACTTAATACCTTCCAGTCGAGCCAAACAGATGGTGATGCTAAATTACAAACCTTGTATTGTCGTACTGGAGAAATGTACCAATATAAACTGAAGGGATGTAAGGAATACCTAATTTTTCATCTTACATCTGAATAATTTTTGTTGACCTTTTTATATAGGACAATTTTAACATGTGGCTGTAACCCATGTCATTATTTGATACTGTTCTATTTTTGCCATGAATGATCTAGTACCGCCTCCCACCACCACCACGAAAACTACGCCTTCCACCACGCCCACGGAACCCACCTCTTCCTTGACCTGTAAAGTTAAATCAGAATTGAAGTAAACTGTTTATAACCAAATGAGATAAAAAATCTAGCTTTTACTTGGATTAATCCCAATAATCCAAATAATTTTTTTAAATTAAATTTGTTAATTTAAACATAGATTATATAAGAATGACAAAAGCACCTTGCATTCACAAATACATTTTGGGTAAGCCAACAATGTATCATAATACAAATAAATTTGCTACATTTGAAAGCAACATTTCAGATCATAATCAGCAAATTAATAGTTTTTAGGCCTAAAAAAATTAAATGTGTTTCCACTAACCTAACCAACCCTAACTTTTGACAAACACTTTTCAAGTTGGCACCCTTGTCTGTGTGGTAAATGTAAGTCAAAACATTTTTGTCTTTGGCCTTATCAACATTGAGAAAATTTTTATATATGGCATATGCTCCTCTGTTCCTCATACAGGAGACCTTACAATATGAAGGCAATTACAATGGTATTAACAGAATACTGAAACTTCTCTTAGCTCAAACTCTTCAAATATACATGTAGTCCAACCTGCCTTAAAGGCAACCTGCTTATAAAGGCCAGTAAAATTGTATCCCAATTGTTCTTTATTAATAATTTTTGAACCTGTATATAAAGGCCACCTGCCCATAGAGTCACTTTTACTGGTTCCCTTGGGTGGCCTTTACAGGCAGGTTTAACTGGCATTTTTCTGAACAAAACTATAACATTGGATGCCAATGTTTAAGTTGGATATATGTGTATAAGATATAAACTCACTTTTGTGCTCCATACAGGCATGCAGAAAAAGCAGATCAGGAACAAAAACTTCTTGAAATTAAATCATATTCATCAAGTCATAAATGGTTGATGAAATATTTAAGAGAGGCAATGAATAATAACCATAGACAAAATAATGTTACCTTCTCTGAACTGTCCTGCCTTTTCACTGTACTTCCCACCTGGCGGTGCATATAATGTACGTGTTTCACGGTTCGCTTTTTTCCCACCGGCACCCTCTGAATCATATGTAATTGGAGTGTATCTCTTTTGACTATAAAAAAGAAAAGTTTTATTTTAAATAGAGAGAAAAATCAATGTCAAAAAATTGTGAGCTGTAGTATTTAATAAAACTATTCCTAATGATTACATCAACCTTAAGTTGCCTGTAAACAGTGGACTCTTCCGTCATCTGCTATCATTGCTGTGGAAAAACATATTGTACATCTCCATAGGGAGAACATTTTCTGTTGCTGTGGAATAATGGATCCTTTTAATTAATTGTGATCTCTTGGAATGACTCAGTGCAAGTGATTTGAAAAAAACATTTTGATAACCAGAAGTCAATCCAATATTACTATCATCTTTTACACATTAAACTGACTTCAAAATGTGGTCTTCTTTATCTAATCAAAATCTACCAACAACTGAATACATTTTGTTAACAAAGAAAATGGTCCACTTTTGTCTTTCCAGTTTTGTTTTGGATATTATAACCACCCCAAACTTCTGGCTATATATTGTAGCGATAAAGATGTTTTGTCATGATCAGCTGAGAAGTATGGTTGGCTGCTTGTTAGTCTATGTAAGGGATAACAGTTTAATCTAAAATAATATTACAAACATGCTGACAAGCACACAGCTGTTAATTTATCAAAACATGTTTTGTTGTTTATTAAGGTCTGCTTACCCTGCTGTTTGAACTGTTTCTTGTGTTTGTGGTTTCTTTTGCTGCAAAATTAATTCAAAATTTTACATAGACATTTTTAACAATCATGTTTAATATTTTATGTAAATAAGTTAAGGCAAGCTGGTTCTGCTTCATAGTTTTGAATAAAATGGAAGGGCCTTTTCATAATATGAAAATGATATTTAAAGATTAGAACTGCATCAAGACTCTTGTGATCTGTGCCTTGATGTCTTCTAGATTCATTTTGGGATAAGACTTGATTTACTTTTGGATTATTCTTCAGCTAAGAGGGATGCTTAGGAAAATGCAAATAGAATGAAAGAAAAGCGTGCTATGTAAAGTGTATCACCTAAGTAATACAGGAGTAACCATGTAATGATATACATATTCCAATAAAACCAGTTTAAACAATTTCTGTGCAATTACCACAAAACAAGTTTAAAATACCATGATATTCTGGTACAGAAAAATGTCCCAATAGAATATAATATCACAATAAATTGCTGCTAAAAACTATGAATCTTGAAAATTTAAATGTTACATTGTTATAAACATGGTATGTCATCTAACGGTTTTGTTAAATTTCATGTTTGTAGTAGATAACTTTGAATATCATTATATCAGTGCAGTCAAAGTAAACCATAGTTATAAACAAACTAAAATTACTCTTTGGTTTTATTTATATAAGTACACATGATTCTGTTATAGATACATGTATAAGTACAAGTTGTTACATCGATGTACATAGCAGTTTAGTTAATTAATTTTGCAATACATGTATGTTACAATACCATTTGTCACTATAACCCCATTTCTCTGTAACTTTGTAATCTGGACCTGTGAATAACAACCCCCAGCTCCCTTTTATGATGTTTAAAGACACATTTAAATATATATGTTTATAGTCTTCCACTAAGGGTTTCCATGACACTGTTACCACAAATTTGTAAGTTGGAGGACTGTGGAATAAATCTTTTATCAATGTGTTAATACATGTATAACTCACCACTAATGGTTTCCATGACACTGTAACTACGGCTTTGTAAGCTGGGGGACTGTGGAATAAATCTTTTATCAATGTGTTAATATTTGATGTTATTCTTAAAGCTGCTACTTTTATTTTATTCTGAAAATAAAAAATAAAAATATAAAATTTTATGATATACTGTAAATAAAGACTCGTGAATTTGATACCTTTTTCCACAATTATGATCTAAAATGTATTAAGCATCAATTGACATCACAAAAGCTGCTTTACAGGGTTTAGATCAAAATTGTGGGGAAAAAATAAGAACAGGTAATCATTCATCATCGCTCATGGTTTACAGAAAGAATCAATATTATTTCTTCTTCCTCGTCAATAGTAAGGGTTACTTTATCGTTATATAATGATCCTCAATTCCAGGGATGAAGATTAGCAGGAGCCCAGTAGCCCATGGCTACTAAATTTTAGTCTGGGCCCCTGAATGTTAACACATTTTATATGTTTATTACTATTATTTCTGAAGTGAGCTGGGCCTCCAACTCAAAATAGTTAAGCTTCATCCCTGAATTCCTACTATGAAAGTAAAAAATAGGAAAATATGACATACATGTAGTTATGAACTACTGCCACTGTAAAAAAAACCCACTGTTTTATGTTTCCTATCCAAGACCATGTCGTACATACTAAGTTTATGAAGATTGGGCTGAAAATAAAGATGTGACACCTGGAACCCAATACTGAAAATATCCCATAAACTTAACATAGGGACCATTCGATTTTGATTCTAAGCTGACTACTAAGTCTATCACCATACAGATTATACCATTATACAGGACTGGTCTTATCAAGAGTTATCAACTAAACATGACATACCTCTTCACTTTTTAATGCTTCTCCTGTCTTCCCTTGTAGTGCTTGTCTTAACTGTTTTATATAAACCTGTACTCCTCTGGCAAAATACTGTAACCTGTAAATAAATAATGGGAGAGAGTGACTGACAGACAGACTGACAGAGTATTATAAAATCTGAAAATTAACCAAGAGCTAGTATCAGGGGAACGGCATAATTCAATGGTTTTGATTAAAATTTCAAAGGGGTACAACTGTGAAAAACAGTCAGTTACCTCCTCTCCTGGTGCAATGTCATATTCTGGTAATTAATCATGTTTACCAAGTTTAGTATAAAACATCTTTAACATTGAACAGACAAACTATTACAGACTTATGAACATACCATTGGACGTCTAACCTTAATATGTCCAGTTTCTAAAACCAGTGTATAAAAATCCTGTTGGAATGTCAGGGTTTTTTTTTTTTTTTTGAGAATATAGACTCAGTATTTTTGTAAGCTTTGGTATATTGCAATACAGTTTTGGTGTACTGTGGTATAGTCTATAAACTGAGATATGTTTTTATTTCTGTACTGTTAGAACCTAACAAGAAACACTAACATAGAGTCAAACCTGTCTATAAAGGCCACCCAAGGAAAACAATTAAAAGTGGCCTTTATGGGCAAGTAACCCTTATATACAGTTCAAATACATGAATAAAGAGCATCTGAGATAAAATTTAGTAGTCCTTATATAAAGGTGGTTAAGGCAGGTTTGACTGTAATATGACTATCTTAATATTATTCCTGGAGAGGAAAATACATTTGAAAATGACAATATAAAGTCAGCAATATTTCGGCTCTACAGCCTTCATTAACAAGTGTCTAATAAAGGCTGTAAAGCCGAAATATTGACTAAGAGATGACTTTTTATTTTGTAATATGACTATCATTTTTACCTCTGTTTAAAATCTTTTAATCTGTCTGCATTAGCTTCATCTGCTAGAAATCCTGGAGACTTTCTGGCTATTTGATGGAAAGAATACATCAAACATTCTACAAATGAAAACTGTAACTTTGGCTCTTCATTTGATGACAAGTCGTCATTTTCCTCTGCTGGTGGAGTTGGCATATATTCCTAAAACATAAAATATCACATTATATTGTACTTTAAATAAGGTGGGAACTCAATGCAGGACTGTTATACCTATTCTTTTATGTACAAAGGTCTAGGATTCTAAGAATTTACAATAATAACCCATGTTTAATGAATGACATTTTGAGAAGAAAAAAAACTAATTTTGAAATAAACAGTATTATAAAGGTAAAAAATGGCAAAAAACATACAAAGTATTTTAATCTGTAAAATTTCTTTGCTGTGCTGCCAGTAATGATCGGATAAAAATGGGAGTCAAGATGGAGTTTACGTCTTTTATACATTTTATTGATAAGCTCACTGTCAGTCTAATTTTTAAAATATTAACCATGTTGATTTGGTAGACCAAGTGAGATGCACCAGGGCTCTCAATGGATTGTTTATAGGGCCAATATTTTTCCCATTCACAATTCAAAATCTTGTGGTTTTTGTCACAATCACTTTGCAAATTTTCACAAATTTGAAATTTGAGCTTTAAAAACAGTATTTTTTAAAGTTTTCTATCACTTTTTCTTTTTCATAATTTTGGCCATTAGGATGCTTATTTTCATTATTGCATGGGTCCCTACCTATTTACAAAAGGGTGAAAGATACCCCTGTAATATGTAAAGAAGTGTGTGTAATGTTTAATATAAACTTACTATAAGACAGGAATATAAACTATTTATCCTTTCATCTAATTTATCCAAATCACCACAAAACTCGGACATCTCACCCAGTAACTTTAACATCTCCAGCTGGGCATCTACTCCCTCCTCTGGACTCACAAGTTTGGAGAACGCTGGTAAAACATTGTCACATATATAGCTAACAAATGCTCTTGAATGTACATTTTTCTGAAAATCAAATAAATTTATCAAGATTTTTATACATAATTTCATAAAATATAATAGAGTGGCTGATTGATATACACAATTAGCAAGGTTTACCATATTTAAATTCTACGATACAATTTCAATTACATAAAAGTACAACACTGAGATTAAAATTAAAAATAAAGAAATAAGAAATCTAAAATCTTGTATTATCATTCATCTCAATTACAATCAAAGTGGAATGGTATAATTATGTATAAACCTCAGTCAAGTTTTTTCACCTATTCCACCAAGGCAGTCAGTGCTGTGAGTAATTAAACATTATTGTCACCCTTCAAAGAAATTTCTCGCATAGCGATTGGTTAACTTGCCGGGGTACATGGAACGATGTTCGGAAATCTGCCGGGGTACATGAACGCACGCGACGTTTAGCGGTAAAAGGGAAGTAACTCGTACATCGCTGACGTCTAGTTACGGTAAACAAACATGTCGACAAAGAACGCAAGTCAAACATAATACGAAATGGAAGTTAAAAAAATCCAACTTATAACGCTTTGAAGGGTGACAAAAACGTTATACAGGGCTTTGGCAGGTTACACAGCCCCATGTACCCCGTCAAAGATGAATGTACCCTTCGCCTGCGGCTCAGGGTACATAAATCTTTGACGGGGTACATGGGGCCGTGTAACCTGCCAAAGCCCTGTATAACTTATAATATTTATGTTTATCTGTCAATCAAGAAATCAAGAGTGTCTATATAAAAAACCACCAACCTTTGACAAGTGAACTTTTCTTACACTGTTTAAAAATTTGTTTCAACATCATATTAGTAATCACTTTTTTGTTTTTCATTTCTCCATATAAAAAAAACCAACTTTTTAATGTCATTGTTAGGTGTTAACCTGCTATAATTCTAAATATACAGTACTTACAGAAAACAAAGGAAGGGCTTGCTTGGCACAATGCATTAGTTTATCTACACAATCTGCATCATCAGCCTGAAATTACAAATATAATTTGTCAGAAATAAGTTTTACAAATCCCTCTCAACTTGGAAAGTTTGATCATGGATCTTTTATGGAGTTTTCAGCATAGGAAACATTAGTGTGACTTCAAACACTAATAAAACATTCCTGGAGAAACATTAGGACATGGGACAACTTCTGCAGCAAAGTGTATTTTTACTTAGATGCTATGTTCCCATTGCTTAAAGAGTCCACCACTGGTTATTGTTTTCTTAGACATTTTTTCCAAAAAGAAAAAATAGTGAATATGTGAAAAATTACTTTAAAACATATTACGGGTACACTTCCCGTTTTATATTTTTTAAATTTGGCTACAATTCAAATTTTGTAGTAACCTAACCTATATGTTGCATTTTTTATGTGCACAAAACTGTATAAAAAGGCATATATAATATATAACCATTCTGTTTTAAAAGACAAAGATAATACAAATGATGTGGTTATTGATAAAAACTGATATTACATTTAATTTTGCTAAAACTTCTATATTTTTAACAACAATCATACACTGTTAATTATTTTGGGATCCAGAGGTACCAACCAGACCCTGACTTATACTAACCTCAAATGACTGATCAAGTTCAGCCTGTTCTGTAACTATATCTACAAGTTGTTGTCTCCCCTGCACTGTACTCATGGATTTTTGTACTTTTAAAATGTTCATGATTGAGATGAATTCATCTTTAGTTACATCTTGTAACACCTAGAAAACATACGTTTTAAATGCTCAATAGTGAAAAAAAAAAAAAATGACATGGTGATTCAAAGTTGTATTTGACTTAAGGCTTACCAGTAAACTATACAGTCCCTTAACAGTACAATACTTTGAAATAATTTTTTTACTGCAATAAACATTATTTTTGGTGTTTTTAGTTAGTTGTGTTGATTTGTCATAAAAATTTAATGAATGTTGCCTGTAAATACTAATTTTAATTGATTATGATATCATATATCTGACATTAGAATTGGTGTCACAAATTAAAAATTAAGAAAATATTTTTTTTTAACTATTTTTGGATGACAATAAATTAATAAGAGCTGTAATTAGAACAACATAGCTCACTTAGTCCACCAATAAATATTAGTCCATAAAATAAATTCAACAAAAACTTTACAATGATGTCAAGATTGATACACATATAGATGTTTAAGTTATTGTAGATAGTCACTTTGAACAAGTAAGATAAATATAATCAAACCTTTTTACACTGTGTTACAAAATATTCTTCTACATCTTTTTCTGTTGTGTCCTCTGGTAGAGATTTAACTTTTGTTTCTAGAAATTTGATAGCTCTTTCCCTGGCTTGATCATCATCTCCCATAATCTGTGTGAACAACCCTTGTAATGTACCTAAATTATACAATAAATTATACAATAAATATTACTCTTTTGTGTTATATCTTTCATTCTTTTGGACCTTAATGTTGGCCACAATAGCCAAGTGGCATTTCTAGTGGTGTACAAAGCTTGTAATTTATAATTTACCTTAGTATCAACAGTGTAATATTGGTGAGTGAGAAAAATGGTGTTTTATACCCAGTAAAGAATATTTACCATGACAATATCGCTGAACAAATTCAATTCAAAGCTCTGGCCAAGCACTACGACCAGACTAAGTTTTTGGTTAATGAAAAAGTTTTTCAATTGATAAGAATTATGACCTAAAATGGTCACGTAGACTAAATGTCTTATAATATACAAACAAACAGACACTTATCATTTTCAATGCCATATAAAAGTATATAACATCACTAACTTTGGAAGTATTTATATCGCCTGTTTTCTTGAAAAATCATCTGGACATAATTTGATCACAAATGGGTATTTTGACAAAGCTTGCTTGACCAAAGAAACTGTAACAAGTTATGACTAAAATGGGTTGTCATTTCAAGTGTCCCCAAAACAAATACCAAACTGGCAAATCAATGTTTTCCCATTTGTGCATGAATCAATGAAAAAAAACATAATAAAAGAATAGTCAATGACACATTTACTACACCCAAATATTGTTTCTGTTAAGTTTCATAAATATCTGTTAAAAAGTTTTCCAGAAAAGCCAAAAACAAAATATTGGTGGAAGAAATGGATTAAATACTATGGGTCTATATAAAAACATATTACAATGTATACATGTAATTACCTTTAGGGCTGATGGCTATCAAGTTAACAAGAGAAGACTGTACAAGACTGATTTCTCCTGGGTCATCACATTGACTTAGTAACTGTGTCAAGGCCTCAGATATCTTGGCTACATGCTCTGGAGCTGTTTTACAGAGTGATGGCAAGTCTTTAATGGCTTGTTTCCTGATCTAAAAACAGATGTTCTATTAAATTTATTAAACAATTCAAATATCAAACTGTTATATTACTCAAATAACTTGTTAACTATAAGCTTAAACTGAAAACAATCAATGTTGGATTTGGCGACAGAAATTTTGGTAAGCAAATTGGTAACTTATAACAAAACATTGTCCAAAAATCATATTTTTAGTTGCCATTGCACATAATTTAGTCACAGCTTTGATCCCTGGTTACAGAGGTTTCATATTGACTAGCGTCCCTCTTTGGCAAGATGCTGGGTAATGCGCAAAAATGTACAACCCAAAAACACCAAGAATAAAACTTGGACAAGTGTTTACAAAATAATCAGAGTAATGGATTCAATAAACAAATTTTCACTATAAAGCAAAACCGAGTTGTTGAAACAATTTTTTAATACAAAATGAAACATAAAAATGTGTAATGACATGAATAAATTAATTAGATGATAATTATAGATAAATCAATACACATTTACCATGACGTCATCATCTTCACAAAGATCAAACAAAGCATTAATAGCTTGATGTGCTAGATTCGGAAAATGTTTAAAAAATCTGGTAATGAATTGTGAAGCTAGTCTCTTCTCTCCTGAACCTCCCTTAACTGCACTGAGGATGGACAAAAATTCAGCTTCATGCTGCAAATAAGATACAATAACATTAATGCCAATATCCAGTTAGGGGTCCACTTGGTCCATGGGGTACAGAAAATCTTAAGCTCAGTGTCATAATTGCAATATTTTAATTACAGGCCTATCATTTCCAATTATTTGATCTGGGCTAGTCTTGATATTTAGAAGATTTTATTCTCGGTTTCGGTGTGACGTAACAGGTGAACATGGCGACTTAAGACACCTTGGAAACGGTGACACTAACCCCTTAGATACTATAGATTTATATAGTGATTCGTACAGGCCAACATTAAAAGATGGAATAAAATTTAAGTTTGGCAAGGTTATATGACATGAAACTTTCCACAAAAAAATATGACTTTAATAAATGTTTAGAGACTTTCAAAATTTATCAAAAAGTCAAAAATATTAAATTTATAAGGCGTTAAATTTGGGGATTCGGGCGGGGTAAAAATAAAGTATAATAAAATAACCACGGAGCATGGGGAACATTCTTTAAATTTGTTTTGTAACATTTTTTTTTAAATATTACAGTATAACATTATTAATATTTAAATAATTATTTCATATATTTTTCCGATTGTGTATTTCTGATCACGGTAAAATATGTATGAAATTGTAATTTAACGGTACCTCTCATTCTCATTCTCTGTATCTTAAATTCTGTCGTAATTCATTTTCTGACCCTGGTATAACTCCAAATTTTAATATTTCCATGATATCGTCATAAAACAATTTTAAAACTTAAAAATAATTTAAAATTATAATAACTTAGACATCATCTCTATTTAAATTACATCATCAAAAACAATATCAGTTAAAACATCCCGGGATCATAAAACATTCTTTTATTTTTTCACTATATTTATTTGATCTCAATTTATTAAAAGTAGAATTTACATCCGATTCTCACATACAGGTAATTAAGAGATTATCAATAAACTATAGTACCAGTAGATCCTGTTGATTAGACATTCCATCGCCGGTAATCAAGAGGTAGATCTACCTTACAATATACAAAACTGATTGACAGGTGTTAATATAGGGATAAAGTCTTTACGATGTCAGTTGTCATTAAGTTGGAATTTGGAAAGATGTGTTAAAATGGATTTTAGGTTTATATTTTAATTTTTTATTTTTAATGTATTTAGTGATGGACTGAATAATCGACTGTAGTAAATTAAACTTATTTAAATTCACAAAATGGTGCTATTTGTAATTCAGTTTTATTATTTAAAATATCAAAAATGATAATTTTACTTTTTAAGTTTCTCGTGTCTTTTACGCAAAAAAGTAAAACTATTACCAAGTTCGTGACCATTGTGAACGCTGACTGACACATCAGTCCTTTCAAAAAATAAATATAAATTTACCTATAAATTATTTTTTTAAAATCATTTCATCCATATGACATTGTTATCAGATAGACTTGACTACAAATTTCATGAAAATCGCTTTAAGACTTAAATAAAGTTTAATATCCGCGGTAAATGATAGCACATTTCTATCATTTACTATGCTATATAACGGTATGTTTCCACCGTTTCTAAGGCGACCGATAACATCTTTACCTGAAATGCCCGAAACCGAGAATAACAGAGTGATTTACTGCCAGACTTTCTAGTCTAAATCTTTTAGCCTTGTTAAATAATGGTCGCTATTCACCAAGGAAAGTCAGTTTTGATCATCAGCTGAACACTTGGTGGGGAAGTGGATTTTTATCAAGTGTTTCATGTCTCCTGTTACAACTTTCAGATCATTATCAAGGATTTCAATTGATTGCTCTGTCCATTTGCGAGATTTGATAAATTTGAATCAAACTATTTTTCTAAAAGTTTGCAAGAAATGCACAATCAGTTAATTAGAAAACAACTGAAGGTGATCTAAAAGTAGTAAAATAATGAAAGGGGCAGAACAGATAATCTAAATTATAACAATATAATTTGGGGGGGGGGGGTTGGTAGTTCTTCACTTGCATTGGTCGCATTTGGTGATTAAGTTTACCTCGCCCGCTTTATCCTTTGCATCAGCGAGTACACCGAAATCTTTATATAACTTTTCGACAGTCACCATATTTGTTGTATAATGTCTTGGTGTATGAAAATCTCTAAATTTTCCAAAGAAATTGCAAAACGCTTCTTCAGCGTGGGTTACCGGCGGAAGTGATAGAGTACTTTCTCAAACGGAAAGAAAACGGACAGGATACGCTCCGGATCGTTAAGACAAGTCTGAAAATTATATTTTTTTTATATTACGAATGTTCTTTTGTTATTAAATTAATTGAATAATGATCAATTTTTATTATAGAGACATGATGTGGAGATATTCCATTTAGCCCCTAGAAAAAAATAATAGGATGCAGCACCGCGAGGCCAGAGTGAGACTCCGAGTGACTAGCCGAGTGCTCTGACAAAATGTTACTGTAGTCATATTCTTCTTACAAGTTTTTTTCTGTTCTGCTTTTTAATATTAAACTGAGTTATTTTTATTTATTTTTTCAAGCTAATACTTTACTGAAACCTGTCCGACTTTGTCACGGTATCAATTATGGATACGGTAATCACGCCGGTGCATATACATGTAATATCTTCTGACACATGATTGTGTACGGTTTGGAACTTTACATTGCCGTCATCTAGCAGTCAGTATTTCAGCAGAGACATTTATATGTCTCTGATTTTAGTAAGCAAGAAAGAATTGTTTACTTTTAAACTAGAACTGTCTCAGAATGGGACTACTACCCGTCGCCAATTGTTGCTGGAGACCCTGACAGGTGATGGGTTCTCATTATGCTCATGATACCACAGGGGCCAGTTTCATAATAAAATTTAAAAAATACCGATAAGTATATAAAAAAGAGTAAAGGGGAACAACGAATCGGATCTTTCAAGTGTAGTAGTCCGACTAATCAGCCCACTAAACCCCCATTTTAATTTTTTGACTTTTTTGGAGGTTGTGGTCTGACAGCTTCCATTATTGAATTCTTGAAATTTCTGGCGAAAACGGCAGAAACGAAAACACGCGTAGATAATTTCCAGTATTTCCTTACCTCGCTCTTGTTGACAACATGGAACACAACCTAAAACATTATTCTACCGACCCATGCTTAATTTTTAATTAAAATCCATCGATATCGGTAGAAATACAAGGTTTTCCGATGTCTCTTCAGCTCTCTGTCACTTTCACATCGTGAAGACATTACTAATTTGCATTGACCAATCAGATCGCGCGTTGCATTTGGATGGTGAAACTCGCAGTTCTATCTTTAGAAAGCACATGGTGATGTTTATTTACATTGGTAATTCGCGTTATTAAGGATGTTTTACATGGTGTTTAATACATGTACTTACAAAAGGTAACATTGAAATGTATTCAAAATATTTAGAATTTATATGTAGACTTTCAAATAGAGTAGTCGCGATCTCCTCTATATATTTTTATATTCTTGCCCCTCTCATTTTTCTGAACTAGTATTTCCAGTAATTTTGGAGAGAAAAAATTATGCACCTCACTGTAGTGTATATATGTATGTTCACGCAAAATACAGTTAAAATTTAACCCTATGACAAAATTTACAGTGTGGTCGGGATGAATATAAGAGAATTAATTTTAATGACCTTTCGGACAAGTACTCTTGTGTTGAACTTTATATATTACAATTGGTTTAAAAACTTATAATTCTACGATCTACAAAATATTGGACAAAACTTGACAGCATTTCAGGAGAACATGCAAGTCCCAGATATGATAGAATATTACCCAATTTGAAAGAAAAAATAATTTAGATCATAGGCGTAGGAGGGTTTTTAATATTGGGGGGTGGGGGGTGGGGGGGGGGGGGCAAACCGAAGCTATGTCTATGTCGTGCCACAGGTACGACCTCGTGTCTATGGCACGAGGCGGGGAGAGTATGGGTGCTAAACCCCTCGCATAGGTGGGGGTCCAGGGGGCCTTCTCCGGAAAATTTTCAAAAACTAACCCCTGGATAGACGCATCTTCAATGTATTTTGCAGCGTTTTGATAGGTTAAAATACTGTGATATCAAGGCAAGATTAAAAACAATAACCGTATGACACAAGTTCCATAATCTCTCATTGGAGATGGATATGGGGGTACCCCAGAAAATTTTGCAGCGTTCTGAGTGAGAGACTGAAAAGCAGTGAAATATTAAGACAAAATTGTACAAATAACTGCATGACATAATTAAGTCCAATGATTAATTTTCAAACGTACGGTACTCAACTCACGACTTCTGGCTACATGGAGATTAAGAAGGTTTGGTGCCATATAAATAAACTAATTAACCACACCAATCTACATTTACCTTTGATGTACATCATTAAGTTGGCCATGGGCCTAGCATTGATATAATTTTCACCCACCCACCCCCCCCCCCCCTTTCAAAAAATCCTGGATCCGCCCCTGCCATTGGAGATGCTGTGAGCCGTTTCTAAGGGTGAATTTCAAGACGCCCTTTTACAAGTATAATGATGAAATTGATGATTGGTTACCAGATGGACATTTTTTGTTAAAGCTCCTGGTTTTTTTCTCTTTTTAAGCACTTACACTATAAACATAAACTATGATACAAAATTTCACACAATATATTGCGGGGGCCTGCCCCCCTGCTCCTACGTAGATATAAACGAGAAAAAAACATGAGAAATCTTCACTGCAATTAGTACACATGTCTTCACATGGTATTGATAAAAATAAAATAACTAAAATAATATGTTATACGCGTGAAAACATCCTTAATAATGCGAATCGTTAATGTAAATAAACATCGCCATGTGCTTTCTAAAGATAGAACTGCGAGTTTCACCATCCAAATACAACGCGCGATCTGATTGGTCAATGCAAATTAGTAATGTCTTCACGATGTGAAAGTGACAGAGAGCTGAAGAGACATAAGAAAACCTTGTATTTCTACGATATCGATGGATTTTAATAAAATTAAGCATGGATCGGTAGGATAATGTTTTAGAAGTGTTCCATGTTGTCACAAGAGCGAGGTAAGGAAATAATGGAAAATTATCGACGCTGTTTTCGTTTCTGCGTTTTCGCCAGAAATTTCAGAATTCAATAATGGAAGCTGTCGGACCACAAACCTCCAAAAAAGTCAAAAAATTAAAATGGGGGTTTAGTGGGCTGATTAGTCGGACTACAAGTGTAGGTGCTCCGACAAAAATCTACATTACTTTTTATTTGTGTCCGATCATCGTGATCTTGGTGTCATTTTGTTCCCAAAATAAAATATTCTTTAAGTTGACATTCAATTTTTATACATAATTTAAAATCTAAATAAAATGCTCAAACGGAAAACACAGAAAAACAGTGTAATTTTGTCCGATGTAGCTAAGCCGTCCATGTAAAAAGTAGCTTAAATTCGCAATACGCTCATGTTTTTCACTACCAGCGTCCGTGTCAACTACAAATGCTGATGTGGATCGAAGAACTAAATAAAAAGCAATTAATTCCAAAGGTAACCGTTACTCACTTCTAAATCTACAAGCTATTACATCGTATTTTGTTCCAACACAGACCAACTTTCCGCTATCATGCCTCCATTTTGAGCTCATACATAAAGCATGTACCGCGCATGTGTTATAGCTGTTATTCGATTGGTAAAAATATTTCAATATACTCTGTGTTTATGAAAAAATTTAAAATGAAAAACATTAACTTATTTGATCTTTCTTTTTTAAGTATAAATCGTTATAAAGTCATTTTGGTAGAAAGTTTGATACATTGACAAAATTCTACAAATGCCAACAGAGGGGGTGAAATATTTTTAACCAATCAAATCGCAGCTTAAATAATAACTGCATATACAATAACAAGATGGAGGCATGATAGAGGAAAGTTGGTCCGTGTTGGAACAAAATGGGATATAATAGCTTGTAGATTAGAAGTGAGTAACGGTTACCTTTGAAATTTATTGCTTTTATTTAGTTCTTCGATCCACATCAGCATTTGTAGTTGACACGGACGCTGGTAGTGAAAAACATGAGCGTATTGCGAATTTTAAGCTACTTTTACATGGACGGGCTTAGCTACATCGGACAAAATTACACTGTTTTTCTGTGTTTTCCGTTTGAGCATTTTATTTAGATTTTAAATTATGTCCAAAAATTGAATGTCAACTTAAAGATATTTATCTGGGAACAAAATGACACCAAGATCACGATGATCGGACACAAATTAAAAAAGTAATGTAGATTTTTGTCGGAGCACCTACACTTGAAAGATCCGATTCGTTGTTCCCCTTTACTCTTTTTTATATACTTATCGGTATTTTTTAAATTTTATTATGAAACTGGCCCCTGTGCATGATACCAAGTGGATCATCAACAACAAAAAATCTAAATCTAAGTGTAAAAAATAGTCTGGAAATGGCAATAATTATAACCTGATGTGATCAAATTGATAATCAACTTTCGGAAACTACGGACTAATCCGTAACCCTACCTCTCGATTCTGATTTGCAGCACCAAAATATCCTGACCCGAATAATTCGCAGTCACTATTCCAGATTTTATCAGAATGTACAGTTATTGTAAAAGGAAATGCATTTTTATTCGGTATAATAAAGTAATCAAATTAAAAACAAACATACCAACGCATGTCTGAATCACAACTTCGAAGCTAAGTAATAATTTGAAACTGATATGAAGTTAGGTGAAACACGGGGACTTCCACATGGGAAATAAGACCGGGTGCTCCGGAAGTGTAAGCACCTCCTGTTTAAATATCTACACCCGTCACGTGTGAAAAAAGTTGTAATAAAAAGCAAACACACCAAAATCACAATAGTAAAAGAAAGTAAAAACTTTGAACTTGGCAAATTACGTTAAACACGCGATCTTCCACTAGGGAAGTTAGGCCGGTTGATCCAGATGGACAAGTATCTAATGTCCAGCTAGCTACATCCTCCTACAGCTGTGAAATCGAAAGGAACATGGAACTATGGGACGTCAAATATATCCAAGGTAATTTTGAATAGAGACATCATACTCATCAACAATATTGTAATGACGTTCTTAAAACATGAGGGCCTTGATAAACCTGGGCTTGCAATATCCATGTATCAAACAGCAATTTATCTATAAGCAGCTTGTTTCGTTGTATAACTTGAGTCCCCGTAGTCGGAACAAGCTCTAACATAGCGTATTCATATCATAAGCAGGATGAGTAGGTATACTGGTGCACACAGAAAGGAAAGTTGACAATTGAAGTAATCACGTTTGTCATAAATTTACGATTGCTAAAATCTACTTGTATATTATCTGTATGTGGAGTTGAATGATTTGCGACAATTTTCTTTCAAGTTTTAACAAGGTACTGCTGCATAAATTCTGCTTTACGCAGCAGCAAACAATGCTGTACAATTTGAAGATGGAAGAATATGATTTGCACACATGGGACTCGATAGTGAAATAGTGAAAATCTTCAATACTTCTTTAATGCTAAACCTTACTAGATATTTTATATTTATCATCCTTGGCAGATAGTAGTTTCTAACTTGCACAATCATTGGCTGTGGAACCAGCACACAGGGAAAATTAGACGGAGACAAACTTTCAAAAGTCCTTCCTGTTGACCACACCAGAGTTCAGTATATATCCACTGTACAAGATTTACACATGCTTTGGCATAAATTTGAGCCCCAAATAGAGAAACTGTAGTGGACCACCTATGAATATACGGGGGCTGATTGATATGGTGTGAGCCTCATATGCATTGTATTTTGACGAGCTTATTGTATTATTTTTTTTCAATATAATCAGTAGTAAGATATCCACAGAATCTTGCTGTGTTGAGCAGCGACAATCTTTAAATAGCGCTGCCACCAGGTCCTAGGATTACGGGGTATGACGTCAGCGGAAGAGGGGAAATTCCCGAATATTAAGGAATATCGAAAGGGAATTCAATTAATTGGTCTAAAATTGCTGCGGAAAATTGTCCAATCAAAGCAGAGTACCTCAGTTCCGAGGTGAACCCCTGATGATCTAATCACGCGGGAGACTGAATAGAGTTGACCTGCAAATTATCATAATTTTTCTATGGTGGAGAAAAAAGCTAGACCTTAATTTATCTTTAGGACAGTAGATTCTTTTAATCCAATAAACTATTCACTACTGAAGAAAAAACACACTATTTTTATGAACAAGTACTTGGGAGTTTCACGCCCCAGTCAAGAATCTTTTAGGAAACCAGAATAGCCACGCTTTTTCTCACAATAGGATCTGCTTCGAGTGGTACTCAAACGTATGTCATGAGAGGCACTGTGGCCAATACACTCGGCAACCAAGCCCCCCACCCCACCCCACCCCCATAGTTTATTGTTTTGGACCGAACGGACATGTACCATGCACACAATAGTCATGCACCACAAGTAAAAAGTCCATCGCATGGAAGTGTCTGTACTGTGATCGGAGTGTAACTGACGAAGTCTAAGTCAAATGTAAAGGGGTTAGGTTTGGGGTTGGACCATTTAAGGTGCACGACACTATCGCTGTAATTAGTAAAGTGCAAAGTGGAAACTGAAGACCCATTACAAAAACAATATAATGATAGATACCACTGTGGTACAGCGTACACGGGATATTACAGCATAAAATGAGCCAAACAGCCCATGTAAACAACACCAGCGTTAGTCGAAGCCGATTTTTGACTTATCTGTTCATTTTAACATCTGTGGTGTATTGGGTCATCAATCGGACACATAAATGATTCTACTGAAATAGTTAACTGCATGTGATACACTGTTTAAACACTGAAACAAATTGATGAAGCGCAAGTGCTCACCTGTGATTTTGACGTAGCTGGGAGTTTCTTTCCAATATTTCAATTTTCACTTGATAGTTAAAAATTCTGAAGCGTACAATTCCTCAAGGATGTTCAGAACTACATGTCCACCAAATATAAGCTCAATGTATTGCGATATAAAGGAGCAGGAGACGTTGGAGGATAACACGTGGTGTACTGGGAATTGCAAAAAGGTGTACTGGGAATTGGCATTACAGGAGCAAATAGGTGTACTGGGAATTGAGAGTCAAATATCTTGCCAGCTGTGCGATTTTCATGTTTTAATAAATTTATATAGAAATTTATACGACTTTTTCATTGAGAAGCAAAACAGTTAATTATCTAGTGAAAAACTTCAACATCTGTAATTATCAATCATGCATTACAGACGATATGAAGATTAAACACATAGACCATATCATAAACAAATTTTTTCTGATATATGTAGACTGAGGGAGATGTATAAGTGTTAACTAATCCATTACAAAGGCCCGTGTGTAATGTCAAAATATAATTTGTTCTTAAATAGTTTAAGTTTGACAGTAACATAGCAAATGCAACTAGTGAAGTGAAAGCAAAGAAAAAACTTTGTAGTTTGGCACTGAGCAGAAAAATGAAGATTGCAATTTGAGAAAACTTTTAAAATATTTAACTTAATGTCAATAGATCGAATTGACCAGCTACAATTAATGCAAGATGGCTTATTTACGTCAAAATGAGACAGTCGTCGGAAGGGAGTGTCTGGTGTAAAACAGTTCCACAAATGTGGCGAGATTAAAATCAAAAGTCTTGAAACGGATTTAGAAATAAATAGTTTTACAATATAACACATTTTTCTGTCTTAAAATGTTAACCATAGTTCATTGTCATGTGCTATGTTTGAGTTTCTATTTACGAGGGCGAATCAATAGAAAACCAGCTTAACTTTTTTCCAGATTAGATCCACCTCTTATTTTTTAATGTAATTCAGTGCCCTCTAGTGTGATACACTTATACCAACGGTGTTCATCACCCAAGAACTGAAAAAGACAGGACGATTTCCATTGACCCAATCCTCAACTGTCGTCACGACTTCTTGGTCAAACCTGAAATGACGTCCTCGGGTATCATTTTTTCAATTTTGGGAACAGGAATAAGTCGCTACGAGCTAGGCAGGATGTGAAATTAATTCATACCCGTCTCGCCCAACAGTTTCAGTGTAAGTTTGCAACTATGGACTCTTGCGTTGTCCTGTTGCGGCAGTTTCACGGATATCAGTTCTCAGCTGGCCTAGCAAATTTGCATAGTGCAATCCAGTTATAGGTATCTTTGGTTAAAAACCACACACAATAACACCTTTTGCGCCCCAAATACTGTTGCCATGACCTTGCCAGTAGATTAATGCTTCTTAGCCTTCTTTGCCTAGGGGACCCAGGCCCTATTCACTGACGACTCTGTGCTTTATTGTCTGGCTCATATTAATGAATCGAAATCTCATATACATTCTTTAGACGCATTTTGACATAAAACGCTTCAATAGGGCGTTGTATGTTGATGCTTTGGTTGCCATTTGCACATTGCTAAGAGATTTTGGGGCCCAACTGGTGCCTATTTTGAAGTTATTTTCCTTATTTTTGTCACAAAAATCCACTCTATAGATTTGTTTTTAATTCGTGTATTCAAAAAGCAAATATATTTTATCAAATAATATAGAAAAAATTCTAATGTCAACTTATTCGTTTTTCTGCAAATCCGCGATGAAGGTTTGCAAGGTCAAATTTTGTGTATTTAAAATTTCCAGTTTTTAGACTACCATTTTAGACTTGTTAGTTTATCACATTACTACGCGAATAACCATAGCATTTCAGAAATAATATAATTGCTAAAATATTATATTCGACTTTTTCCATTCCTTTATAATATTAGATGTGCAACTATTCGGGTTTTTTTTATCAAAAAACATGTGTTCTGTTACGCTGCTCTGTGCCTAAAACCATACTGACATCTCGACACGCGTGTAATTTTGTATCCGGGTATAAACATGTACAGTGTCGGACAATCGGAAATGAGATGGCTAGTTACTTATTGAGTCGCCCTCGTAAAATGAGATAGAAAAAAGCTCTACACATTCTATACGTCATAACGCTATATTGTCTACTAGTATTTTGAGTCTAGTGATATTAACATAAACACCACCTCTAAATAAGAACAGCTTATATATATTTTATGTACATGTATATATAATGGCCACTCATCCGTGATGCTGTTTGAAACGTATAATCGGCAATTATAATCATTCCATAGACAAGAACAAGTTCTAATCATAATGATAAAGTATTATTACACTTTACACCACTATCCCTCATTCTAAATTGAAAGAACGTCTTACAGAAATTATTCACTTGTCTTTCTTTTACAAAAAGGGTAAGCCAAGATACAAATATCTGGTGCTGAATTGGGATTCTGGTTATTTTGTCAAGCATCATACGGATTCCAAACAAAAATATACTGAAGATACCATCAACAAAATGTTGGAGTTTTTGATAGATAACATATTTGTTGTGTTTGGTTATATAGTTTTTCAGCAAACAATCGGTATACCAATGGGTACAAACTGTGCACCATTGCTTGCTGATTTGTTTCTTTATTCTTATGAAGCAGAATTTATGCAGAACCTTGTTAAATCTGGAGAGAAGACTGTCGCCAAATCATTCAACTCAACATACAGATATATAGATGACGTTCTGTCTCTTAACAATCCTAAATTTGGAGACTATGTGAATGTCATCTCTCCTAGTGAGCTTGAAATAAAAGACACGACTGATTCCTCAAGTTCTGCTTCATATTTGGACTTATACCTAGATTATGACGCACACAAAAGGCTACATTTGAAACTTTATGATAAACGTGATGACTTCAATTTTTCTATTGTCAACTTTCCATTTTTATGCAGCAATATACATGTACCTGCTTCTCCTCCTTATGGTGTATTTGTTTCCCAATTAATACACTATGGTAGAGCTTGTTCCCACTACGGGGACTTTGTACAACGAAGTAGACCTGCTTGCAAATAAATTGTTGATTCAGGAATATTGCAAGCCTAGGCTTTTCAAGGTCCTCAAATAGTTTTATGGCCGTCATCACAGTATTGTTGACAAATTTGATGTCCCTGTGTCCAGGATTGCCCTGGATATATTTGACGCCTCATAGTTCCATGTTCCTTTCACGCAATTTTGATTACACGCGTGGCGGGTGTAGCTAGCTAAACAGGAGGTGCTTACCCTTCCGGAGCACCCGGTCTCACTTCCCTGGTGGAAGTTCACGCGTATAACCTAACTTGTCAGTTCCAAAGTTTTTACTTTTTCTGGATTGTGATTCGGATATGGATTAGTATGTTTGTTTTTGATACATATACCAAGCACCAACTGGCTGCAGTTTCACAATCATTTCTTAAGATTTGTCTAATTTAAATAGGTTTCTTTTGGTGAAACAGCACAGCTTTACTGAGCTTTCCTCATTTCTAAAGTTTAATAATTTTCCGTAACTGCCTCATAAGTGATGAATAGTAGGTGTTATTGATGTTTTGTCCTTTTTGGAATATTCTACCAGCATAACTGGAAGCCGTCCGAGGTCATACCCTCTCAAGCTCGTCTTTTTTGGCACGGTGATCAAGTATAAACTTTGGCTTCTGGGGTGAAATGATAAACCCATGTTTCAGCCATAGTAAACAATCTCTGAAAAAGCACATGAAAAAGTGCGCTGTGTGTGCTTCTGACCATCAGAATGTCATTTGCCTTGGTAAGTTAGTACCCATTCTGTAACTTGCCTGTTAGTCGTAAGGATATCATTGACTTTATTGACTTTTCTGAGTGGGGTTGCATCAATGGCAGGTCTTCTAGAACAAGGGTCTTTCTGTTGAGTTTAAATCCCACCACCCACACTTTTACTTTAGAGTTGGAAGGTCATATGTTCCTAGTTCGGATACCATATAAGTTTGGATATCCTTAAGTGTTAAACATTTCTTATAAAAATATTGGATCACTATATGCCTCTTAATATTGGCGATCTACCTAATTAAATTTTGAAATCAAGGTTAGAACCTTTTCTATGAACACCTAATATTAACTTGCACCGTGAAACTTACTTATTATTGTATGCACCATGCATACAAACTGTATCATACATTCGCAATCCCCAATTTCTTTAAAAATTAAGACTTGAAAATAATGTTATACACGATTCTCGGTAACCGTAACCTCGCAATTCCCGGTACACTAAACGATGGCGAAAACCAATTCCCAGTACACCGCGTCGATCTTTAAACGTCTCCTGCTCCTTTATTTCGCAAAACATTGAATTTAAATTTGGTCAACATGTAGTTCTGAACATCTTTGAGGAATTGTACGCTTCAGAATTTTTAATTATTAAGTGAAAATTGAAATATTGGAAAGAAACTCCCAGCTACGTCAAAATCACAGGTGAGCACTTGCGCTTCATCAATTTGTTTCAGTGTTTAAACAGTGTATCACATGCAGTTAACTATTTCAGTAGAATCATTTATGTGTCCGATTGATGACCCAATACACCACCAGATGTTAAAATGAACAGATAAGTCAAAAATCGGCATTCGACTAACGCTGGTGTTGTTTACATGGGCTGTTTGGCTCATTTTATGCTGTAATATCCCGTGTACGCTGTACCACAGTGGATACTCTATAGGCAAATAAATAGTTGCGACGACTGATTACGACCGTTTAAGTTGCATCCGTGAATGCAATGACCGCCTTTTTAACACAAGAATCAAACAAAGTATAACAAATATAATTAGTATTTATTTCATTAATTCAACATCTGTTAACAATATTTATATCAACTTTCAATTCTTAATCCAAGTTTAAACATCTACAATGTTACAAAATGTCATCACCGGTTTAAAAATGCAACAAAATACAATGTGTTTCTCCTATTTTTATAGAGTTACTTCCCTTTTAGTGGAATATATCGGATAAACCAAATTCCCACTTACGAGTTGCGAGTTGATAGGAATTTTTAAGGATTTCCATTAAAAAGTATTTCTGAAATTTTGACACACAAACAATTTAAAAAAACCCAAACAACTTGGTTTCACAATTTTGGTCTAAGCACTACTAATGAGGAATCGTATTCCGAAACGACCGTCTATAGTGCTGTAAAATTAAAACTGGTATAATATGTAATTAAAAAGGGCATCACGATTTTTCACATTTTTTTCGAACCTTTACTAAACAGTTGAAAATTATACTAAGGGCTGAGTCTAAATATATACCAGATACGCACTGGGTTGAGCTTTCCGCTATAAGTTTATCCCCTAAAACAGCAACACTCAGTATTCGTAACGTTCACACCGGTGTCAAGTTTTTGCAATAAAGCCAGAGCATGGCGATGACGTCACTACATGGGACTTTAAAATATGGATGATTTTCAAATGTATAAAACGTAATAAGCATAATGAAACCGGATTTATAAATAAACAAGTAGTACAAAATATACAAGTTAAAAATACACTCAATTGTACACGTATATATTATTTATCCATATAATGGAATGTACCCCTCCATTCGTCTCTCTCTCTCTCTCTCTCTCTCTCTCTCTCTCTCTCTCTCTCCACACACACACACACAACCGGACCGGGATTATGTTATCAGTGGTCATCCTTGAACCTTGGATGTCCGAGTATTATAAGCCACCTGAGATAATAATGTAAGTAAACATTCACAAATAGTACATTTGTCCCCGGGGCCTTGAAGGTTTACCGGGAAATATTGATAAATTTTGACAATTTGGTACATGTTTGATACTGCTCATTGTTGATAGATATATTTGTGTAGAACTCCCTTTTGTACCCCTATCCATTAAAATTAATGTAAATATTTTGGAAATTTCACAGAAATGTTCCCCCATCAGGTTTTGACTTTTTTTCAGTCAAAAAATAAAATTTTAGTGGGTGTACAATTGGAAGCCTCTCCGATCATTGAGATATATTAAGACTTTTTTCCATTATGTCATGTGCATGGATTTTGAAGAAAAAAAACCTTGCATATAGGTGTACTGTGTAGTTTTTCGGTGTATATTTGTCCGTCCGTCTGTCTCCATCACAGCCTTGTTTTAGTTAAATATTTTTCTTATCCGCATATGATTACTTTAAAAGAAAGTTTTTAAATATGGTACTTATGATAAAATTAGTACATAAATATGTTATTAAAACCACTCCTTAAATTTCCGAATATCTTAAAAGCTAAATAAACTATTCAGATTTAAATTTTGCAAGATGTAAATTAGAATAAAGCGTTAAATATTGCAATACAATTCAAAGGACAAGAAAATTCTATATTCCGGAAACTTTCTAATCGGAGAATTTAAATATAAAAACTAAATTCTCTCCCTGGCCAACAAAACGTAACGTCCACTTGATCTAAAGATTGTATTTAAAGGACAGATTTAATTCTTTAATCTTTTTTCTGAACTTAGCATCAAATAACTCGTTTTGAGCCACCGTGAACCAGTTCTTCCAATCCCCAACTTCACCTACAAGAAAATCAAAACAACATCATCAGTGAAATAATTCCGACTCAGGGAATGTTAAATGATATAACCTTACAACTTTATTTCTACCATGGACATAATGGGTCTTCGGTGGCCAAGTTGTCTGAAGCACTGGGTGGCTCTCACAGCCTAGGTTTCAGTTTCATTGGGGTAGATCATAGTGTCAGTTCGCTTGCCACAGGTCGCTTTTTTTCTCCAGGCACTCTGGATTTCTCCACTATTCCTGAACTGATCGCCTGGTATAATTGAAATCCTCTCGACTGGAGTGTATAACACCATTACTGCACTCAACTCTACGATAATGTGTAAAAATTGTAAAAGAAAAATTATATAAAAATTGTGTATGGTTTATAGCAATACTAGGTATTTATGTTGGTGGCGTCTCAATATAAGTGAAATAATTATAACGGTGCTGTAAAATAATTAATCTTACCTTTGCGATATATAAATGGTTTGTGGTCTATACTAATGTGTCCAGTAATGTCCTCCTTCCCGGATTTCATATTCTCAAAACTACATCTGTGTGCAATATTCTGTATTATATCGTCCGATATATCTAACCCTAAATAATCAGATACATCTCGTATACTGCCAATAGGATTCTGAAAAATAAATGACGAATCGTTGAACAAAATGTAATCAGGTGAGGGGGCATCCTACCTTCATGTAAATACATTAGCAGGAGTTATCATCTGGAACTGAATTATTATTGGGTGCATTTTCATGTTTACTGGATGTTCCTAAGCGCCTGGGTTTGGCGCGAAACATCCAAAACTGTCAGTGCGTGTACTGTATTTGCTCTTTCAATCATTTAATAAGTAAAGATGGAGTTGTGACTGAGTAATTATTGGATATTCTTTTATTTGGCATATAAACACAGAAAAAGAAGGCAACGCAAAAAAGAAAGAAAAACAAGAAACGAAGTTTTCGCTGCAGTGAAATAACAAATTATCGAAAACGCGATGGCGAAATCACAACGTAGAAGGAATCAAATCATTGTGTTTCTTTTGTCATCTTTCCATCGATTCTTCGTCTTTTGCGATTTTTTGTTCTGTTTGCAGTCTTTCACCTTCGCATTTTGGAGCAGTATTCAATAAGTGTCCCTTCTATTCTTTGTATTAATGGAAAGCGAAAGAACACAGGTACAACGGTGAAAAATAATATGACCTCGATATGTTCCTTTGATTTGTTCCTTTCGCCTTTACATCGAATGACAGAAGGAGTTTAATTGGTTCAGTATGGGTTAACGCACCGAGGGTGGTGGAGGAAACCCCATTTTGACGGTCTTTCAAGAAATAATCAAAACTGAAACCCATGGCATTGTCGGTTTATAGTCAAGTTATAACAATTAGAAGCCACTTTTCGAAATTTTCAATTCATTTTAAACTGAAGTGTATAAAATGGAGAAACGTTTGGACAAAGACCATCAGAAAAGTCAAATATCACACAATAGACATAGCAACGCCATGAACTGCATAATATGGCCCGCGCAAATCAGATTCGGACATCGAGACCCTTGTTTGGTTAGGTGGGTAGGTTTAACGTTTTCTGTTTTGTTTAAAACTACACTCGGGTTGACACAAATACCTGTTTTAAATCTTCATAATGTACTCGATGTATCTTATAATCCGGGTAAGATTTTTCAAATCCATCCCATTCTTGTTCATAACGCAGCCAGCCGCCGTACATATCTGTAAGATGGAGTAAATTCAGTAAATAATTTAAACTTTTTGCGATATTAAATAAATTTGTTGATTGCCCCTACTTTCTACAAGGTAAATGTGCTTAATGGTGGACAGTTGGATATAACAAAGCGAGGTTTGGGTAAAGTCCTAACGGTAAAACTTACATTACTTCAACATATTCTTATATCAGTCGGGAGTACATGTATTATAATCTGTGGTCTTAATAGGTGTCTTTTATTTATTTATTTATTTATTTATTTTTATTTATGCTGTGCTATTTTTATCTGTTTTTTCTGTGTTTTGTGGTGCGTTTGTGGTTACCAATGATTCTTTTTGTTTTACTCTATTCTGTTTTGTCATGTATGTGGTTGTCTGAGCTTCTATGTCATTTTTTGTAATGACGTATTTCTTGTATCCCTGGTTTCTACTTTATATTTGTTTTCTTCTGTTGTGTTGTGGCGTGTTTTTGGTTACCCTAATTTCCATTTTATTTTCTTCTGTTCTGTTTTGGTGTTTTCGTGGTTGCCCTGGTTTCTACTATTTTCGTTTTCCCCTAATTGTTATTTTTATGTTTAGTTTCTATTTTAGTTTTCTGTTCCATTGTAGTGTGTTTGTGGTCGTCATGTTTTATTACTTAATTGTTTGTTCTGTTCTGTTGTGGTGTGTTTGTTGTTGTCGTCATAATTTCTTTTTTATTTCTTGTTATGTTCTGTTGTAGTATGTTCGTGGTTGCCCTATTTTCTGATTTATTAATTTTTTGTTCTGTTGTAGTGTGTTCGTGGTTACCGTTCTGTTGTAGTGTGTTCGTGGTTGCCCTATTTTCTGATTTATTAATGTTTTTGTTCAGTTGTAGTGTGTTCGTAGTTACCGTTCTGTTGTAGTGTGTTCGAGGTTGCCCTATTTTCTGATTTATTAATTTTTTGTTCTGTTGTAGTGTGTTCGTGGTTGCCGTTCTGTTGTAGTGTGTTCGTGGTTGCCGTTCTGTTGTAGTATGTTCGTGGTTGCCGTTCTGTTGTAGTATGTTCGTGGTTGCCCTATTTTCTAATTTATTAATTTTTTGTTCTGTTGTAGTGTGTTCGTGGTTACCGTTCTGTTGTAGTATGTTCGTGGTTGCCCTATTTTCTGATTTATTAATTTTTTGTTCTGTTGTAGTGTGTTCGTGGTTACCGTTCTGTTGTAGTATGTTCGTGGTTGCCCTATTTTCTGATTTATTAATTTTTTGTTCTGTTGTAGTGTGTTCGTGGTTACCGTTCTGTTGTAGTATGTTCGTGGTTGCCCTATTTTCTGATTTATTAATTTTTTGTTCTGTTGTAGTGTGTTCGTGGTTACCGTTCTGTTGTAGTATGTTCGTGGTTGCCCTATTTTCTGATTTATTAATTTTTGTTCTGTTGTAGTGTGTTCGTGGTTGCCTTATTTTCTATTAATTTTTTGTTCTGTTGTAGTATGTTCGTGGTTGCCCTATTTTCTGATTTATTAATTTTTGTTCTGTTGTAGTGTGTTTGTAATTACCGTTCTGTTGTAGTATGTTCGTGGTTGCCCTATTTTCTGATTTATTAATTTTTTGTTCTGTTGTAGTGTGTTCGTGGTTACCGTTCTGTTGTAGTATGTTCGTGGTTGCCCTATTTTCTGATTTATTAATTTTTTGTTCTGTTGTAGTGTGTTCGTGGTTACCGTTCTGTTGTAGTGTGTTCGTGGTTGCTTTATTTTCTGATTTATTAATTTTGTGTTCTGTTGTAGTGTGTTCGTAGTTACCGTTCTGTTGTAGTATGTTCGTGGTTGCCCTATTTTCTGATTTATTAATTGTTGTTCTGTTGTAGTGTGTTCGTGGTTGCCTTATTTTCTATTAATTTTTTGTTCTGTTGTAGTATGTTCGTGGTTGCCCTATTTTCTGATTTATTAATTTTTGTTCTGTTGTAGTGTGTTTGTAATTACCGTTCTGTTGTAGTATGTTCGTGGTTGCCCTATTTTCTGATTTATTAATGTTTTTGTTCAGTTGTAGTGTGTTCGTGGTTACCGTTCTGTTGTAGTATGTTCGTGGTTGCCCTATTTTCTGATTTATTAATGTTTTTGTTCAGTTGTAGTGTGTTCGTGGTAACCGTTCTGTTGTAGTGTGTTCGTGGTTGCCCTATTTTCTGATTTATTAATGTTTTTGTTCAGTTGTAGTGTGTTCGTGGTTACCGTTCTGTTGTAGTATGTTCGTGGTTGGCCTATTTTCTGATTTATTAATGTTTTTGTTCAGTTGTAGTGTGTTCGTGGTTACCGTTCTGTTGTAGTATGTTCGTGGTTGCCCTATTTTCTGATTTATTAATTTTTTGCCAAGTTCTGTTGTAGTGTGTTCGTGGTTACCGTTCTGTTGTAGTGTGTTCGTGGTTGCTTTATTTTCTGATTTATTAATTTTGTGTTCTGTTGTAGTGTGTTCGTAGTTACCGTTCTGTTGTAGTGTGTTCGTGGTTGCTTTATTTTCTGATTTATTAATTTTGTGTTCTGTTGTAGTGTATTCGTAGTTACCCTGTTTAACAATTTTTTAGTTTTTTGTTCTGTTGTAGTATGTTCGTGGTTATTCTATTTTCTAAATTAATTTTTTGTTCTTTTCTTTATAAAAAAAACAACAATGCATAAACGTTCGTTATATTGCACTGTGATAAAAGATGCCGTTAATTTGGGTGTGTCGAATAAAAATAAAATAAAACCAACAAACTGCCGTCGTGTCTTCAGAAATGCGTGGCATGTCAAACTTCACATTGACATGAAGCTACTGCTAAGTTCAACAATCTTACTATCGATTGGCATTCGGATTTTAGCAGGTGCTCATTTAGGGCAAAATTGGCCAACCTAAATTTTAAACTTATAAAAAATAAGAAAGTTGTTCATGGCGTTAAAATTGTTAGAAATTTATTAAGTAAAATTCAAGCTACCTGCCAACCTTCCTGCTGTGTAGCTGCTGTCATTTGATCGATGAAAAGTGTTTTTTTTTTTAAATTTAAACCCTATGTTTTTAAAGTAATAATAAAATGAACAACAATTTATTTTTTCAATAATTCATATATGGGATGCAATAAAAATGTCGTCATATTAAAAACCCTTAATAGTTTGTCTAGTCAGCTAATGATTATATTTAGATTGTACTGTTTTTACCTGATATCAACACGTCACCAGCTATTTTAAGTTGTACATGTAAAAATTATAACACGGACATTAGAACGTCCACGGCTCCAAAAGCCGTATAACTATCATGGTAATGAAACTCTCGACACAGTATACAGTACGGCTTGGCTATAATGTGGGAGGTCGTGAGTTCGAATACCGACTGGGTCTGATCAAGACTTGAAAATAGGCAGTGACTGCTCTTTCACCAAGCATTTGGCATTTAGAAATGAAAGTCACGGGGTCCTTTGGACGAAACCTTAAAATCCGATGCCCGCGTTATAGGACCATCCCTGCTCATTTTCCCGAGCGCTGAAAATGTAAAAAAAAATTCACTTTACTTTGGTTGGTGACGTCTCGATATAAGTAAAATATCCTTGATTTGGACGCAAAACATCAATCAACCCACCAGTCTTACCTATATCACCGTTGATGTATTTGGTTATAAAGTCCTCCCAGGGCTGTCGTAGTTCTCCTAACACTAAAATATCCTTCATCAGATGATTGTAAAATGACACGGCGACATCTTTTGGATTTCTATGAATGAGAACAATTTTTCCTTTATTTTGTAAATGTTCAAGCGGCAACAATCTGAAAGGTAAATGAGATCGGATTTTCCTAGGTTTGGGTAAAGTAGATAGGGTAGCATTATCCAAAGGTAACGCCTCTAGCGTGAACGTCGTTTCCCGAGCATGCGCATATTCTAACGTATTTTGTGTAAGCATATGAATTATTTCTGTAAGCCAGTGTGAACCTGAAAAGAGAATATTGAAAAATTCCATATCATAAAGTTCAGACTTAGATGTAATTAATGTGATGTTTTGATTCTAAATATTCCAAAATTTTACAAGTAAAGTTTAAAAAATGTGTTCATTTTCCGTCAAAGTGTCCAGGGTTAACGTATTACGTCGCAATTTCAAAGTGACATTCAGAGTCCCCTTGATAGCAAGGGTGATTATGTTTCAAGTTTCTTTATTTCTCATATTGCAACAACATACATTTAAATATAATATGAAAATAGGCATTGCCTATCCCGGGAAATGTCCAAATTTATTATCGGGTTATTGTGCACACACACCCACACATTGTTTTGTCTCACCAAATACTAGTGGGACTGACTATAGTTAACTATCGCCGAGTTCTTGCGTCATCTTTCAATCATGTAACTGAGTTTTGGTATGATCTTTCCAGGGACACAAAAGGCTATTCAATTACCCAATATAGTGAATATACTAATCCATACCACGACAACATTCTCACGTTGTAATGTCTTCTCATCTGGAGTCACCTTTTACCATACCATGTGAATAATTTAATCTACTGATTTATGGATTGCATAAATAACTACTCCTGTTTCTTAAAACAAGATGTGTATCATATCACAGTTCAAGATTGTCCCATTCAATTAATGAAGCAGTTATACCAATGAAAAACAAACATACTAATCCATGTCCAAATCACAATCCAGGAGTAAAGTAAAAAAAAAACTTTGAAACTGACAAGTTACTAAAAACGCGAACTTCCACCAGGGAAGTGAGACCGAGTTTTCTGGAAGGATAAGCACCTTCTGTTAGCTAGCTACACCGGCCACGTGTGTAATCAATATTAAGTGAAGGGAACATGGAACTAAAACATCCAGGTCAATATTGGACACAGAGACATCAAACTTGTCAACAATACAGTGATGATGGCCAAAACTTTTTGCCGAAGGCCATGATAAGCCTAGGCTTGCAATATCCCTTGGTCAACAATCTATTTGGTTTGTGACCGCCTTGGTTGCTCAGTGGTATAGCATCCTCCTGGAGAGTGGAAGTTTTTTGGTTCAAACCTGACTTGTGTTATACATGACAATACTTTAAAATTTGAGTTACTGCTTCCTCATTTTGCAAGCCACATTTGGCTTAGAGGATAGATTATCGACTGGTTATAGAATTATATTAAGTGGGAGTGGAATGCTTGTCTGTGACTCTGTTAGGCAGCACCTTTAACCCACAACCCGATATTAATACAGTGGTATGAGGGTAAGCTCCTCTTACACCTTCAACATTCACAGGCATATAGTACCATGATGAGAATTTTCTAAAGCACATACCATTGCAAGTAACAAATGATATGATTAAAACTTGACAGGCTTGTACCGAAATAATGTTAATTTTAGCCCAGTCCCTTCAAGTTTCACTGCATGAAGAGCCCCAGCCCCGGAGAGTTGAAAATGCTTTTTCACTTATATCGAGACGTTTAATTCTAGGATGGTGGGTTGGAGTTTTTTTTTACCCCAGTCAAGATTATTCATTATTTACCTAAATAGAAATGAAATATTCTGGGATGATATACTAGAAAGATGGTGCGTTAAGATTTATATTGAAATGGTCGCTTATGTGGATAGTGGAGTGGAAATTGGCATTTATTCACTTATACCAACTTTTTTTTTTCGAGAACCAAGTCTGGGATATTGAAGAAGGTAATGTTGATTTTATCCTAGTTAAAATTTTTACTGATATTCATTCCAAGAACTAAATTATTGAAATCCCCTGCCAGCATCAGTAGTCCAGTCGCCATCCCTGGAGGTTTTCAAGGAGTCAATTCAGACCTTACTTAAGTGGATCTCAACTACAGTCAGCTGCTAAACTCAACATGAATGTTTTATTGTTTTTTTATCACAACTTTTTGGGACTGCGGTCCATCTCATTGCACAACATGTACAGTTTCCTCATCAGTTATGTCCAAGTTAGATTTTTGATGAGTGCAGCCATTGTAGTTGAAGTCAGTTCTAGTCAGCACTTTAAAGTCAAACTGGTCCAGCTCGATCAGCTGATCATGATATCCACGTCACATGTACACAAACATGAGGATTTGTCAATATTTACATTAAATTCGGAATAAATTCAATAAATTTTATCTGTATTTTCATAAAAATGATTATTGGGACGAACTGTTAATTAATTCTTTTGAAAAACGCATTTTATTATTTTTCTTAAAAATCGATCGTTTGTGAAAACGTCTTTCCCGTCCTGACGAACGCCATTTTTGTTTACACTGTATTCAGCGAGGGTCACAGATGCACTCAAAATTTGGATTCAATTAAGTAATAATATGTGAAAAAGAGTTACCGTAGAAGTCGTATACTGTGGTTATGCTAACCTCGTGAATAGTTTTGTGTCAGGTAACTATGGTTATCGATTTATCTAACTTGAAATCGGCAAATTTTGTATCTTCCCGCATTGTATACTGTGTGATCATGGTTGATGCACGTTGGAAAGTCGGTCGCTGATTGGCTTGCAGTGGTTATCGATCTGAATTGAACTTTGACCCAATCAAAAGAAATCACGTCATCGCGAATCTTGAAACGCTACACTTGGAGATCAGCCAGAATGGCGAAAGAAACGTAAATATTTGGTACTCGATCAACCTATTTAAATTATTACTTGTTTCAATGAATAATTATCACGATATTCGTTTCTTGGTTTCATTTCTGATGTACGAGACGGGCGAGATTTCCCCCCATATGGAGCTCACTTCCTGTCGATTTGACCCCTTCAATGGCCTTGAGAAAAAAAGTGAAAAGTGGTGCACGCGCGGCGTCAAATGATTTGGACGTACGGTCTATAGAATTTTTACACAATTTTCTATGACGTCATAATACATACGTGTTACCTATAGACGGGAAATTCCCGGCGCTTCGCGCCGGGACATTTCCCGTATAAACATAAACATGCGTAACAAGTTTATAAATGCATATAATTGTAAAGTCATAACCTGGAGGACCGATCCTCTGCCATGTGATTCTTTTGAACTTTTATGAAATAATACATTCAAAAGTAGCACATGAGAATTCATATAAACTTACTTAACTTAATTTGTATAGATAAACAAGTATTAAAACATTTTAAAAAGTGAATGAAATTTCACTGCGGTATGACAGTATATATAGCAAGTTAGATAAACATATTTCTTTCTGCAACACACAGAAGTTCGACATATGATGTAATAACAGTTGTTAACAAATTTTTTGTTGTCCAATTCAAAATACTTAAGTAGGAGGTGTTATTGTGTAAAAACTCCAAAATTTTACAGCTGTCTTCCTAGATCTATTTCTCATGTTAGTATTACCATGGAAACGGATATTTGGTTTAAGCATACAAAACAAAATTAACTTGATAGATGAAGATATAAATTGTAAAGACACCGTGTACCCTATCACACTAGAGAGAGATGGTTATTCGTATTGTATCGGGGAAATGATGTGAAGCGGACCGACCACTTCAAAATGCTTTTGTTTGGTATCATAATAGGAAATTTTAGTCATAAATTATAGCGCACAGAATATTACGATATGACTTCGAGGTAATGCATTTACAATTTGGTATAAAATAAGCCTATAAATACCACTTTAATTCTGCAATATATTGCTGGTGCGGACTAAGTACAATCGGAACATTTTTTATATCATCCACAGGGGCCAGTTTCATAATAAAATTTAAAAAATACCGATAAGTATATAAAAAAGAGTAAAGGGGAACAACGAATCGGATTGTTCAAGTGTAGGTGCTCCGACAAAACTCTACATTACTTTTTTTAATTTGTGTCCGATCATCGTGATTTTGGTGTCATTTTGTTCCCAGATAAATATTCTTTAAGTTGGCATTCAATTTTTGGACATAATTTAAAATCTAAATAAAATGTTCAAACGGAAAACACAGACAAACAGTGTAATTTTGCCCGATGTAGCTAAGCCCGTCCATGTAAAAGTAGCTTAAAATTCGCATTACGCTCATGTTTTTCACTACCAGCGTCCGTGTCAACTACAAATGCTGATGTGGATCGAAGAACGAAATAAAAAGCAATAAATTTCAAAGGTAACCGTTACTCACTTCTAAATCTACAAGCTATTATATCCTATTTTGTTCCAACGCGGACCAACTTTCCTCTATCATGCCTCCATTTTGTTATTATATATGCAGTTATTTTAAGCTGCGATTTGATTGGTTAAAAATATTTCACCCCCTCCGTTGGCATTTGTAGAATTTTGTCAATGTATCAAACTTTCTACCAAAATGACTTTATAACGATTTATACTTAAAAAAGAAAGATCAAATAAGTTAATGTAATTTCATTTTCTTAAATTTTCATAAACACAGAGTATATTGAAATGTTTTTAACTAATCGAATAACAGCTATAACACATGCGCGGTACATGCTTTATGTATGAGCTCAAAATGGAGGCATGATAGAGGAAAGTTGGTCCGCGTTGGAACAAAATAGGATATAATAGCTTGTAGATTTAGAAGTGAGTAAGGGTTACCTTTGAAATTTATTGCTTTTTATTTAGTTCTTCGATCCAAATCAGCATTTGTAGTTGACACGGACGCTGGTAGTGAAAAACATGAGCGTAATGCGAATTTTAGGCTACTTTTACATGGACGGGCTTAGCTACATCGGGCAAAATTACACTGTTTTTCTGTGTTTTCCGTTTGAACATTTTATTTAGATTTTAAATTATGTCCAAAAATTGAATGCCAACTTAAAGAATATTTATCTGGGAACAAAATGACACCAAGATCACGATGATCGGACACAAATTAAAAAAGTAATGTAGAGTTTTGTCGGAGCACCTACAAGTGAAAGATCTGATTCGTTGTTCCCCTTTACTCTTTTTTATCTACTTATCGGTATTTTTTAAATTTTATTATGAAACTGGCCCCTGTGATATCATCTCCCCAGTTACAACATAATAGCCCCCCACCCCACCCGAATGCGGGGTAGTACACAGTGTAAGGGGCATAAGATAGTGTACTGTTACATCAGTATTCAGATCATGCAAATCTGTATTGAATCACATATTCTGTCGAATGAAAAACCCCATAGAACTGTAAATTGAGATATTAGTCTAAAAATGTTTTGTTAAGCACCCCACCTTCTGAGCTGCCATAGTGGTCTTAAATTCAGTATTACGTATACTCCTGTAATGATTACATAGACTTTAATCCTACCAGCACTCACCTGATTTTGGAAATCCGCATATTAAAACATCCCCATCTACATATCTTAAGTTAAGAATAGATTTCATATGCTGTTTAAGATTGTCCACCACGGGTTGGTACGGGGGAACAGTGATGCCATCGTATACCGGAAAGTCACTATACGGCACACTGTTGTTCATTTTACATACCTGAAAAAATTAAAATAAAAGTATAAAAACATTCGTCGTCATTAGATCTAACACAGTGACATAATTAATACAACATTTACTGTTGTCTGAACGTCATTGAGAACTTCAGACTGTAACATCGTACTTTTTTAATATTTCACTGAAGTTCAGAAAACTATATACACATGTATTACATCTATAACATCGTTATAGTAATCGCTTTTGTTTTCCAGTTAGTGTCACTACACGGTCCCACTTGAGGAGTAAATCATCGAAAAACTGGGGTTCTTCTGTCATTCTAGCACCATTTATAACATCGGAGTTTATACAAGTCATACCAGCACCATTTATAACATCGGAGTTTATACTTGTCATACCAGCATCATTTATAACATCGGGGTTTATACAAGTCATTCCAGCATCATTTATAAGATCGTAGTTTATACAAGTCATACCAGCATCATTTATAACATCGGGGTTTATACAAGTCATTCCAGCATCATTTATAAGATCGTAGTTTATACAAGTCATTCCAGCATCATTTATAACATCGGGGTTTATACAAGTCATTCCAGCATCATTTATAACATCAGGGGCTATAAAAGTCGTTCTAGCATCATTTATAGCATCGGGGTTTATACAAGTCATTCTAGCATCATTTATAACATTGGAGTTCATACAAGTCATTCTGGCATCATTTATAACAGCGTGGTTTATACAAGTCGTTCTAGAAGATAGCATCATTTATAACATCGGGGTTTATACAAGTCATTCTAGCATCATTTATAACATCGGAGTTTATACAAGTCATTCTAGCATCATTTATAACAGCGTGGTTTATACAAGTCATTCTAGCATCATTTATAACATCGGAGTTTATACAAGTCGTTCTAGAAGATAGCATCATTTATAACATCGGGGTTTATACAAGTCATTCTAGCATCATTTATAACATCGGAGTTTATACAAGTCATTCTAGCATCATTTATAACAGCGTGGTTTATACAAGTCATTCTAGCATCATTTATAACATCGGAGTTTATACAAGTCGTTCTAGAAGATAGCATCATTTATAACATCGGGGTTTATACAAGTCATTCTAGCATCATTTATAACAGCGTGGTTTATACAAGTCATTCTAGCATCATTTATAACATCGGGGTTTATACAAGTCATTCTAGCATCATTTATAACAGCGTGGTTTATACAAGTCATTCTAGCATCATTGATAACATCGGGGTTTATACAAGTCATTCCAGCATCGTTTATGCAAATCATTCACGCATCATTAATAACATCGGAATTTTTACAAGTCATTCTGGCACCGTATAGTGTGACCGTGCACTTTTTATGACTTGTTGTATTTTGGATTATTGGTCGCCTTAGAATGTTTATATCACGCATGGTACACGCTTTTTAGAAGGCAAAAAACGTAGAAGACCTCATCTGTAAATTGTCCAGTTTTCAAAATAAAAAACCTCGTAGTTCTTTAACAAACTGTTGCCCCTATGCACTAGATTGACATTTTCGTCATTGATGGTAAACTTTATTAAAATTTTTGTTCAGTCCTCACAGCAAAAACTGTCTTGCTGCGGAGGTCCTAGAATGTCAATTAAAAACCATACAATTTTCAAATATTTCTCAAAAATGATTTTCAAATATGTGATTTTCTATAACTAAGTAACATAATCTAGTGGAAATGAAAACAACATGAACATGTTCTACTTGCTAAACCCTATTTAAACCCCCCTTAACGTGGAGAGCGTCTTAATTTAAAATAGTGTATTATGGTTATTCTGACTGTACCGTACGACTGGGCATTTAAGTTTAAAATAATTTTTGAATTATGTAATATATTTTTTTATGTATTTGTATGCCAGTATAATAAAATATTTGTTAAATAATATAAGTGCGCCGAGTTTGACCTGGTCGTTTGGCCTTTAATTTGAATATTGGATTGGGCTAATAGACTGCGTGGTTACGGTAAGACAACATGTTTCATTACCTTAAACATCAGGTAGCGAGTATTACTATCATCTAACCTTATACATGTATATCAACTTTATATAGATATGGTTGTCTGAATATTCAAATGAAAGGTCAAGCGGCCAGGTCAAATTTGATGCACTATATTGTATTTTTATTTCATTATTATACCCGGGTGACCCGGTTTTTTTCAGTCAATGCCACTACATGGTCTCGAGCCCTGGTTGACCTTGGATTTAATCGATAACGCCAAAACCACTCGGCCATTGTGACATATACTTCGTATGTGAGAGATCGTGGCCCGGGTTCGAACCCCGGCCTGGTTTGATTTTGACTTAAAAATTGGTCGTCACTGTTCTTTCGTCAAACACTCGGCATTTAGGAAAGAAAGTCACGGGGTTCTTCGGAAGATACCTTAAAACGAATGTCCCGTGTCTCAGCAGGCGTCGAACCTTAAACAACCCTCCCTGCATATTGCCCTGGGCTCACTGCAAAGGTAAAAATTGCACCCATAGCTGGTGACGTCTCGATATGCGTGAAATATTCTTAACTGGGGCGTAAAACCCAACTGACCACTATAACCTCGCGACATTGGAGTTAATGTCATTCAAGAATTAGAAATCCATTTATGCCTGACCGATCTGAATCCTTGACCTCAGGTACTACAGGTAATTGACCGATTTTTAAATACTTTGTAAACATTCGGTGAAATTGGGAAGTACATTTTGACCTAACGCATTATCAATATTGATGTTTTTAAACTATTATTTAAACACCCCCCAAAAAGCCAAAAATGTAGAGCATTATAGTGACCTAATATAGACCTGTCAAAAGCATATTAGTGACCTAATACAGACCTGTCAAAAGTTTATCTTGTGTAGCATATTAGTGACCTAATACAGACCTGTCAAAAGTTTATCTTGTGTAGCATATTAGTGACCTAATACAGACCTGTCAGAAGTTTATCTTGTGTAGCATATTAGTGACCTAATACAGACCTGTCAGAAGTTTATCTTGTGTAGCATATTAGTGACCTAATACAGACCTGTCAGAAGTTTATCTTGTGTAGCATATTAGTGACCTAATACAGACCTGTCAAAAGTTTATCTTGTTAGCATATTAGTGACCTAATACAGACCTGTCAGAAGTTTATCTTGTGTAGCATATTAGTGACCTAATACAGACCTGTCAGAAGTTTATCTTGTGTAGCATATTAGTGACCTAATACAGACCTGTCAGAAGTTTATCTTGTGTAGCATATTAGTGACCTAATACAGACCTGTCAAAAGTTTATCTTGTGTAGCATATTAGTGACCTAATACAGACCTGTCAACAGTTTATCTTCTGTAGCATATTAGTGACCTAATACAGACCTGTCAAAAGTTTATCTTGTGTAGCATATTAGTGACCTAATCTGTATACAATACAGACCTGTCGGAAGTTTAACACTGGGCAAACGATAAGGCGTCAAACTAGACTGCCACATTATGGAAACCTAGTGACCGAAATCATGCCCAAATATAGACAGTCGAATGTAACTAGGGGTCGAGATCAGCTACCAAATTTGGCACTAATGTGTTAGCTAGATGTTAAACTTTCGAAAGGCATGTACTGTATTCCCTCCTTTACTGATACACACATAATTTAAGTAAAAACAATGTGTTTCTTTAAAAAAGACTGGTGTTTAAGCTCTCTCTCTCTCTCTCTCTCTCTCTCCCCCCCCCTCTCTCTCTCTCTCTCTCTCTCTCTCTCTCTCTCTCGATAGAAAGATAGTTGTATTTCATTGTTGCCATATCTCATATATTCCTTTATAATCAAATAATAAACACCTGTCGTATTGAGTAACACTAAACTGAGAAAACAGAAGGGGTCCAAGGAGACAGACTTCGTAATTTAATTTGAAAATATAGAACAATTTAGAAACGACTTGAAAATACGAACACAATAATGTAGATGCCGCCAGTAGATACTTCACCAGTTTCTATGGTAAAATTTTAAAAACAATTGAAAAGTCACAGTTCAAGCCTGTAGAAAGTTTAATTTTAAAAACAGTTGAAAAGTCACAGTACAAGCCTGTAGAAAGTTTAATTTTAAAAACAGTTGAAAAGTCACAGTACAAGCCTGTAGAAAGTTTAATTTTAAAAACAGTTAAAAAGTCAAAGTACAAGCCTGTAGAAAGTTTAATTTTAAAAACAATTGAAAAGTCACAGTACAAGCCTGTAGAAAGTTTAATTTTAAAAACAGTTGAAAAGTCACAGTACAAGCCTGTAGAAAGTTTAATTTTTAAAAACAGTTGAAAAGTCACAGTACAAGACTGTAGAAAGTTTAATTTTAAAAACAATTGAAAAGTCACAGTACAAGCCTGTAGAAAGTTCAATTTTAAAAACAGTTGAAAAGTCACAGTACAAGCCTGTAGAAAGTTTAATTTTAAAAAAGTTGAAAAGTCACAGTACAAGCCTGTAGAAAGTTTAATTTTAAAAACAGTTGAAAAGTCACAGTACAAGCCTGTAGAAAGTTTAATTTTAAAAACAGTTGAAAAGTCACAGTACAAGCCTGTAGAAAGTTTAATTTTAAAAACAGTTGAAAAGTCACAGTACAAGCCTGTAGAAAGTTTAACACTAAGTTAACATATTAGTGTAATTCGATGTTTTTTTTTTTTTTTTTTTTTTTTTTTTTTTTTTTTTTTTTTGTAATTTTTTTTTTATTTCATTTAATATATATGTACAAACACTTAAACATTATACAAGCATACAATGTATAATGAATGTTTTAAATGAGAGAGAGAGAGATGATACCTTAAAAAGAATTTACCATATATACTCTACCTTATAAACTTATGATATAATACATGTAATATACTGGTACATAAATCACTTTTTAAATATATTGTAAAAAGTCGCCATTGATATACAAACTTTGAGTGTTCACTTTCTTTTGCAGCAATAAATTTTTTCATATGATAGACATCAAACATAACATAAATAAACATAACATATTTAAAAGCACTAAGAGACAATTTTTTGTTGATACATCTATTTTTGTTAATATAATACATGTATTTAATATTCATTGCAACTAGATTTTTCACTATGTCTTTCGATACAAAGTCTCCAAAAATCAATGAGTTTTTATTTAAATTTAAAAATATATTGAAAGATGAGAGCAAATAATCTACTTCATTTAAAAAGTTTTGAACAGTCACATTCCCAAAACAATGGTTCAATGTTAAACTTTGACAGTTTAATATAAAAGTGATTTAGGTAAAGAGTTTTATAGCCGTCATCACAAGATGGTCGGTAAGTATGATGTCTCTGTATCCAAAATTACCCTGTATATATATAGTCATTCTAAAATTTGATAACACTAGTGGTTGGTGTAGCTAGCTTAGCAGGAAGTGCTTATCCTTCCGGAGCACCTTGTCTCAAAACCCCTGGTAGAAGTTCACGTGTTAAACTAAAATTGCCAGTTTCGCTTTGGGAGTCTGTTTTTGACATACATTGGCATGTTTTTTTTTACTTTGCTTTATGATTGTGGTTTGGACATGGAGCGATATGTTTGTTTTTACTTCCCTTTGGGATTGTGGTTTGGACATGGATCGGTATGTTTGTTTTTACTTCCCTTTGGGATTGTTGTTTGGACATGGATTGGTATGTTTGTTTTTACTTTGCTTTGGGATTGTTGTTTGGACATGGATTGGTATGTTTGTTTTTACTTTCCTTTGGGATTGTGGTTTGGACATGGATCGGTATGTTTGTTTTTACTTTCCTTTGGGATTGTGGTTTGGACATGGATCGGTATGTTTGTTTTTACTTTGCTTTGGGATTGTGGTTTGCACATGGATCGGTATGTTTGTTTTTACTTTGCTTTGGGATTGTGGTTTGGACATGGATCGGTTTGTTTGTTTTTACTTTGCTTTGGGATTGTGGTTTGGACATGGATCGGTATGTTTGTTTTTACTTTGCTTTGGGATTGTGGTTTGGATATGGATCGGTATGTTTGTTTTTTCTTTGCTTTGGGATTGTGGTTTGGACATGGATCGGTATGTTTGCTTTTTCTTTGCTTTGGGATTGTGGTTTGGACATGGATCGGTATGTTTGTTTTTACTTTGCTTTGGGATTGTGGTTTGGACATGGATCGGTATGTTTGTTTTTACTTTGCTTTGGGATTGTGGTTTGGACATGGATCGGTATGTTTGTTTTTACTTTGCTTTGGGATTGTGGTTTGCACATGGATCGGTATGTTTGTTTTTTACTTTGCTTTGGGATTGTGGTTTGGACATGGATCGGTATGTTTGTTTTTACTTTGCTTTGGGATTGTGGTTTGGATATGGATCGGTATGTTTGTTTTTTCTTTGCTTTGGGATTGTGGTTTGGACATGGATCGGTATGTTTGTTTTTACTTTGCTTTGGTATTGTGGTTAGGACATGGATCGGTTTGTTTGTTTTTACTTTGCTTTGGGATTATGGTTTGGACATGGATCGGTATGTTTGTTTTTACTTTGCTTTGGTATTGTGGTTTGGACATGGATCGGTATGTTTGTTTTTACTTTGCTTTGGGATTGTGGTTTGGACATGGATCGGTATGTTTGTTTTTTCTTTGCTTTGGGATTGTGGTTTGGACATGGATCGGTATGTTTGTTTTTTCTTTGCTTTGGGATTGTGGTTTGGACATGGATCGGTATGTTTGCTTTTTCTTTGCTTTGGGAATGTGGTTTGGACATGGATCGGTATGTTTGTTTTTACTTTGCTTTGGGATTGTGGTTTGGACATGGATCGGTATGTTTGTTTTTACTTTGCTTTGGGATTGTGGTTTGGACGTGGATCGGTATGTTTGTTTTTAATTTGCTTTGGGATTGTGGTTTGGACATGGATCGGTATGCTTGTTTTTGATTGTAAGAAACACTCTGCAATGGACTCATTATGGTAAAGTCGTCTAAAGCAAGTGTTTACGGAGCACAGCACTATAGACACTTCCTACGTTCGAACCCCTATCGGGTAGATACTGATGTTGCCGTTCGGGATCGGTAGTTTTTTCTCCTGTAACTACCAGATTCTGCCACCATCACAGATATAATAAAATAATTTTAAATGAGACATAAAAAATTATAAAAAAAACTTTAATTATTCCATGAGCACGATACAGCATGATGCAGAACATGAACATCTTCAGTTATGATGACTTAGATTTAATTACAATGTAGCTGACGATCACATTGTTATTATTATCATTTTAAATCACCAAAGCACCAAATTGAACTATAACAAAAACAAAGAAAATAGGTCATCGACATATTTAAAAGGCTTGGTGTATCTAACATCTGCTCGGCTTCCGCCATGCTTTTTACTTAAGAAGATTATAATTTCCAGGAATAAAGGTTTATCGTGTGTGTACTGGCGTTCAATACAGATTGCACTGCTGGCGGTTTTAACAACTTGTTACAAAAGAAACATTTGATGTTTTCGACGGCGGAAACAACAGAATGCAAAGCCTTAGCCATCTGACAACTTTGCGTTTTTTAGATATGCAGTGCTACAACATATGCTAGAGACATTTCAATTAAAGGGGAACTAGTGCAATTATAAAACTGGCATTGGTTTCCCTTCAATTTAATAGGAAGAAAGTCTTTTTAATATCAAACACAATTTCGTGAGAACATTTCTTCTATACCATCTGACCGTTCATTCAAGTAGTCCCTTTGTTAACATTAAATTCTAGTCACCACTAACTATGAGTTGTAGGTGGCCACTTGGCTAGCCTTAAACCCAAGAAACCCCAAATAGTACATTTTCTGTATATCGAGGAGGTCCTTGGATTGTGAAGGATACTGTAGTAACCACAACCACAGACCTTCAACAAAGAAAATGACAGACAGTATCATAATAAGAGTAACGATTAACTCGAGCTCGATTCGAATCTAGGCGATGACGGGCACTGTGGTCCGTAAGAAGTCGATGGTTTAGATCCTGAACGCAGAGAACCTTACTGATCGTTCAGTGTTAAGTAAAACGCCCAGAGAACCTTACTGATCGTTCAGTGTTAAGTAAAACGCCCAGAGAACCTTGCTGATCGTTCAATGTTAAGTAAAACGCCCAGAGAACCTTGCTGATCGTTCAGTGATAAGTAAAACGCCCAGAGAACCTTGCTGATCGTTCAGTGTGAAGTAAAACGCCCAGAGAACCTTGCTGATCGTTCAGTGTGAAGTAAAACGCCCAGAGAACCTTGCTGATCGTTCAGTGTGAAGTAAAACGCCCAGAGAACCTTGCTGATCGTTCAATGTGACGTAAAACACCCAGAGAACCTTGCTGATCGTTCAATGTGAAGTAAAACACCCAGAGAACCTTGCTGATCGTTCAGTGTGAAGTAAAACACCCAGAGAACCTTGCTGATCGTTCAATGTGAAGTAAAACGCCCAGAGAACCTTTCTGATCGTTCAATGTGACTTTAAACACCCAGAGAACCTTGCTGATCGTTCAATGTGAAATAAAACACCCAGAGAACCTTGCTGATCGTTCAATGTGAAGTAAAACACCCAGACAACCTTGCTGATCGTTCAATGTGAAGTAAAACGCCCAGAGAACCTTGCTGATCGTTCAATGTGACGTAAAACGCCCAGAGAACCTTGCTGATCGTTCATAGTTAAGTAAAACACCCAGAGAACCTTGCTGATCGTTCATAGTTAAGTAAAACACCCAGAGAACCTTGCTGATCGTTCATAGTTAAGTAAAACACCCAGAGAACCTTGCTGATCGTTCATAGTTAAGTAAAACACCCAGAGAACCTTGCTGATCGTTCAATGTGAAGTAAAACACCCATTGAATCTTACTGATCGTTCAGTGTGAAGTAAAACGCCCAGAGAACCTTGCTGATCGTTCAGTGTGAAGTTAAACGCCCAGAGAACCTTGCTGATCGTTCAATGTTAAGTAAAACGCCCAGAGAACCTTGCTGATCGTTCAATGTTAAGTAAAACGCCCAGAGAACCTTGCTGATCGTTCAGTGTTAAGTAAAACGCCCAGAGAACCTTGCTGATCGTTCAGTGTTAAGTAAAACACCCAGAGAACCTTGCTAATCGTTCAGTGTGAAGTAAAACGCCCAGAGAACCTTGCTGATCGTTCAGTGTGAAGTAAAATGCCCAGAGAACCTTACTGATCGTTCAGTGATAAGTAAAACACCCAGAGAACCTTACTGATCGTTCAGTGATAAGTAAAACGTGTAGTTTGTACCATTATGGGTGAGTGAAATACCGAAAATGTGTCACATAAATTATGATATATCGAGACGAAACCACCTTTCTATTGCGTTTAAAGACGATGGACAGTGAAGATTATTTTTATTGCCACGCTTACTGTTGCACGGTTAGGTGTGAACGGGGAATATATATAACCCACGGATTCAACTAAATGGAAAAGAATGACAAAATAACTAAGCAGCACACCAACTGCTTAGAAATCGGTCTACAACAAGCACTCCACATTACATTTTTCTACCATTCCAGAGCTTACAGTTTCGATTTAAATGAAAGTATCTTGACCGGGACGTAATAAATTATTCCACTCCACTCCTTTACGTATAACTGCATGTGGTATTTTTATTTACAGCTTCAAGACAGTGTGTTTTTGTACATAGTACACTGGTTGAACAACCTTAACCATTTGGTCACTGTCAATCGATAAAGAAAATTAATGTCAAATTAATATACTAGTGCCATTTATATTTAAGAATAATACAGTTGTACTCTTTGTATTCATCATGTCACAAAAATAAATAAATAAAAGTTATAAATATATATATAGTGAAAAGTGTGTCACATATATACAGGCGCGATATAGATTGCTTTAAAGGTAAACATTGTTATAACTTGAATTAAAATAAGATGAATTAAAATGACAGAAAAAATGTTTACACATAAAATTTAAAAAATACAATAATATATGTACTCACTGAACTGCACAAATGTTAGTTACCCTGTTTGGTAGTTCCTTCAATGCTTGTACATAACTTGAAAAATTCTAATAATCATTATCCGACCCAGCCTCGAATCAATCCAGGCCAGGTAATCAGTTATAGGCTATGTAATCAAGTATCTCCTACACTCGAGTATCTCTACAAAGAGGCAATGAACTCTTTATCGTGTTCACCTTAACCAGATCATTACCCCTTAACAATTTAAACGATTTTATCCAATATATTGAAATATTTAGAATGAAAGAAAAGGTCATTTCTTTATTATCAGGACTGAATACCAAAATGAAAAATCACTTTTTAATCGACCAATTAACCCTCCTTAGTATCGATAATTTTTTCTATATCTCTATTTCAATAAAGTTCACAGTTAAATTAAATTCAATAAATAAAAAAATAAAAAATGTAGTAAGTATTTACCTGGTAAGTATATGATAAATGTCCTTCCAAGTCCTTTACTGTGTAGTTGAATGGCCGTTCTGGTTGATAAATCATTGACATTAGCTTTATATATGTGTATTGTAATATAGATCTTGGTTACAGTGGAACGATTGCTGAATGTAAATAAATACGTATATATATCCTTGTATCTCTTACAAAACTTGATAAAATATATGCAAAATTTGATGTGAAATAGGGCGATTTACGTCAACAACGAAGTTCAAGTCATGCAAACGTATTCAGTTATGAGATGGTATCTAATGCTAAATGTATCGTTTAAACATGTTCTTAACGTCACCAGATATAAGGTGACGTAATAAGTTTAACGCCCCAGTTAATATCAACAATCCCGAAACACCGAAAAACTAGCATATTAATGAATGTATCGCTTAAACATGGATCTTAACGTCGTCAGGTATAAGATGAATTAATTAGTTTAACGCCCCAGTTAATATCAACAACCCCGAAACACCGAAAAACAAGCATATTAAATTATTAATGAATGTATCGCTTTAACATGGATCTTAACGTCGTCAGGTATAAGATGACGTAATAAGTTCTTCAAGTCGCCAGTTAATAAGGTGACGTAATAAGTGTAACGCCCCAGTTAATATTGAAAACCCGAAACAAAAATACTAAAATAATGATGAATGTATCGCTTTATAATAAGATGACGTAATAAGTTTAACGCCCCAGTTAATATCGAAAACCCCGAAACATAGAAATAATGGCATCGCTTAAACATGATTCTTAATGTCGTCTGGTATACGGTGACGTAATACATTTAACGCACCAGTTAATATTGGAAACTTCGGATAAGTTATTTGTATTTCACTTGGAAGTAGTGATAAATTGAAGTCATTCAAGAAAGGTAAAAGTAAAAAGCGATGTACTATAGGGTTATTGAACTCTTATTGTGAAATATTGTCCCGAGTTGACTTGACATTGCACGAGCTTGCGAGTGCAATTTTCGAGCCAACAAGGGACAATATTTCACTTTATAATATAGCAATGTATGCTTCGCAGTCCGATGTTTCCCGAATCAATTTTTTCATATTTCAAATATTTCACTAGTTCTTGTAAATGGATATAAGAACTAGTGCAATATGCCAAACAACACAGCGATGACGTCGACAACAATCGTATGACGTCATAAACGACAGCGTCATGTGACATAGCGTGCAATATGAAAAAATTGATTCGGGAAACATCGGACTAGAACAAAGTTAGCGTGCAAATATCGGTATATATTGCACGCTAACACCTCGGGATTTAACGTTTAATTTCTATGCGAAGCATATATTGCTATATAATAATGTGAAATATTGTTCCTCGTTGACTCGAAATTTGCACTCGCAAGCTTGTGCAAGTGTCGAGTCAACTCGGGACAATATTTCACAATATCAGTTCAATAACCCTTTTATTATATAGCAAAATAAATTTCGTTTACTTCCGTCAAGTATTTCATGTAAAATACCATTTTGTTGTACAATACATAAATATTTCACTATATAATAATGTGAAATATTGTTCCTCGTTGACTCGAAATTTGCACGAGCAAGCTCGTGCAAATGGCGAGTTAACTCGGGACAATATTTCACAATATCAGTTCAATAACCCTATAATATCAGTCCAATAACCCTAATATCAGTTCAATAACCCTTTTATTATATAGCAAAATAAATTTCGTTTACTTCCCACTTGTATTTCATCTAAAATACCATTTTGTTTTACAATACATAGATATTGCATTAGTTCTTGGATATGCTGACGTCTTCAGCCATATGACGTCATAAGCAACAGCGTCATATGACAAAGCGTGCAATATGAAAAATCGACTCGGGAAACTTTGGACTCGAACAAAGTTTGCGTGCAAATATCGAAATTTATTGCACGCTAACACTTCGGGATTTATCGTTTAATTTCTATGCGATGCATATATTGCTTTATAATAAAACAAGGTATTGTGGTGGGCCCCATATGTTTTCTCATTTATGTAAGTGATCTGTCATAACAACTAAATTGTACTATCAAGTTGTTTGCTGACAATGCCAAACAATACCACAGCTCCCAAAGTAACCAGATTAGGCAAAACTTAAAGACACACTGGAGATAGAAAATATACGAAGAAGAGCAACAAAATGTGACCATGCTCTTGCTAAACTTCCATATACTGCCAGGTTACAGAAACGGGGGTGCCAACCTGATCACCAAATGTTCAAAATGGGATTGACAAAGTTTCACATCCCAACATAAACATACCAACTATAACATAAATTACCTGGTACCCAGAGATCACAACAAGAAGGTGTACTAACGCCAAATAAAATCAGGTCGTGGCAAAAATTCGTTCAGATTTGTGTGATAGATGACTGGAAACATTTAACAACTGAAACAATCAATGCAAAAAGAGTTATTGTCTTGAAAACATTTTAAAAAAGGCATGAAAACACCACCCACATAATTGCCGTCATGACTACTTTAAAGATCTGTTCACACCCAGTGATAAGGCAATAAAAACGAAGTTTGTGCCATATTGATATGCCGATTATTTGTTGGAAAATTATATTACCAAACCAAACAAATATGTTGCCTATCAAAAACTTTTAAAGTTTTGTTGATGTCCGCATTGTTTTTGGTAAAATAATCAGAAGCATTAGATTGGTTTACCGTTTGTATAAGAGAAAGTGGCAAAAGAATGATTTGCTTTAGATTTAGATTTTTAAATTTAGAATAAGTAATATTGGTGTTAAGTGTAGAGGAATGAAAAGTTGTTTTATGCATTGTACTTTCTACACGAGACAAAGTAAACTAAGATGTTCAAGTGATTCTTTAGAATATTTAAGAATCCACATTTGGTTGATACAAGATGATGTATAATAGACTTTATCTGAATAAGACCATCTTTGAAAACTGTCAAAATTTATACAAGTAGGAAGGCCAATTTCTTCCTCTTTTATATTGATACCAAAAGACTCAAGCACTCCCCTTTGGTTTGGAGTTTGGAAGAATTTCAACTTTGGTAAATTAGTTCCTGTATATGTAGGATTCTCTGATATACTATCTAAACCAAACTCATAAATAAGACATTCAAGGTAGAATGGGTGAAATCTGTTTTCGCCATTTTGGCGTACTTTTCCGCCACAACCTATTTGCGCCAGTATATCATTTCCGCCACCAACTTGTCCTTTTGCGACAATATGGTGCCCAACTGTTTCTCTTTAATTTATTGGGAGTGCGATGAAGATATATAGAAACAATACTTATGGCTTCCATCCTCTATTATACGGACTAGGGACATATAGATAAAATCCACAAATAATTTAAAATTACTTCACATAAAAATGAAATATTTTGAGACGTTAATATACAATCAACGATCATATCAATGGGTGGAACTTATAGCTCATAACACACACATATAGTCTCGGCGACTGATGTCACCATATTTATGACAGAAAAGTTCTCTTTCTCGGTGTTGTGCCGATCTTGACTGCAGCTGTATTTGTACTTCAGAGCTTTGATAATGTATGTTGTTGTCTGAAGTTTGAAGACCTCCAGATTCTGGCGGAACTAAAACACCAGAAATTTAAAGTGACGGAAATGATACCTTTAAAAATATGTAATTGGCGCTAAAGGACGCTTTCCGGTAAAATCTCGCAGAAAAGAGAACAATTTTGTTGGAAGCCTTATCTTATTAGCTTGGACGACAACATATTTGAGTTGTTGAGTATTTGTAAGGGTTGTTGAAATCTCTTATTTAAAATAATACACAATGGGTTTTTTGTAGGAGCTGATAGTTGGAGTAAAATTGTGACAGTTCAAACACCGCAATGTTTGTTTATAATTAAAATTTTGGGTTTATTATATAGTAGTAGTGTTGAGTTACATTTTAAAAGCTAACATCATTGATATCAGGTGTGTTTAAAGAAGATAATTTGCATTTATGTCATTTTAAGTCCTCCATTTTTTGAGCGCATAAAGGATGAAATTCGGATTATGGAATGTTTGCAATGTTACCTGTGATAATGTTACACAATATTTTCTTTAAAGTTTTCGTCCTTTTAATGTCCTTGCAACAATAAATTATAAAAAAGTATTTAACAGCGTTTTTGTTCACGATCATATCATGTTTACAAGTTTATAAGCAAACAACAGTGACCTGTCCGATTGACCTTAATAAAATATTTATTATGGACCAGTACATTTATGTATAGGGGACACAGGTTTATTTCGTCAATATCATGAAAAATATGCTATACCTATATAGTAATGGTAATCCTAACACTACCTATGTATTGGGTGGACCCGTCTATATAAAAATTCCCAAATGAAGGCTCAATATTGTTTGCCTATATTTAAATGTAGAAACTAACAACTAACTAACGCTACAACCATTAACCAATAAAGATTTATTAGAGATTTATAATCGCAAATAATAGATAAAAATATGAAACTCAACATTATATGACATCGTCATGGGGGAAATCTAATGTTGGTAAAGATCCGCTAAAACGAGTCATTTTGGCTTATGGTTGATGGTATTTAAAGGGCATCATTTCAGGAGGGTGTTCTTTGGCTTTTATTCCCAGGCTATTTGATTAGGACACTAATAATATAGACCAGGCTACATCTTAATTAGTCAACTTTTAAAAATCAAGTACATGTACAATTTAAATTATGACAGTTTTTCAGATCGTTATTTGAAAAAATACACTCAAATATATTTTAATTTATTTTGAATGGCAGGGGCGTAGCTGGGGTGTTTATGATGTGGACGCCTAAAGAGGGCAGGGGGTTTGGGGGCCGCCCTGATGCGAATTTTCGGCCCTCTAGGGCGCTATTTATCAGAATTTTTCCTTATAATTTTATGCTATGCTGTGGTAGTTTTTGTCGTTCTTTTGAGGACTGGTTCATTCTTAAACCTGAAGACGAGGTACAAGGGGATCTGATGTTGTATGGCATAAGCACTACGAAAACAACACGCTCAATAATTGAGAAAGTCAAGTTAATTAATATAGTGGTGAGGTTAAAACGGAGGAGAAGAAATACATTTGTAAATATATTGCGTTAATACATAATGAAACGTGACGAATGGCTAGTAGAAGTTCTTTAATGTAATTGTTAACAGGCATTCGTATCTTGTGTATCTGGATTCTGCTGTTGAGCTGCTGGACTAACTGCGCTCGAGTTATCGGCTTTTGAAACCGAGAACAAATCAGATAGTTTCAATTGTTTTGCCATGCCGGCAAAGTCAAGACAACACCGGAACCGCACCTCAGAGGCTATCGAAGTCAGGTATAAACCGAATTGGTATATAACATTTCCGGTGAAGACCAACGGTTTAAATTTGGTAGAAGAAATATATTATATTCTCTCTCTCTCTCGTTTTTTTTTTTTTTTTTTTTTTTGCGAAAACGATGTGGACGTTTTTGCGTACAAACGTACGCCTGGCTACGCCCCTGAATGGACTTGCTATAATAAGTCGTTCTCTAGGGCACATAAAGTGCATTTACATGGAAAAGTTTCTTTAACAGATGATCTGGAGAAACTTGGCGGTAACAAGGAACTCTGAAAGCGTTTTTTCATAAATGTTCTTATTGGTTGACATGGAAATTTTATAAATAAAAAACTACGGACAAAAACATTTGCTTTGATACAAATGTTATTTTTTCAAGCCCAGGCTGATCAAGGCCCTCAAAAGGTATTATTGGTGTCATCACAATATTGTTGATAAGTTTGATGTATCTAAATCCAAAATTATCATTGATATGTTTGACGTAACATTCAATAGACACTTATTTCGAGGCGATCAATGTCTCTCATCAAACCACTGCCTCATCTCTCTCTCTCTCTCTCTCTCTCTCTCTCTCATCAACGTGCTGATTTATTATATGTGTGTCAATTATTTCAGTCCGGTGACAACCCTATGACTTACATGTTTAACCTATTTAGAGTATATTGACCCAGTAATTAAGAAAACTGATTTTGAAGTAGGTTGGGATGTGACATTTTATAACTTCAGTTTTGTAAACAGTGTCCTATTGTGATAAAGTGATAATTAATTTTTATAGGCAAATAACAATGACCTGTTCGTTTGACCATTCATTGAAATATTCATATATGGTGATCCACCCAATATGTGGGTAGTGATGGTTATCGCAGTTAATAAAACAGGGCAGTTCCTCATGATGCAGACCAACTAAACACCTACTGTATTCCACAAAATGAGTGCACGTGGAAAATGCAAAATAAAGTCGTACTTTCCGAAAAATTTACTATAAATTTCAAAACTTGACACAAATATACTCCCTAATAGGAAAATATTTTTCAGTCATTCAAAGTGATTTAATTCTTTACATAGAGAAATTTTCGAAATTTTTAACAAGACAACAAATACATGTCAAATTATTGCGTTTGTACCTTCTTACACTGTGATGTAATAATTGAATATCCTTTGATAATCCATCTAAAAAAAAACCCGAACAACAATAAACTAACTGACCCTTAATACCTTGATGTAACATGAAATTTCCAAAAATTTCCCCAGAATTTCTCCATGCATTGAGAACTGAAAAACTATGTTTCGTTAAAAATATTATTTGGTTTGGTCAGTGCATTTTATATTAATTTTATTGATAGTTTAATCGAAACATTTTCAAATAAAAGAAATAAATAATTAAAACCACGTGTCGCCATTATTCGGAAAAACATATACCCTAAACCCTGGTCCACAATTTAAATTGAGCTGAAGGTCAAGCGAACAGACCATTGCCTTTTGTCTACTTATATGGAATAATGAACCAATACCAATATGTTCTTGGTTAGGTAAATCGTTTTTTTTTTATATTACTGAGTTGGTACAGGGGTTTCTCTGGATTCTCCGTATATATTGTCTAGTCCTGATCTATTTGTTATCTGAAATTTTAATAAGAATAAATATTATTCTGTAAATCAATTACAACTTTTCGCGAGCGTGTGCAAGAGACATACAATGTACTTTGTACTTTCCCTCTACGCGATGTCCGTTTTATTCGCGGTAGATTTCGCTAGGCGCAATGTACGTTTTATGTACCCGTAAACGCTACACCTGTGATACATTTTTTCTACGTAATGTCCTTTTTATTCGCGCTAGACTTCGCTGGGTGTAATGTACGTTTGATGAGCCCGTAAACAGTACGCCTGTGATACATTTTTTCTACGTAATGTCCGTTTTATTCACGGTAGACTTCGCTGGGTGTAATGTACGTTTGATGAGCCCGTAAACAGTACGCCTTTGATACATTTTTCTACGTAATCTACGTTTTATTCACGGTAGACTTCGCTGGGTGTAATGTAAGTTTGATGAGCCCGTAAACAGTACGCCTTTGATACATTTTTCTACGTAATCTACGTTTTATTCACGGTAGACTTCGCTGGGTGTAATGTAAGTTTGATGAGCCCGTAAACAGTACGCCTTTGATACATTTTTCTACGTAATTTACGTTTTATTCACGGTAGACTTCGCTGGGTGTAATGTACGTTTTTATGTAGACGTAACCGGTACACCTGTGATACAATATTTCTACGTAATGTCCGTTTTATTCACGGTAGATTTCGCTAGGCGAAATGTACGTTTTATATTGCCGTAAAGAGCACACCTGTGATACATTTTTCTTCGTAATGTCCGTTTTATTCACTGCATATTTCGCTAGGCGTAATTTACGTTTTATGTAGACGCAAACAGAACGCTTTTCAGCGTCTTCTGTAAGATTTAATGCTTTATTACTATTGGTATATAAAACTGTGTATATTATTGAATTGATTCAAATTAAAATTATACTTAAAACTCAGACTCATTGTTTTGAGAGCAAACTTTGGTAAAACCCAGGCTATTTGAATTAGGACTCTCATATTATGGGCCAAGGTCCATCTTAGTTAAGAAATGTTTGTGAAATCGGGGTCTGTGGTGGTCAACTTTTAAAAATAAAGCACATGTACAAGATTTACAGATCGTTATTTTAAAAAAAAACAGTCACATATATTTCGAGTTTTAAAGGACTTGTTATAATAAGTCGTTTTCTCGGCCACATAAAGTGTATTTAGAATCTCATATACATCTACATGGAAATGTCTCTTATTAGATGATATAAAGAAACTTGGTGGTAACAATATATTTTATTGTAATGAACAATACTCTGAAAGCGTTTGAATCAAAAGGATTTTTTATAAACGATCGTATTGGTTGGCATCGAAGTTTTATAAATAAAAATACTTCGGACAAAAATATTGTCTTTGATACAAATATTGTTATTTTTTCAAGACCAGGCTGATCAAGGCCTTCAAAAAGTGTTATGGGCGTCATCACAATATTGTTGATAAGTTTGATGTATCTGTATCCAAAATTATACTGGATATATTTGACGTAACATTCAACATTCACTTATTTGAGGCGATCAATGCCTCTCATCAAACCGCTCCCCTCTCTCTCATCAAACCGTTGATCGCTTTCTCACCACTATGCTAATTATTGTATTTGTATCAATTATTTTAGTCCGGTGACTGCCCTATGACTTGCATGTTCTCTTTTCATTGAACCTATTTAGAGTACATGTATATTGACCCGGTAAATAAGAAAACTGATTTTTAAGTAGGCGGGAATGAGACAACTTATAACCAGTGTCCTATTCATAATTGTGATAAAGTGATAATTAATTTTTATAGGCAAATAACAATGACCTGTCCGTTTGACCATTCAATGGAATATTGTACAATTATTGTCTTTTTATGAGGTGGATATGGGATTATACGAACCAGATTAAAGTATCCATCGAGGCCATCAGGTCGAGGTGAATATTATTTTGGTCAGGTCCGTATAATCCCATATCCACCGATATCAAAAGGCAGTAATTGTTTTATTATATGACACTTTAAAATGACATTTAAAAATTCAGATTTTTGTGTAATCACGATGACAATGATCGCAACTTTGGCATACCCGGAGACGTTCATTGGGTCGGTAAAGGCGGTTTTTAAAAGCTCTTTTAATTTCTTGTTCGTTTAACTGCACTATCTGTGAAGTTGGTTGTCACTGTTAATGGAATCTTTATCGGATGCCAAAATCGCATCAAACCCCTGAGGTCTCTACAGACGCAAGCGTTTAGGCTGCTAGTCGGCCAACATTTTGTTTTTGTGTATTGCCAAAATCGTACCAGTAACGTCAGCGCATACTACCAGTTGACGTCTTTTAATTGTGACGTCATAATTTACGGAAAGTGCCTTTCTATTTTTGATCGAAAAGTGGTCCGCCAACTTTTTGTTACTATTTATAGCGTTAATTCAAGTGGTCCGCCAACTATTTATTGACTTATTGGCATTTTTTGATATCGCTATATGTACCACTTAAATTGACCAATCAGAGAAACTGGGAAAAACACGCAGTCATATAATAGTCAAATATGATGATCCACCCTGACGTCGCTAGACGTAATGTACGTTTTATGTAGCTGTTATCAGCACACCTGTGATACATTTTTCTACGTAGTGTCCGTTTTATTCGCGGTAGACTTCGCTAGGCGTAATGTACGTTTTATGTAGACGTAATCAGCACACTTGTGATACATTTTTAGCTCACCTGGCTAAAGCCAGCGTGAGCTTATGGTATGATGCGGCGTGTGTATGTGCGTGCGTCCGTCCGTCCGTCCGTGCGTGCGTCCGTAAACTTCACTTAAACTACTTCTTCTCCTGAGCCACTTGACAGAATTTGATGAAACTTGGTTGGCATCATCCACGAGAAATGCCATGTAAAGTTTGCGAAAATCGTTCGTTCAAGGTCACTATGGCTGAAAAAGTGACTGTAGGTGTAAATCACTAAAATGACTTCTCCTGACGAACCCAAAGACCTAGGATCCCCAAACTGAATATACACAATCAGCATGAGAAGATCTACAAAGCTTGCAAATAGATTTGACTTTCGCCTTATTTCAAGGTCACAGCGACTTTACATGTAAAAATGCTAAAATGGCTTCTTCTCATGAACCAAAATACCTATAGACCTATCAAACATCAGATATAGAATCAGTGCGTTACGTTCTACAAAGTTTGCGAATAGATTTGACCCAGACCTGCATTGTGCAAAAAATGCTAAAATTGACTTTTTGTCATTTTACCGAAAGGCGTATAATAATTAAACTTCATAACAAGAACGAGCATATTAAGTTTGTGAATAGACATTACCTTGAACTTCATGCTAATGAAGCTCGTGTGCACCAGGTGAGCGATGCAGGCCCTATTGGGCCTTTTGTTCTACGCAGTGTCCGTTTTATTCGCGGTAGACTTCGCTAGGCGTAATGTACGTTTTATGTAGGCGTAAACAGAACGTTCTTCTGTAATATTGAGTGTTTTATTACTATTGTTATATAAAACTTTGTATATCATTTTAATTGGTCAAAATTAAAATTATACTTAAAACTCAGACTTACTTATGAATAAGGTTTTACCATATTTGTATGTAAAATATGACTGGTTTTGTTGTTAATGTCTAATACATCTGTGTTGGATTCTAAATATCAATGTCTTTTATACTATCTATTATGCTGAAAAATACTCGGGCCATAATTTGTCGGTTCTCGTACCGAAAGTCGTCGTTTTTTCCTCCACCAGCATCGATCGCCTCGATATCAGTGAGTCTTGAATGGCATGTAAAGCACAAATATTCCATTCAACTCCAGTCATTTATCTATTTTATTTTATTTTATTTTTAATATATACTTTAGACTTGCACTATGTCTTTAGTTATTTACTCATATACTTTACAAATAACAAAAAGATTTTGACCCCAAAAAAACTTTGAAAACATATTTCTACTTAATACAAACATATTTGTAGTTTGCTTAATTTCAAATAAAATATTGCCAATTACAATTTTTTTATCAAATAACACTAACAATCCCACACAGGGTAACAAAAGTATAATCATGATTTTTACATGTTATCAGAAACAAACATACCAATCTGTTTTCAAAATCTCAATCCAAAAGCAAAGTAAAAACTTTGAAAACTGCCAAATTAAAATTTTATCCATAAAATTCCGACCAGGAAAGTGAAGCCTGGTGCTCCGGAAGGATAAGTACCTCCTGTTTAGCTAGCTTAGTTAGCTGTTTGCTTTAGATACCAGTTAATAATGAATCAAAACTATAAACACTTACCCTTCCTTGGTATCCAGTCTCCCAAGCATTGATAGAGGACATTTGATTTGTATGTCTGCAGTTGTACATGTTATCCGCCTAAGGTTCGTTTCACCTTTATGTAACACTGCGTGGGTACCAGTGTTGTTTGTGATAATGCTGGCGGGAGGCTTCCATATCCTTTTTAGATTAATATTTGATTCATAGTAATTAACATATCGTATTGATGGAGACTTTCCCAGTGTAGAAATGATTAGCTTATGTTCACGTCAAATGAACTCTAGCTTACAGTGCCTGCTTTTGTGGGCGTGGTTTGAACTTCTGGATACCTTACTGTCACTTCATATCTGACGTGGTTTGAACTTATGGGCACCCTACAGTCACTTCATACTGGGCGTGGTTTGAAGTTCTGGACATCCTAATGTCACTTCATACTGTTACTTTATATTGGACGTGGTTTGAACTTCTGGGTATCTTACTGTCACTTCATACTGTACGTGGTTTGAACTTCTGGACATCTTACTGTCACTTCATACTGGGCGTGGTTTGAACTTCTGGGCATCTTACTGTCACTTCATACTGGGAGTGGTTTGAACTTCTGGGCATCTTAATGTTACTTCATACTGGGAGTGGTTTGAACTTCTGGGCATCTTACTGTCACTTCATACTGGGAGTGGTTTGAACTTCTGGGCATCTTACTGTCACTTCATACTGGGAGTGGTTTGAACTTATGAGCATTCTACTGTCACTTCATACTGTACGTGGTTTAAACTTCTGGGCATCTTACTGTCACTTCATACTGGGAGTGGTTTGAACTTCTGGGCATCTTACTGTCACTTCATACTGGGAGTGGTTTGAACTTCTGGGCATCTTACTGTCACTTCATACTGGGAGTGGTTTGAACTTCAGGCATCCTACTGTCACTTCATACTGGGCGTGGTTTAAAGTTTTGGACATCCTAATATCACTTCATATTGGGCGTGGTTTGAACTTTGGGCATCCTACTGTTACTTCATATTGAACGTTGTTTGAACTTCTGGGCATCTTACTGTCACTTCATACTGGGCGTGGTTTGAACTTCTGGGCATCTTACTGTCACTTCATACTGGGAGTGATTTGAACTTCTGGGCATCTTACTGTCACTTCATACTGGGAGTGGTTTGAACTTCTGGGCATCTTACTGTTACTTCATACTGGGAGTGGTTTGAACTTCTGGGCATCTTACTGTCACTTCATACTGGGAGTGGTTTGAACTTTGGGCATCCTACTGTCACTTCATACTGGGCGTGGTTTAAAGTTTTGGACATCCTAATGTCACTTCATATTGGGCATGGTTTGAACTTTGGGCATCCTACTGTTACTTCATACTGGGAGTGATTTGAACTTCTGGGCATCTTACTGTCACTTCATACTGGGCGTGGTTTGAATTTCTGGGCATCTTACTGTCACTTTATACTAGGAGTGGTTTGAACTTCTAGGCATCTTACTGTCACTTCATACTGGGAGTGGTTTGAACTTCTGGGCATCTTACTGTCACTTCATACTGGGAGTGGTTTGAACTTCTGGGCATCTTACTGTCACTTCATACTGGGAGTGGTTTGAACTTCTGGGCATCTTACTGTCACTTCATACTGGGAGTGGTTTGAACTTCTGGGCATCTTACTGTCACTTCATACTGGGAGTGGTTTGAACTTCTGGGCATCTTACTGTCACTTCATACTGGGCGTGGTTTGAACTTCTGGGCATCTTACTGTCACTTCATACTGGGCGTGGTTTGATCTTTTGAGCCTCCAACTATCATATTGTCTGGGCGCCTTTGTAACTACACACCACTTCGAACTAAATGTGGTTTTAACTTATGGACATCCAACTGTCAATTCATACTGGACGTGGTTTGAACGGATATCCTACTGCACATAGGTTCAATCAACTCTACATACCGCTAATAGATACATATTTTCGGATTTTTACTACAGTATTTAAATATATATATATATATATATATATATATATAATTATGTTATTGTGTGGTCTCAAATTCATGTAGATCTTCAAGTATATATAAAATTGTGTTATTGTGTGGTCTCAAATTCATGTAGATCTTCTTACTTGACACAATATATACTATCTTATGTTATAAACTAGGACAACCTGTTTTAAAAGACATTTTAAATTTTTCATTTTCTTGTTTTTTATGTTTTTCTACTCTAACGGAAACATGATAAATTAAGAGAATTCTAATTGAAATATTTAACAACAGAAGACATGTTACATATCGGCTCAGTAAAAGTTAGAAAAGTATGGCATAAAAGAGTTGGGTGCTTATGGATCAACTCATTGGTGGCTTAGGTCCATGTGAATGATCTTAGGAATGATACAATTTCGTCGTGATATCGTCATGGGACTCGCCTTTGATAAAAATCCCGTACATACAAATGTATGTATATAAGAATTGACTTTCAATATTTTAGAGTTATCAAGTAACAAACACAGTTCATCAGTTTTACTGATTCCAAAATCGGGTTTATTATTTGATGACCCCAAATGAAAGCCATTCTTAAATAGTGTACATGCTGTAAACGTATTCAATTTCGCATGCATTTATTTTCGTGGTACGTGTATAAGAAATTAAGGCATATCCGCGTAGTTAAATTTTCGTGTTTTTGAAATATGCGATATAAATAATATGCATAATATAATTTTCGCTTGGTATCAGTTTTCGCGCAAAACAAAAGACCACGAAATAAGCGAAACAGATATGCATATTGGTCAAATGTTAGACCAGCGTGATGGCAAACGATGAGAAAGTCAAACACGATTGTCATTGGTACTATGATGTACTCAATCTGTTCATAATTTAAGTACATGTAAATTAATTTTTTTTAACATTAATAGAAACTTCTTACAATTTCAAGTATTTGGACACACGTTCGACCGACCATCACCGATGTCAAATTGCACCAGTCGATTGATAATTCGTTCCCGGTTTTGATTACACACGTGACGGGTGTGACTACCTGGACAGGACTGAGGTGCTTAACTGGAGCCTAATTATAAACATCATCGTCCCACTCTATGACAGTAAAAAGTATAATAACTGAATAGAAACAGGCTGACCAGTTCGACGGATTTATCCTTTTTTTTGACGGACTTGTACTATAAAAACGAATAAACGGACCTGAGATAAAATGAAATGGTCAATTTAGACGGATTTTTCTCACTTTGATGTTTTTTTAATTAAAAAGTACTAAAAATTTGGACTTTTTGTATGGAAAGTGTACCAAAAATCAAACACGTAACGATAAAAACGCATCATGAGTATGCGTAAGTGGCAACCTTGCACACTAAAAATGTACAGATCTGAACAGTGAAATAAATAAATTTGATTGGCCGGCCTGTTGGTTTTAAGTCTAATAAATAAGATTTTTGCGCTTGTGTTATATGGCTTGTCCTATACGATTGTTTCACTAGCATAAAATTTACTTGTATTTTACCCGTGTTTTGTATAAAGTCTGGTGCTCGGATAAAGGGTTTCTGGTTACCTATACTGTTAAAATTGTACCGGCTAAAATTTATATAATTATGTTTGATACACCAGTTGTCATTATCTAGCTAAACGAGATAAATTCCAGGCAAATTTGTTATTTAATTTATCCCATTGCATTTTTTAGGGAAAAGTATCCTCACACCTAAAACAACGCTGAACAAGGACAGCCGTCAGTTTATTTGCAATTCTAAAAAAATTTACTATCGCAACGGTAGCCTGCAAATGTATAATTTTCAAAAATATTATTATGACATCAACATCTCAGTTAAATAAAGTTTACACTGACCATACAAAATCATAAATCATGAAATCACCAAAAAATCGGCCGATGTTGGGTACATTAAAATAGGTTCGTTTTGATGTGGGTATGTTTATTAAAAACCGAAATGGGGGTATGTTTTTGGGATGGGTACGTTTACAATAATAACCCGCAAAATCGATCGAATCCGCCAAGATGGCGATGACCAAGAATTTCCGTGTTTATCATAAATTAGAACCTCCATACAGTGTTCTTGTAGAAAATAGAAACAATGAAGACACGCTTATGTTTGAATCTAATGCCTTGGCAGTACTATGTAAGATTACAGACCTTAGAGTCCACATTGACGGGTCATAATAAATGTTGAAGCCAGTGAAGGGGGGAGGGGTTTAGACAATAATTTACCCGGTTTAAACAACATTCGGATTCCCATTATAAATGTAATTTACCCCTCAATATAGTATCTTATAGGCGATGGTTTTTTAGTTTTGTCATTTCATTACATGCTGTATCTAGTCAGCCTCGCAGTATATATACTTTATGTATTATGATTACACATAAATTAAAACTTATCTTTCTTCCTTCTTTAGAGAATTCTGTGTACTATTATTGTTATTATCCATGTTATTTAGTTCCCTTTTATGTTTATATATTTCAGTTCTCCATCATTTAGATGTCTTCTTTTAATTAACCTTCAAGTAAAAGATATCTTAAAACTGTAGTTCCTACTCATTGATGATGGAGATCATCTCTTGTTTGATTGGAAATGTCAATTTTAAATTTTAACACAATGTATAAATTTTGATTGAAGATTGAGTGAATAGTTGTTTATGTCCTTGCCCGAAAGAGCTTCCCGTTTTCAAACCGTATCTAACATGATGGTGACCCCAAACTTAAGTTGTTGCCACTTCTGAATAGTGGAAGGACTCTGTTAATTCTAGCTAATTAGGCCATGATGTTAGTGTCTGTCAATCTTGGAGTACACAGTGGATGAATAATTATGTTATACTTTGGACTTGGGTTTGTTTGGCTGTCCCACATTTGCAGTATCGTGTATTGGTGTGTTTGTAACGGTTTATTTTATCCCCCATGAAATATTTTCCTAGAACAATATTTTCTTGTGAATTATTTATCAATAAAATATTATCCATGGTTAATTATATTTGAATTGTTCAAAAGATTCAGATACATGTACCCTGATGTTATTGGGAAGGCTATTCCATAACCAGGCACCCTCAAACTGAAATGATTTAACCCATACTTGTTCTTGCTCTGGGTATCTTAACCTGGTTTTCATTCCTAAAATTAAAATACGGAAATTAGTTTTAAACTGATGGGATTGAGTTCCTCTTGATTCTAAATTGAATATGAGAGTTTTCTAGTGTAAACTTGTGTTCTGTTAGTTCATCAGTGAAACAATCCATGTCATAAGATAAAATATACGATCTTGTAGCTCTGAAAAGTTGCTAAACAATGTTAAAAAATGCAATAAATTCCATGATCTGACCATATGATAACATTGGATTGATACATGAAGTGAGGGTGAAAATAATATGAAGGGTTGTACCCAAGGCTTAAATTTGGGACACCCTACACTATAAACATAAAAGTGTGACTGTCTGGGACACTGTAATCAGATTGTTACCATGGCTACCATAGATCTACTCTTTTGTTGCTATTGCATTTCAAATGTTCCTATAGTAAAATTTACACATTGATTTTATTTAAACTCATCCAAAATGTACATAACTTCAATATCTATATATCCGTGTTTTGTTTGTAGCTGGTGCAGAAACTGAAACAATTAAAAAACAGTACTCAAAGATAGTGGATGGTTATGGGTGTTTGGGTGTCCTTAACTTGAGTATAGGTAAGCATAAAATACAATATTATAAGGGTATTCAAAGATAATGGATGGGTACGAGTGTCCTTAAATTGACTCCAAGTTAGAAACCAAGATAGTGGTGGTCATGGGTGTTTGGGTGTCCTTAACTCCAGTATAGGTAAGTATAAAAAGCATTGCAAGCAGATTCAAACATATAGGACGGGCATGGGTGTTTGTGTGTCCTTAACCTGAGTGTAGGTAAGAAACCAAGAATTGGACTGTGGGGTATTAATTATTATTATACATCATATACATTAAAACACATTTTATTGAATGTTTTCCAATCACTACATGTAACAAATGAGATATTTCCCACAAAATTACTGCCAAGGTGTGACAATCTCTCCGAGTTGTGCACAGCCACATGATAATATGGTACTATTGTCACCCTGTGGCAACTCAGTACAGTGGAGAAAACTGGCATGGGGCTGATAAGCTTTGCTTCAGTATAGTGACTAACCTTCTGAAGGGTGACAGTTTTGGCTAGTTTTGGATGTCCACATACCTAGAGGTAAAATTGTGTATATTGTATACAGTACACAACTTTAGTTCACTTTGTATATTTCATAGGTCATGCCAATCAAGGATGACATTAAATTCTCTGTGAAATTTCTAATTTGATATCAGATTCCACCATAAGTCACTCACATCAGGCAATTTTACCAGGAATTGATATCAAAGATTTAAAACTGTATTCTAATGAATGTTTCTCCTTGTACACTATATTATAATTTAAAATATTAATTTGTTCTATGTTTTTCAGGAGAAGAGAATATACTATACTGTGTACTAGTGACAGGTTGTTTATCTGTGGGTAAAGTTGCTGATTCTGAGATTTTCAGAATAACTTCGACTCAGTTTGTGTCATTAAGGAATTTAGCTGGTGATGAGGAAAAGGTGGGAGAAGTGCGTAAGCTGCTTAACTCTGGAACATTTTATTTTGCCTGGTCAAATACTGGAATACCCTGGGACCTTACTTTATGTGCACAAAGAAAATTACAGGACCATGAAACAGATAGCAGATTCTTCTGGTTAGTAATTACTTAATATATGCTATAATAGAATAATTATTGCTGAGTAATGATGATAACATCATTTTATTTTTATGCTCAAAATTTAATGAATATGGAAGTTGAGAATAATAGAATCTTTAGCAGCAAAATAATGAAAATATTACATGTGCTGTAAATGTCTTAATTTCAGCATGTACAAATTTTAACAAAAATTATAATTGGATTAAATTCATATAAAGATGAATTAATAGCATAAATCTCATAGATCACCATGTGCACTATTATTGTATCTAATTTGGTGGTTTATGTAGTGGAGACATAAAAATCTAAATTTTAACCTTAGAGATGAGATTATCTGAGATCTGAAAAAAACGAATCTCATCTTGAAGGTTGAGATTTCTACTTCTGCACCATGAAACAGAGGTTGATTCTTTTCTCCTATATCCAATATATTGCTGCTGATTTGTAAAGCTTTTTATTATAATTTACCACAAAATAATGCAAAATCAATGTTTACCTTTTGAACTGATGAGATCACAATCCCAATTGTTGACATCACATTGAAAGTGATATGGAAACCTTATATTGAATGTAGCATGTCTTTACCCAAAATCTCACCCTGTTTAAACGTGTGACTTTCTTGTCTGATATTGGAGAAAGTTACATCTTTATTTGTCTTTAAATAGTACAGAAAAGCTTAATTCATACCCAGATTAACGTTGGCTTAGACATTAGAATGTCAGTGTGTTGATGGACAAATTTAGTAGTTCCTATAGACTTGTCCTTTTGTTAGGAGAACTATGACATGTCACATATATCCTATCTATTAAGCCTTCTTCTTTAATTGGAGTAACTGAAAGTTGCTGATTTCTTGTTTAATAATATATCGTGTTCATGCTTTTGTGATGCTGATAAAATAAAAACTAAATTAGAAGCAAAAACAAAAATTATGTACATATAATATTTAAACTTTTTGTTATTTTAAAATTTCTCTTTATAGGAACAGGATGCTGCATGTCCACTTTCAGAGATTTGGCGTGGACACTGACCAGTGGTTACTTAAGATTATATGTGGTGGTGTTGAGATAAGGACAATATATGCTGCACACAGACAGGCTAAAGCATGTTTGATCTCGCGTCTTAGTTGTGAAAGGGCTGGTACCAGATTTAATGTGCGAGGTACCAATGACGACGGAAATGTAGCTAACTTTGTGGAAACTGAACAGGTAATACATAATAAGTAACATATTGCATTACCATGTGGATTCTGTTACTCTCCAATGTCAATTCTGTTACCTTCCAATATCGATTCTGATACTTTCAAATGTCGATTCTGTTACTTTCAAATGTTGATTCTGTTACTTTCCAATGTCGATTCTGTTACATTCAGTTTGTTTGTACAAAGTACAAATAAAAAACAAACAACAATCCATGTCCAAATCACAATTCCAAAGCAAAGACTGGCAAATTAAGTTAAAAACGTAGACTTTTGTCATGGAATTGAGGTCAGGTGCTCCGGAAGGGTAAAAATAACAAATAAAATTAATTATTTGTGGAGACATTAATGTTTTTATAAAACAAAATTGTATCATGTTATATCATATATACATGTATGTATATTTCAGGTGATTTTCCTTGATGACCAGATAACATCATTTATACAGACAAGAGGTTCTGTTCCTTTGTTCTGGGAACAGCCAGGGATACAGGTAAACTAATTTTTAACTAGACATTGTGTTTTAGCAGGGCTCAATTACTGGGTAAGTCACCCCCAATGGTGGCAACTTGGTACATTAGAAAATAATTGATATAGTGTTAGTAGTAGCAATGATAAATGTATTTAAATGAAGATGAATGTGTAATAACTTCTGGAAATTGTTATTTTTTTATGCACAGATGCTATATAATTATGATGTTTCCATATGCACATTTATAACAAGATGTATTAATGTTTTACTATCTAAGGTACTGCAATCTACAGGAATATGCAAAAAGGCAATATAAATAAGTTTTATTGAAAATTTTACTGTTGGATGTAGAAGACTTTGACATTTATCCTCTATACCTATAAACCAGGTTTCATCAGAATTGTATAATTACTCGTAAAATCATCTAAAAAAAACCCACTGGGCCATGAAAAAATAGGCCACAATGACCTACTTTGTGTTGAAACGCATAAAGCCTCTGCAGTTGTACTTACAAACCAAGTTTCATTAGAATTGTCCAATAAAACTTCATATTTTTAAAGAAAATCACTGGACCAATAAAACTAGGGCACAATGATCTTTTCTGTGTTGCAACATGTAGAGCATATACAGTCGTATGTATGAACCAAATTTGATCAAAATCAGTAGTCTCATCATATTCTATTAAATGTTTTTGAGAAATTTTGTTTACGAACGTTCATTTAGTTATTCTTAAAATATCAAAGAAAATCACTGGACCATGAAAATAAGGTCACAATGACCGGCTTTGTGGTGCAACATGTAGATCATCTAAGATTGTACCTATAAACCAAGTTTCTTCAAGATTAGTCAATTGTTTTTTTTCTAGAGTGCAAAATCAGTAGAGTGTGACATTATCGTGTTATTTTCTCCCATTCTATTTCAACCATTTAGATGTAAGCCCCAAAGGCTCAACTGTGTGTCATAGGGAACAAGTGTACCAAGACTAATCACATTCCATCAAACCATTTCTGAGCTATGCTGTTTACAAAAGTGTGGTGGAAAAATACGGAATATTAATGATAATAATAATAAAGTCGCCCCGATATTATACCCCCTGCAAAACTAGTTTGAGGAGGGGGGGGGGGGGGGGGGGTATATAGGAATCACCATGTCTCTGGCTGTCTGTCCATGTACAATCTTGTCTCTGCCATATCTCATAGCTGCTTTGGGTGAATGTCTGTGTAAAATCTTGTCTGTGCCATATCTTAAAGTTGCTTTGGGTGAATGTCATAATACTTCACATAATTAATCATCATGTTCCAAAGGTGTGGCCTGACATGTTAGAAAAGTAAAGGTCACAGGAAAACAAAATGTTGGGGGCGGGGGTATTTGGTTCTCAAGAGACAGTTCTAGCTAATAATAATAATAAAGGGTAAATCAATAAGTCATCTCAACTGTGTAACCGTGTTGTTGGGGGTGACTTGATTATAACAGATGCCCCTTTCCAAGAAGATAAATATAAAACATTTGTTCCAAAAGCAACTTGTATCATGAAAGTAACATATTCCTGTGTTTTATGTTGGTGATTGTTAGTGATGCTGATTAACCACAAAAGTACATGTATATTTACCAAAGAATTCAAAAAAAAAAAAAAAAAAATTTATATACTGTGAAATAAAAAATAAAATATCATAGCATATACCTGTGATAGATACTGGAATAACCTACCAGTTGAAATGAGTAGGTGCTAACAGTGTCTAACACCTTTCAAAAGAAATCTAACTAAGGTGTGAAAATACCACCCCACTCAAGTTTTTTCTCAATTATTGTTAAAGAACTGTGCACACCTGGCAGTGACATTGCAATAAAGATATGCAAAGATAAGAGTGCACTCTTACAAGCCTTAGCATTACAGAAGTGTCTACTATGGTGAAAAATACCACCATGTGTCTCGGACATACTTCACACAAGTTAAAAAATCTCATACATGTACATGTAGTAGATATTATCAAATAACTGCAATAGGTTATAAACTTTTAATTGATATCAAATCCACAAAAGTTAATAATAATACTAAGTTTCCATAACTTTGAAGTCAGTAGTAGCCAAATTTTCAAAATTTGTGAAAATATGATCATTTTAAACTATTATTTTTACACATTTGTTAAAATAGGTTACTTGGTTACTTCTTTAAAAAAATCTCTCAGACATTAGTAGACAATGGTCATATTGGCTACCAGGAATGGAATGTATAATAACTGGGTAATTGTCAATGTCATAAGTGGCTAGATATGGGAATGTAGATATAGTTATGTCTCATAAACAATCTTAACTGTTACTGTTGTAATGGTGTGAAGAAAAGTGTTAAGTTAAAAATAGATTATATTTTTTTACAGTATATACTGCCAACATCGAACTCTAAATAAACTCATAGACTATTAAGTCTACATTAGATTTCAAGCCATTAGATGAAATTAAATATACATATGCCATCACTACAAAAATAAAATGTATCTTTGTAAGATTGTTTTAAATTGTTTAGGTTGGGTCACATAAAGTTCGGATGTCAAGAGGTCATGAAGCTTCAGCACCAGCATTTGACAATCATATATGCATGATCAAACAGTTGTATGGAGAACAAGTAATGATTAATTTACTTGGAAGAAAGGAAGGAGAACACATGCTTAGTCAAGCATTTGAGGTTAGTTCAGAAATAATGAGCATCAAGTGGAATGATGGAATTTTATGCCCCAGTCAAGATTTTTTCAATTATATTGAGCCAGTCAGTACAAGTGTGGTACTGAAGTGTTCCTAGAAAACTATACCACCAACTGCGAGTGAATTGGCAAACTTTCTCATCCTAGGATCTGTCTTGAGTTAGATTTTAATCTATTAGTAATTTAGTAATTGGTGAAAGGCCCTCTGATCACCAAGGCCCTGAACATGTTCTTGTAATTTATCTTCAAGTACAAAATTTACATACAGAGGTAAATGTAGGTCTACCATCAAGTGATGTTCTGTCATATGTTAATGAAATCCTTTGTATAATGACAGGATAAAACATGGATAGATGTTGTTTATTCCTCTCATCACATAGGTTGGACTCTCACTCCTAGTGTGAGAAAGTCTGTCAGTTTGCCAAAGGTCAAGAATTTTCTATGGGCACTACAGTTTCCTCTTCATCCCAGAAGTGACCACCCCCTCAATATTAGTGGTAGAATGTTGATTGTGTCATAAAAGAACTTTACTCCACTCTACTTCTTTATAAAAAAAAAAAACTTAAAAAAATATTTTGGTTATTTCATACTGGTATGCTGAAAAAGAATTAATCACTTAATCTTACCTTTATTTGAAGTAAATCATGACACATTTCTTAGACTTGTGGTCAGATTTCTTTACTTCACACATTACCTCACACAACATTGTTCCGTCAATCCTGGGCTTATCTTGACTGAGAATCAATATCTTCTATAAATAAACCTACCCAACATGGTTCTGCCAATCCTGGGTTTATAGTGACAGACAGTTGATAACTTCTGTAAATAGCCTACATAACATTGTTCTGTCAATCCTGGGTTTATCGTGACAGACAGTTGATAACTTCTGTTAATAACCTACACAACGTTGTTCTGTCAATCCTGGGTTTATCGTGACAGACAGTCAATAACTTCTGTAAATAACACTACCCAACATGGTTCTGTCACTCCTGGGTTTATCTTGAAAGTCTGTAAATAACTGTTTTGAAAGTACTTTACTTTAATTTCTTGAAATATCTATTATATACTTGCAAATGAAGTGTGGAAATAAAAAAGTTTCTGAAGTGGTAAGTCTTATGTATTATTGCTTCATGAATTTTTAGGAAAATTTTGTGTACTTGAATAGATTCTGGTACAGATTCACAAAATAGTGAGGTGAAAGTAAATTGGTTTATAATATGTGTATCTTTTTTCAGAGTCATCATAAAGCTTCAGTACATAGACAGGATACACCACTTATTTTCTTTGATTATCACACGGAATGCAGGGGAGGTAATCTGAAAAATCTGGAAAGGTTAAAGCATCAAGTTGTAAAGCACCTAAATAACTTTGACTTCTTTTATTGTGAAGCATTTGACACTAAGAAGTGAGTATACTCTAAAATTGTTTAAATATTCATCTTTTTTTCACTAAATTTTTTATTTGCTTTTTTGAACACATATTTATTGCCCAAATGAACAATACCAGTAATTTTGTTTGTCTAAAATTACTACCGAATAAAGCTAGTTTCCCCTGGGAAAAATGACCGAAGTTTCCAAATTTGACCTTTAAAATTCCCAAAACAACAGTGATATACATGTACAAGGTAACTACATCAATTTGTTCTAATCCACAATATAACATGTTTGCAATGAGGACTCTAAGCTATTGCAAGCAGTTTGTCATTATGAAGTTTGCTATATTTCAGAACTCCAAACTGTCCCAATTCAAGAGGCAGAGGGTAGTTTTTAAAAATGTAACAAAATCACCGTATTATACATTTTGACAATGCAAGCATCTACATACACATACAACATACACACATAATTAATCTTCTTACTGATCGCCATGTTTTACACTTGTATAGTTCAAATAAAGTGAAATCTGTCTAAACCAATACACCATCTAAAATGAATTACTTTACTTTGCTAACCTGCCTACTGTGCTTTCTCATGTTATATTGATAATCTAACAATATACAATGTATTGTGTATGTGAAAAACACATGTGTGAACACATCCCTGATCACTTCTGTTTGTCATACCTGTTGTATAACTCAGACATAGAAATCTGGGACACTAGCAAAAACCATACTACCAGGTCAAGTAGACAATTTCAAGAATTTTGTAATTACTGTATTCAAACTATATCAGTGTCTGCTTCTTGAATGTTCAGTATCATGCCACCATCAGTGTCTTCTGAAAATGATGTCATCGAATTTTGTTTGCATTCTTGCATTAAATGATGGTTACGTCATCAATTTAGTGTCCATAAATGATTATGTCTCATCTAAAATGCACTTTATTTTTTCATAGAATCAGATTTTAAAGTCAGAGAAATCTAATTAATGCGGTGATCTGTCTCAATCAGGGTGAGACTGGGAAATCTAGCACCCGTGAAATAGCTAGATTCCCTGGTCACGTGTGTGAGAAAAATGTTGTACATACATGTAATTATAACAACAAGTGCTTTCATTCATGGAGAAAATGTCTGCAATCTTCTCACATCATTTACTAAGACTGTCACAAAATGAAATTCTTGAAATGATTATTTGAATATGAACATAAAAGATTTACAGTTCCTTGTCTGATTTCTCTGGTCCCATTGTCTGAAGTTCTCTGGTCTCGTTGTCTGATTTCTCTGGTCCCATTGTCTGAAGTTCTCTGGTCTCGTTGTCTGATTTCTCTGGTCCAATTGTCTGAAGTTCTCTGGTCTCATTGCAAGATGTTCTCTGATCCCATTGTCTGAAGTTCTCTGGTCTCGTTGCAAGATGTTCTCTGATCCCATTGTCTGAAGTTCTCTGGTTTCGTTGCAAGATGTTCTCTGATCCCATTGTCTGAAGTTCTCTGGTCCCATTGTCTGATTTCTCTGATCCCATTGTCTGAAGTTCTCTGGTCTCATTGTCTGATTTCTCTGGTCCCATTGTCTGAAGTTCTCTGGTCTTGTTGCGAGATGTTCTCTGGTTTCATACTGTAACTACATGTATTTACATGCTGAAATAAAATTAATACACATGTAATATGATGAAGTAATTTGTATCCAAATCATATTATAAATAGAGATTATTTATATTTACAGATATCAGACTGGTACAGTGAGGTCAAACTGTTTAGATTGCTTAGATAGAACAAACGCTGTACAAACACTCCTGGCTCTAGAAGTAGGTATTATATTTAAGATAACTTCAGCATTAAGTGCTCAAGTGAGCTATAGTGGAAATCACAAATTAACTTTATGTATGTCAGCTAATAGTCAAATAAATGATGTCACACATTTATTTATAAACATTTGTTTTTATAGCTCACATAAACACCTTAAAGTACTTTTGAACAATTCATTTGCAAATATTGCAAAGATTGAGACTGTGTAATTAAGTAAGTGTGATATTTCAAAACCTGCTACATTGTATTAAAATTGAAATTTTGACTGTATTGTTCTTCTTTCAGATATTGCCCAGACAATTGGAAGTTTTAGGATTAGCTAACAAGACTCAGATGGTGTCACGATTTGTTGAAATTTACAAGCAGATTTGGACTGTAAATGGAGACCATGTCAGCAGGATATATGCTGGTACTGGAGCTTTAGGAGGGGGAAGATCAAAGGTGTGTCTTATCTTATCTACATATATATACAGCATCAAGACTAGGCTTATCACGAAAATATTGTATTTCAAACAATAAAACCTTTGACTAATACAGGAATCAGAAGCAGAAATTTCCAGTAAAGATTCTGATAAAGTGAGAAATTTTAATCTAGATAGCGAGATGTCATTTACATTGTCTATGCTACTCAATAAACTATTACAAGTTCTATAAAATATTGTAAATTTTCTGATGTTTCTGTTTTCTAGTCCCCATTTTTAGAGTTTGTCTTCATTTGGTTTATTTTGGCAAAAACACTCTTGAAAATGATGGCTATGTCACAAAAATGCCCAGGAATGTGCATTTTATAGTTCTTGTACCGGTAGCAGGAATTTGGAAATCATAAACTCACACTGGTCATGTGACTTAAAGACTCTATCACATGACTTAAAGAATCTATCACATGACTTTGGACTCTATTTAAATCAAGTTTTTTTTGTGTATTTTGTAGTATTCTGATGCAGCAAGATCAGCCACTAGAACTATACAGAATAACTTCTTAGATAGTAGTAAACAAGAAGCTATTGATGTCTTGCTGATTGGTAACTCATTACGAGGAGAGCTGGCGGATAAAGCTAGGGCACTGTTATCTACTAAAATAATACATGGTAGGTTAAAAAAATACATGTACACATTGATGTCATATTCCCCTTACACTGGCGGATAAAACTAGAGTACTGTTATCTATCAAAATAATACATGGTTTATAAAATACATATCGATGTCATACTCCCCTTACAATTTTCTGAAATAAGTTTTTATGCTTCTAATTGTGTTAATTGTACTTATGTATGAAAAACCTGAAATTCTTTCAGTTTTGTATGGATAATATTTGCACACATATTAACTTGTTCTGATTTCAATCTTAACAAACAATCAATAAAAAATTATGTTGTTATTATTGTTGTTGATTCCATTTTATAGTAACATTGTAGTGAAGTTGTTTTCAACATTTTCAAATTAACATAAAAAGTGTTTGTCAATATTTTTGTCCTAAAGAAATTCATAATTGTCAACAATTCTATTCAATATTTTTAGCTCCTCCTCCTATATTACATGCTATGGTAAACAGTTACCTTGACTACACAAGCACCTCCTCTCTGAGAGTTGGGATTGGTACATGGAACGTGAATGGAGGAAAACATTTCCGCAGTATTGCTTTTAAGCATCAGTCTATGACAGATTGGCTACTTGATTCACCAAAGATTCTTTCTCAGACTAATTCAGGTATAGTAAAAATTATAATTTACATTTAGTCAAATCTGCCTAAAAATTACCTGTATGCAAAAGCTACATGTCAGATAAATTTGTCCCAATTTTCAGATTAAAAACCTGTCAAAATTTAAGCTACCCCTAACTGTAATTTTCCTATACCATAGTATAAACCTATACCATATATAGGTAATAATAATAAAATTTTTACAAAATTTATGTTATACCTGCCAAAAAATGACTCAACCCTATAAAGAAGTTAAGTTACCAGCATCTATCTGGCATGTTGGCTGTTGTTTTGTTTAATGTAATTTGAATCTTTAATGACAGCCATCTGCATGAAGACATGTTACAACTGTTTGGCTGATAAAACAACAGAATTTCAGAATTAAAAAAAAAAAACAGCAGTATATCACACTGCCAATCACTTTTCAATTTTTTTTCAGTTTTTGTTGGAAATGGCTTGAAAATAAGAATAAGAATAGTAATTGGATATACAGATCAGTTGTGCTGTGTTTGTATTTTATTTATAATGGTGAAGTGTTTATATTGTTATTGCCTTGTAGATTGTGTTGATCTGTCTGCAGACTTAAACATTCCAGTGGATGTGTTTGCTATTGGCTTTGAGGAGATTGTAGATCTTAATGCCAGCAACATCATGAAAGTCAGGTTAGATAATGATTTAAATAGTAACTTTGTCATGTTTGAATTTCGACAAAACAATCCAGGACTCTATGTGAAAACCCAGAACATTTGGGATTTTGTGTGTCTCAATGGGTCAGGTATTTAAGGCTTAAAATCCATAACACCCTGCAAAATCCTGGACATATAACATATTATATATCATGTATATTTACAAGAATATTCCTTACTCCATTGCACACAAAGTAAAATTCTGTAAATACATTTGTATATAAAATGTATTTAGTAAATGATGACTTCCTTTGAAACATGTGTGTTGTACTTTGACATTGTGGTTGTGAGAAATTCTTATTAATAAAGATTTAATATTTTGTATCCTTTCTCCCTCAGTAACCAAAGGTTCTATGTTTCTAGTTTGTACAAATGTATGTACAAATTATTAGTCCACTCGCCATGAAACCAGATGAGACTTTTTTCTTTTATTAGTTGAGATATTGTATGCATATTTCCTATGTATCTTTACATAGTTGACCTACAAGTCAAGTTAGCCTCAATTTCAATTAGTTTTGACAGAGTTATTTCCATTTGAAATTTTCCTTTATTTGTTGAGATATTTGATTCATATTTCATATATATGTACCTTTACATAGTTGACCTACAAGTTATTATATTTTATTTCGATTAATAGTACTACAAATGCTAGAGAATGGCAGAAAGAAATCCAGAAGACCATATCCAGGGACCATAAATATGTGTTATTGACCAGTGTCCAGTTAGTCGGTGTTATATTGTATGTCTTTATAAGGCCACATATTGCTCCATTTATCAGGTATAGTAACATATAGAGACTGTAAATATGTGTTATTGACCAGTGTCCAGTTAGTCGGTGTTATATTGTATGTCTTTATAAGGCCACATATTGCTCCATTTATCAGGTACGCTAACTTATAGAGACTAAATATAGACATGTATAGCCAAAGTTCACATTGGACTTATGGCAAGATAAAACATGATAAAGGGGGGGGGGGGGGGGGGGGGGGGGGGGATGTGGCCGAGTTGTCAAGAGTGTTGGCTTACAGATCTACAGTGTCTCTCACCACCTAGGTTTGAATCCCTAGTGAGTAGCTTCTAGTGTGAAAAAGTTGGTCAGTTTTGCATGAAGTGACTGTTTTGATGTAAGTGGAAGAATCTTAACTGGAGCATGAAACCTGATAACTCTACTCTAGTTTTTAGTCAATATAAATTAAAAAATTATATCCAGCATGGTTTTCAAGATGAAAAATTTCCACTTTTATTCTCACAAGAAAAAACAACAAAATTGCAAATTATGATTTTGTTGTAATATAAATATGGAAATTATTTAGTGGTCCTTCATTTGATATATAAAACAAGTTTTTAACACAAAAAATTATGGCCCAACTTCTAGGAATATGCAGATAATGTGACAGTTAAGCAATACAGACACTGTGTGGACTCTTGATTTTAAGTATTTACATACAAACAGCTATGTACAATTTAATTTATGGTATTAATGGTATGAAACAATAAGTTTGTGAGGAAAAGTGTATTGTTATTCCTGTGAAAAGACTAACAAAGACAATATTTTTTATTTTTCTTAAAGAGATGTTGCTGTAGACTCAACTAAGACAGGATTGGGAGGGGCCACAGGAAATAAAGGAGGGGTGGCAATACGGTTCTTATATCATAGTACATCTATATGTTTTGTTTGTGCTCACCTGGCTGCTGGTCAATCTCAGGTCAATGACCGTAACAGTGATTACCATGAAATCACCAGAAAGATGGCATTTCCCATGGTAAGTGTTTTATCACTTTGTGTAAAAATAAGATTTTTTTTAAAAAAATTGGTCATCCAATATGTCAGATAATTTAGGAATTCAAATATTAAAATCCAAGTATATTGTATAAATAGAAATATCTGCTGTGTATTAATTGTGATCATGATTTTGGCATTTGTTAATTACCGGTAAGCACGAAATCCCCCCTATTAATATTATATCCATATCAGTCTATACCTGCCTAGTTAATAAAGGTAATAAGCCATTTAGTTGAGACTTTGTGAGTTCCTGTGTCTCAGTCCATGCTAAGGCACTTCTATAGAAATTGATAAAGTGTACCTGAGGACATTTTTACTAAAAACTGAGTAAAATGGAGTTTTTTTTATTTCAAAATCAGGAAAGCTTATACATTTTACCAGTAAATATTTCTATGCAGTATACATGTAAATTAATGATATCAGTTCAACACTAGAAACCGCTTAACTCTCACTTCTAATTCACTTTATCTCTGCTTTTATATGATTGATTCTTACTTTTAACCTTTAAAATGTTCAACTCTTTATAAAAACATGACATTATTAACTTTTCACTACTTATCTTGACATTTCTCACGTTTTTAACTTGTCACCACGTCATGTACATAGGATTAGGAGCCGAGTTTTACATACATATTACTCTTCCAGTTTTGTATCCTCAGTATACTTGGTCTCAACATCATTTTCCTTTTCTTGTCATGGTGGCAAAGATGAGACACCTAATTCAGGGATAACGCTTAACTATTTTGAGTTTGGGTCCCCTCAGAAAAAAATTTGTAATTGTGACATGTGTAATAAATAGCTAAAATATGTAAAGATTTAGGGTCCCAGTCTAATTTTAAGAAGGCATGAGCTACTGGGCCCCTGCTAATCTTAATTCCTGTAGTTATGTCTTAAACTCTTCAAATTGAAATTCCAGATAATGAGATTCATTTGTAATTGTATATTGATCCATTTAAATTCTTTAAATTCATAAATTTTCATGTCATATTATTGTTGACTTTTATGAAGTAATGGGGAAAGTATACTTGTAGATTTTAGCGGTATCTTTCCAGGTGTACATGCTATTTTAGATTTTACTTAATTTTGGGGTGTGCTTGCTATAAAAATGATGCTATTATAGATCTAAGTTGTTTTATTTGGTTAGCTTGGTTAGCCCATACTTTATACATGGCATCACATCCAATAATTCACCTTACATCAAACTATGGTAAAAATAGATTCTTGTTTGTAAATTCATGTAAATGAAGATGTAAATGTAACATGAATTTCATGACTTTATGTACAGTAAAACTTTTATTACTCTTAAGTTAATTGATTTTGATTTCGACTCTTAGGGGTGATTTTCAATGGATGTAAAATTTGTAAAGGATAACATAAAAAAATTGCCTTTGAATTATCATTTGAATTGAACAAAATTATTTAAAACTAAAGTTCACTTGTCTATGTGATTTAAGAACAGGATATTTGGGTAATCAGAGTTGAGTTACTTTTAAAATTCAAGAAAATGTAAAGTTGAGTTATATATAGAATTTTAAAATTTCCAGAAAATGATTTTAAGTTATCAAAGTTTTACTGTATACTATATAATCATCATTTCTATCATCATTGTCTAAGATATTTGTATCTTCTTCATTCCATCAACAGGAGCAGTGCATGGTAGGACTTTACATTCTAAGCACCCTAACTTAACCTCATATTAAACAAGAGATCCATGGATCATAGGTCTTGTCTGAAAATTGTTCCATTTTGAAACTTTTAACCAAAAATTTCTTTGTTTATGACACTGACATATGACGAATCGCAATGACATTTGACAACTTGGAATGGCATCTGACAACTTGCATTTGCATATGACGACTTGCTATGGCATATGAGGACTCGAAATGACTTGGAATGGCATCTGACAACTTGTATTGGCATATGACGACTTGCTATGGCATATGAAGACTCAAAATTAAATGTGATGACTCAAATTGATTGTTATATCTCAAAATTTTCAGGCAAGACCTTATTTTTAGTATATATTATTTAGTAGATACTTTACATACATATATCAAATTTTATTTTATTTTCAACATTTATATTTTAAGCTATTTATCCTGCTTGATGATACAAGTGAATCTATTATAAAGATTGACCCTATAAAATGACCACCTGTTTATATAGGCTAGGGAAGTTAGAATTGCCAGTAGTACTTCAATACCATTTCCCATTATGTCTGGTACTACAGTAAAACCATTTCTTCCCAGTTTACAATGTAAAGAAACAAAAGTAAAGCTATCCTGGCAAGTTGTTAAGTATACCTGTATGTCATACAGTGTTAGAGTTTGAGTAGCTTCATGTAAAATAATTCCAATAATGTCAAGTCACGAAGATACACTGTATATGTACTTTACTAGTGTATACTGGCTATGTATACATACAAGGCATGTTAAATTAGACATTTAGGAGATTCTACACTGAAAAATTGTCATTCAGTCCTGTGAACTTTAAGTTCTCAATTTAGTTGGGGGTCAATGTAATACATGTACAATATATATGAAAGTATGTCCTCAACAAAAAGCTTAAACATGTATTATTATCACTTAATACACAGACCTTAGTCATTGCTTGTAGAATTGACACTTTTGCTTCTTTATCCATGCAGTATCCTAAAGCTTGCTGTTGCTCTCAATACCTATACCTCTTCTTTACAATTGGTTTTGAGAAGAAAAGATGTACATCAGTTTTCTTTGATGTCTTTTATTTCAGCATGTTGAGTTTTTTTTTATTTTTTATTTTATTTTATGTACATGTATTAATGTTAGATTTAGAAAAGTGAAAGGTCAAAGTGAATGATCTCAAAGGTGAAGGGTCAAAATGCATGACCTCAAAGGTGAAGGGTTGAAGTGCATGACTGACATGTGCAAGTTAATGATTTCTGTCAGTTTCTCTATGGAATTATCATTAGTAGATTTATCAGTTTCATGCAATGCAATGTATTGATTATTTCCAATTATGTTTTCATCATAACACAAATACATGATTGTAGTAGAGAAGCTACTGTCCGTGTGGTTTTGAATAACAAAAAAGGCTACTATCAGTGTCACTGTAGAAGTATACAACTTTATCTAGTGGTATGACCGTATACTAGCTGAGACATAAACTCTACTCACTCAATCAATCAATCAATCAATCAATCAATCAATCGGTCAACAAACAATCAATCAGTCGGTCGGTCGGTCAATCAATCAATCAATCAATCAATCAATCAATCAATCAATCAATCACATCAATCACACCAATCAGTCATTCAATCACATCAACCACACCAATCAGTCAATCAATCAATCAATCAATCAATCAATCAATCAATCAATCAATCAAATATTTGGGAAAGACAAAATATTATCAATGTTAAAGTACAAAGTATGGGTGTGAAAATAATCCTGTAACATTATTTTTTGTAGATTATGAGCATAAGTGATATATATATTACATGTATATTTAGCATAGTTACTGTCTTACTGATAATATACCTATGGTAGTATTACATAGCAATACAATTAAAAATGTGGTAAAACAGTTAATACACATTGAGGAATTTATTTTAGCTTCATGAATGAATTTTAAATGGTGACATTTATCTCTACAAACTTTAAATTAATACAGTGTATTATGATATACAATGCACAAATTTGTGTTAAATGATCGATAAAATATTGAAATCAGTAAATTAAATTATAATATTGATTATATAAAGTTGAAGTTGTTAATTAAAGATTATTGCAGTTCAGGGGTTCCAAATTATGTCTTGTAATGGAAGGTCCAGATGCTTTTGTCTTTATTTTTGGCTGGTCCCACATAAAGTTTTGAAATTTCAATATCACCACTGAAAGGTCCAATTATATTATCATCAAGAAAAAGCAGTATTATCCTGGTAAAAAACTGCAAGTACATTGAAGTTTTGCAGTTTAAATATCAAGGGTCCCTATGTAGAATCAATAGGTCCTGGACCTCGGACCTGAAGAATTTTAACCCCTGCAGTTGAAATCAGTGGTATACTGTTAAAGTTGTCTATTTAGTGATATCAGAATTTTACTGAAAGTGGCTAATAACCAGTATGCACATTCATTAATTACCCTTTCCCTTTTTAGCTAGTATATATAATTTTGATTGCAGTATTTACAGCAATCAGAAATTGATGCTTTTTGTCTAGTGTATAAAAGTTTGAAACAAAACTGTCGCTAAATATAGTATAATATTTTCATTAGTCTACATGATATATTCATAGTAAATTATGCTACAATGACTACGAGTTAGTACTTATCATTTCATTACAACTGTTCACTGTATTGTATACACATGTATTTCTGTTTTTTTAGGGGCGGACTATATCATCACATGACTACGTATTTTGGTGTGGAGATTTTAACTACAGAGTTGATCTTCCTAACGATGAGGTGAAGAAGTTGATTGATGATGAAAACTGGGGAGCTTTACGAGCTTGTGATCAGCTTAATGTTCAGAAAGAGGCTGGAAATGTAGGTCATACTAAACAGTTGATTTAATCATGTACCATGTCACCCTTACCTCACATATCCTCTCTGTGCCCGCTGGCACATAAGGCCCCAATACACCTTGTCCATGATGCTCTGTCTTTGGCAGCTGCTCTTGGTGCCCCCAAGCTCTTCCATCCTAGTTGTGTTCTCTCTTTCTCTATTGTTCTTCACCATGTTGTTTTTGGCCGACCTATTTTCCTCTTTCCTTCTGGGTGCCACATAATTGTAATTTATTAATTACAATCATGTACCGTGTAAGGCCCCAAAACGTTTGTCTGCAACTATAAATATTACCATTGGTTTTGTGTGGAAATCTTTTTACTGCAATGAGAAAATACCACATGATCAATACCCCAGAAGGTTGTGCAGAACATTTTAAAAAAGAATTTACATCACAAACACATGTATCTTCTATATCTATCTTTAAAATGAAAATGCAATTTCATTAATTGGAAATAATATTTTTGCATAACCATATTGTGTGCTATTGAATCCACTCCTGATAATAACATCATTTTGCTAGAAAACATTAAATTTTGTGATTCCATGTCCATGGCAGTGAATTTAATTTAAAGAAATTACACAAAGTTCTTCAATTCATTATATTTCTTATTTTAGGCATTCAGAGGCTTCATGGAAGGAAGGTTAGATTTTGCTCCTACATATAAATATGATTTGTTCTGTGACGATTACGATACCAGTGATAAGTGTAGAACCCCAGCCTGGACAGACAGAGTGTTATGGAGGCGTAAACCACTCATCAAACACAATCCAAATGGTAAATCAGTATAGAGTTGTACTTGTTTTCTGAAATATAGTCAATAAACACAAGTTCACCAGCTTACCACGTGATTAATCAATATACCTCATAACATTTATATAGCCTATATTTCCATTCCTGAGGGCCAAAATAGCCATTGGCTACTAATTGATGATAATATTTTTCAAAAAGCAAATTTGTGAAAAAAATACTTTAGAAAAGACAATATTTTCACAAATTTTGGAAATTGGGCAATAATGATTTTAAATTTGTGAAAACCTAGATAGAAGAACATTTTTGCATTATAAAAAATGTTTACATGCATGTTGCATGTTCCCTTAATAGAGGAGTTTAACATTGTTTATTACGCATGCGCAAGGCCCGTGACCTTACGAGATTGGACGCGATTGAACGTGATTTGCAATCGAGGGGGCAGTCGTAATAAAGGTCTAAGGCTGGTAACGCTTTTAAATGGCTAAACATTGCCGTAAATGGGATATATTTAAATTCATTCATGAATAAATATATATTTTATGTGACAAAACTTTTTCTTACTAATAAATTTATATTTTCTTTAAGTCAAATATGTTATTTTTTTAATATTTTAGAAATTAAAACTATCAAGAATTAAAAAAAACCAGTTAAAATATAAAAGATGATAAAAATGAATAAACCAAATTAAAGAAGTATAATTAATATATTTTGTTTAGCATTTTAAACTTTAAAAATAAAATAAAATGGTTATGTTTGCTATAAGGACAAAGATATGATACTATTAATAGGCAGTCTATAGCTAGAAAAACAATCTTGAATACATACAAGTTTGTGGAAGAACTTTATCAGTTGTTCTTTTCTTGAAATAGTATCAAAACTTATAAAGTTTACGCCGATGTGGGAGAAAATTGAATCGATATATTCTGTATACATGTATATAATTGCCTTTGACAGAATTACATTTAACTAATTTTAATTAATTAAAAGAACCCAAAATTATGATGTACTTATGGCGATTACAATTACATTTTATTCTTTCCCTTACCCAATATTTGCTCCAAGAAATATGATGCTCCTCATATCTACATGTTACATTACTGTTTATTAAAAAGTTTCTCGTTGATGAATTGTTTATCCCTCAATGTATTACCAAGATTATGGTGTTGAGGTCTTTATCCGTTAATTAGTATCCGTAATTCACATACCTCCGCACACCTGTCAACATTACCGGTTGACTCAATACATGACACGTACCGACAAACGACAAATGAACCCCTTTATGGTCAGCATCCATTGATAACATTAAAAATTTACAAGTATCGTTTTTATCAATTACACAAACTTCATCAAACTTATTCAATATACAAGATAATATCAAAACTTATAAACTGATAAATGAAATGTATGGATGTTAGAGAATATTGTAAAAGTATTTAGAATGTGAATAAAAAATAAATAAACTTTAACATTAAATATCTGTATAGTTTCAATAATTTTATCCGTTTTTTTTTTGGTTGTCATAATTTTTTTTATTTTGATTTCATAAAAATGGCATATGAAATGTTAAACGATTCATTACTTTTTAGAAAAAAAAATCCCTATTTATTTCAAACGTTTTAACTAAAGTAACCAACCATTCCCTTATAAAGGTACTTTCCAAAATAAATAAATAAATAAATAAATAAATTTAATTGATAGACATGACACTGTGTGTCAAAGAAAAAAAAAAGAAAAAAAGTAAAAAAAGAATAAATAAAAATAAAAAATAAAATAAAGATTTAAAATATTTAAAGTGTATATTGATGCGGCATTCAAGGTCATGTTTCAAAATTTATTTATTTATTTATTTATTTATTTATTTATTTAAAAACTATAATTCAACCTTGCATCAATCATTATTCAATTACATTGTGGGTACTTATTGGGTCAAGATTACTTTTCAGTCTTATTTATTTATTTATTTATTTATTTATTTTATTTATTTATTTATTATTTATTTATTTATTTATTTTCAGACGAAACACTTAAAAGTATATCGTTTAAGAAAATAAAATATAATGTAGATACATTTATATGCATTACATATATTCTAAGTTTCATACTAGCACATTATGTAGGTAATAGGGGAATGCCCCTGGCTTGCAGACGGTACCTTTTCTTACCTCTAACCATAGAGAGTAATCAAGGGAGATAAAATTGTTAAACCCCCCTATTGTGTCATTTTTACAGAAAACTTGTGCGATCCCATATCCAAACATACTGTAATAGGATATCACATACTACACTAGTGAACTCTATATAACATCATTACTTTGTGTAAACGTCTTAAAATTTCAAATTTCATAACTTGAACACCCTGAAAACTCAGTCATCACACTTTGAGTTATTTTTAGCCAAGTTTAATTGTACAGTAAAACTAATAAATGAAGGGCATGTTTGAGACTGAAAAATATAGACTTTGTAGGCAGGTGATCTTTATTAACGGTATATACTGGTAGACTCAGGTTCATTTTAGTTGAAATATGAAGGGTGTGATATATGAGTATAAATGGTCTTAAGATTATGAAAAAGTGATAGTCATATAGAGGTGGTAGGTACATTATTAGTTACATAGGCTTTTGACAGTCTCATGTACCATGTTGTAGATTAATGAACCCTTCACTGCAGCAATCTAGGGTGCATGAAATCTTGTAACCTGCCAAAAATCTGTTTAACATTTTTGTCCTCCTTCTAAATTGCACTTGCATAATCTTTTTAATTTTGATTTTGATTCTGTGTAACTTCTGTACCTTGTTGCCACATTGTAAATAGTAGATATATATTTCAGTACATGCATATTTATTTGATTCTTTTTAAATTTGTTTTAGTTCTTGACCAATCAGAAAATTGGAATCCAGGAAAACTTGTATCTTACGGTAGATCAGAACTGAAAACCTCAGATCACAGGTATTACAAAATATCAATATTCTCTCTTTGTCTTTTTTTTGCTGAGGATTCGTGGTTTTCTCTAGATATTTTATCACCATTATGGGCCTAACTACTAAAGTAAAATATCCCAGAAATATAAAATGTCCCAGTGTCTACACTTATAACAAGTACCGGTATGTGGTTTAAATAGGAGAAATGTTTGTGCTTCTTTTTTAGTGTAAATTTTGGAGAATATACTAATAAGTTCTCGGACTGTTCTGGCTGTTTAGTGATAACATGAAATAGATGTGACATTAAATGATTATGGATATCTTGCATAAATTTGAATATTCCTAGATTTTTTAATGACTATAATGGTATTGTAGGCCAGTGATAGCTGTTATTGATATAGAGGTACTGGAGGTACAGGAGAAGAAGAAGAAAGCTTTACTAGACAATGTGATAAGACAACAGGGACCACCAGATGGCACTGTTATAGTGTCTGTTGCTAATGGCGACTTTGATGATGATATGGTTGATTCTGTTGTGGAAACATTTTCAGATATTGGAGAAATTATTCTTGTGAGGTGAGTAGGTTTTATTGGATAATGTGATGTGACAACAGGAACAGACAGATGGATCTATCATAGTATCTGCTGCTAATGGTGATGTTGATGCTGCTGCTGCTTCTGATTTAGCTGCTGATGATCATGTCAGCTGATATCCATAAACACTTTAACTTTGTAGTCTGCAAATTTTAAAAATCCCAACAACCAGAAATGACAAAATGTGTATTCCATTATCATCAGTTTTACCAGCTGTATTCCACTTGATACCACATAGATATACATGTACACTTTAACTTGATAATCTGCAGATTTGAATGTCAAAATGTGTACACCATTTTCATCAATATTTTTTGCTATATTTTATTTGATATACTTTGTTTATTTTTTCTTATTTCTAGGTTTGTTGAAGATGATATGTGGCTGATATTCCGAATGGGAAAATTTGCTTTGGAAGCTGTTAAATTTGACAAGACTGAGGTAAAATTTTAGAAATATTATACATTAATTGATTCTGTGACACTTCGGGAACTTGTTGTGTGTAGAACTGCGATAATAAATTCTGGCAAACATGTTTGGATTTAGAATATGACATACAGGTGTACTTATACATGTGTTTAGTATTTTTGAATTCAAGTCTGAATCATAAAAGTTTATATTTGTGAAATAAATTGTTAATAGCTGTGGGTTATAAGTGGTTTAAAGTATATTTACTTATGTTGTTTAAAACAATATGCAACTAACCAACCAACCAGTCAACCCTGTGTTTTTATCCCTGCTTTCTGAAGAGAAAGGGATATTTAATTTGAACTTGTGTCCTTCTGTTTGTCCAGACACTTTGTGTCTAAAATAATTCTTCAAAACTATGAAGCACTATTTTACAAAACTTGGAGACTAAGCATCAACATGCACATATTATTAACCCGAGTTGGTTTGCTCATTTTCCTTGGCCTTTTGAACATGTATGCAATCATGGAGAATCATAATCAACTGAATTTGCTTGTCAATTATTTGTAGATAAATGGAAAGGTTATACAAGTGAAACTGAAAACAGACAACTGGGAATCGCAGATAGAAAAAGAATTAAATATTTGTATGAGTAAGACAGGTGCTTTGTTTAACACTACAACCAACAGTCTGCTAGGTGAAGAGTTTGCCATCAACATGGTCGACTTTGACGAAGATGGTATGTGCTTTCATTTACATGTATATACCTTGTATAAAGTACACATACGCTGTACTGTAAACATATTAATTTTAGCATTTACAAATTTAAGCTCAAATAATTATTTGGATAAATTCATACAGACTTGAAATAGCAAGAATCATATGGGTTACCTTGTGCACTATGATCGTAATTCATTTGGCAATGGATTTAAATTTGCTCTACTGTATCATTGTGAATTTTGCCAAGATCATACTTTATTGGTACATTAAAGTTTGTGATATCTCTGTAATAATGTCATCAATGTTAAAATAATTAATGGATAGGTTTCTAGGCTTTTTATAGACTAGATGTTCATGTGTTCTTCTAACAACTTTTGTTACTAAGCAATTTAGCCTAGTGATTAATAGCTTCAACAAATGACTGAAAGGTCTTGAGTCTGATCTCACTGTACAAGACATGTAATCTCAGACCACCAAGTTATTGGTAATAAATAAATGGGTAATGAAAAAATACAAGGAGCTACATATATAATAGACTCTACTTAAAGACAAATTAATGTGGGAGTGATGTAATCTCATGCAATAGACTAGTGTTCCATTCAAGCGGGAACTGTGAATGTCATGCCACTGTAACCAGGATGACTAGTGTGATACTTTAACTCAATTAATGATTTGACATAAAGATTTAATGGCTATATCTCTTCTTCATCTCCTCGCTATATTTTTGCATCACAGATGTGTACACTAGAATGTGTCGAAACTTACCACCCTTATGGCTCTGGTATGAAGATTATGTTTACTCCAAGTCATTGTTCAAAGTCCTAACAAACAAAACTCATTTAAGACTGGGTTCAGCTTAGGCAGGTGCTACTGTGTTGGGTTTTAATATAGCATAGAATTTTTACTTGTCTCGGTTCAGCTTAGGCAGGTGCTACTGTGAAGGGTTTTAATATAGCATAGAATTTTTACTTGTCTCGGTTCAGCTTAGGCAGGTGCTACTGTGAAGGGTTTTAATATAGCATAGAATTTTTACTTGTCTCGGTTCAGCTTAGGCAGGTGCTACTGTGAAGGGTTTTAATATAGCATAGAATTTTTACTTGTCTCGGTTCAGCTTAGGCAGGTGCTACTGTGAAGGGTTTTAATATAGCATAGAATTTTTACTTGTCTCGGTTCAGCTTAGGCAGGTGCTACTGTGAAGGGTTTTAATATAGCATAGAATTTTTACTTGTCTCGGTTCAGCTTAGGCAGGTGCTACTGTGTAGGGTTTTAATAAAGCATAGAATTTTTACTTGTCTCTTTATTTCAAAAGCTTCAAGACTCTTTCTTAAATAATTTGTAGATAAAACTTGTAATATTAAATATTTCAGATGAAGATGATGATGATGAAGAATATGAAATGTCTGAAGAGTATTTACCAGTTCCAATACAGCCATACCGCTCTGGATCCACAACCCCTACTGGCTCTGGTAAGTACCGGTACACAGTCTAGTAATGAATTATTGTAGCCATACCGCTCTGGATCCACAACCCCTATTGGCTCTGGTAAGTCTGGCAAAGTATTTAGTAGTCATGTTTAGTTTTTTTTCTAGATGTTCATTTTGATAAAAAAAAATCTGTCTTAACTAAAGATTGAACACAACCCTGTTTTTTTTTTTTGTGATGCTGAAATAAGTTTTGAAGGACCAAAAATAACAGAAAGTTAAAATAATAGAAAAATTTATTTTATGTCATTTATATATTAGATATTTTAGTTTCTGTTGATTAAAAAATATTTTTATGTAAATAGCAGTCTACTACATATGTTCTGCCATTTAAATTGTTTTGAAAGGTTTTTAGCTCACCTGACCGAAAGGTCATGTGAGCTTATGGCATAGCGCAGCGTGTGTATGTGCGTGCGTGTGTGCGTCGTTAACACCTATTTTCGACATCTCCTCTGAAACTACATGACAGATTTCAATGAAACTTGGTGAGAAGTATATATGGGCTGGTGCAATTCAGATTTGTTTGTGGCGTTGCCATGGCTACAATAACTAGGTCAAGGTGACCTAGGGGTGCAAAAATCTTATAAAATCTTCTTCTCCGAAAGTACTGATTGGAGAAAAAATCTGATGTGATATTTGGCTTCTCTAGGGTCTTAAGCCTATAGTTTGTTCATTTTGTGAAATTCGGACAAAAAATGGGTTACGCGTTTTTGCGTTTAATTTTGAAAAAATCGTAAAATAGCTTCAAATTGTTATAACTTGACCAGATAATGACATGGGGTTTTCAGTTTTGACATTTTCTTGTTAGTATCTTCAAAATGAGGTCAAGGTCAATAATGAAGGTCGCGACCTAATTTTTTTTACCTCTGATTATAATTATTATTTGGAAAACCATAAACTTTTTGTATAGGCATGTATATTAGAATGTTGTAGGTATTGATACAAGGATCATTTTGATGTATAGAAAAAGGTCATGTGTTCAAAGGTCAAGGTCACAGATGCGAAACAATACGGAAATGGTTTATTATCTTGAAAACTATAAACTTTTTGTATAGGCATGTATATTAGAATGTTGTAGGTATTGATACAGGGCTGGAATCTAAATCAAACATAAATTGTATGTTATGTTGCTATTGTAGGTAGAAACAGTCCTACAGTATCTGATGATGGTTTACTGGATGTAAACGAACCTGTCTCTTCACTAGGACCACCAAGCCGACCAAAAACCTCCCCATCGGCAGGATCACTGTCTACCTTAACTGCTAGCAAGTCCTCGGAAAACTTGGTTGTTAAAGAAGAAATGGTTAAAATTAGAGGTGCTCCTTCTCCTGAGGTATGTTATATACATGTATCCTATAACATGTTTGAGCCATGTTAGTAGGAAAAAGGAAATTATTTGGTCTGACATAACCTAGTTATTGATAATTCAATTATTTTCTTGCACAAATTGTAGACAAATAGCAGGTAACTTCTGAAAATTCATGTTTTGTCAACTTGATTAAAGGTACTCTAAGAGCATCGTTTATCATAAATTCATAAAGGTAAATTACTGTAGGAGTATTTATTATCGCGGTATACTAATTTTCGCTTATTTCGCAGTCATTTGTTTTGCATGAAAATTAATACCAAGCAAAAATTATATTATGCTTTTTGTGTTATAATGCATATTTCAAATGCGCAAGAATTTAACTACAGGGATATGTCTAAATTTCCTATACCGCAAAAATAAGTACACGCGAAATTAAATATGTTTACAGTATACAGAATGAGAGAAATATTAATAAACACATCAGGCATGTGCATCTTGAACTAAATCCTCATCAGTTGTTTTTGGATTTAAATAATGAAGGAATCAGTTCAGCGTGGTGTAGGTAGGTGGTTTTTCTCAAGGCACTCCAGTTTCTTCTACCATTCTTTGAACTGACCATCTTGATATAAGTGAAAAAAATTGACTGAAGCATAAAATACCATTCAAATAAATAAATCTATAATGAAGGACAAAAACAAAAATTGGTTTTATAAATTCAATTTCTACTTTGCACATATATTTTTAACAGACTAGAAGAAAGCAGCCACCTCAAAGACCATCTGCACCACCAGCAAAACCTCCACCTCCAAAGAGACCACCAGGTGGACCTTCAGCAGCAGGTGCTCCAAGTGGAACAACAGATGCCTCAAGTGCTCTACAAAGACCATTGGGAGGACCATCTGCTTCAGGTGGACAAACAGGTAAAAAAAAAACCAATTTTATGTACAGTAAATCTTTAATTGATCATGAGGGGTGTGAGTGTTCAAGTGATCTAAAGTATCAGCTTATGGATCAAAGTGCCTCTTACAGCAGGTTCCAATTGTACTTGTGCAGATCATAGTGTAAGACAATTTAATTTAAATTTTCTAAAAATGGTGATTATCTCCTGGGGCACAGTAGCTGAATGTTCCAAAGCACCCACTTAATGTATTACCTCCTATGTTGAATTCTAGTGAATTGAGAAAGTTTGTCGGTTCTTTTACTGAAGATGGTTTTCTCCTGGCTCTTACATCATTCCTGAACTGACTGGCTCCATAAACATGTAAGCAAAAGATTCTTCACTGTAGAATAAAACACTGTTACTCTACTGTCCACCTGGTACTATGGAAGTATGGATTCCAGAACTGAGCACAAAAACCTCGACTTGGACAAAAAACCCTTCCACCATCTACAGCACCTACATATTTACATGCATTTATCATCTGAAAAACCTTTTCAGAAAAAAAGAGTTTTAGTAATAAAGAATATTGTTTAAAAAAATTATCTTTTTCCATTTTGTGGATCTTTTCTTTTACAATACCCTACAATAAGCTATTCTCTATATCCTATAAATGTTATTTTTTTGCAGCTCCAAAGAAGCCTCCTGCATCAACAAGACAGCCATTAGGTTCACAAGTAATTGGTAAAATAAAAGCCAAGAAAGCCAATGTCAAGGTAACAGTACTTATCTTTATAAATGCTTTAAAAATATTTGATTTAATTATAATTACACATTTTGAATTGATTTTAAACTTTCATTTTAATTACTATATACATACTGGTTAGCTTAAGTAAAGAGAAATGTATTATGCTTGAAAACTTTGATATGTATTGAACCTGATAAGTTTTGTAATGTTACGCAGTAAAATTTCTCTTAACCAGGCAATTTTTGAATGACATTTATTGTTCATTTTGGAGAAGAAACCCAACTATAAAGGCTCAGTTTAACTAAACATGCATGTATATGTGAAAACACGCAGAAAGGAATTGTCCAATATCCAAATGAATGTTAAAATCATAATAATAGAAAATGAGAACAAAATCTGGAAAATATACAGAAACCACATGAAAAACTTGATGCTGATTGCATCATATGTAAAATATATTTTTCCATCTGAATGATCATCATGAATTTACCTTAAATTTCTGTAGAAAATACCACATGATGCCCCCAAACATAATTATGATTTTCATTTGTTGATTTTTCCTTCTGTATTCATACCATTATTTGTCTGGCTTAGAGGGATTTTACAGTAAATAATTATAGATATTAAGTGTGAATGAGTATCAGTTTTAGTGCTACATGTAGCTGCCTGCATATTAGACAAAGAGTAATGCTCATACATATTGCTTTTGCAGGGATTTTGGTTTATGAAACATTAAATTTTATGTTATTGTACCACTGTGTAAGCACAATCATTCATGTTTAACTTGTATTACTGCCATTCTCACATTAAGTTCTCTATGTTTGCTTGTACAAATATACTACTGTCTGTACCTCTGTGTTTGTGACAGTAAAAATTGTAACATTTTCATAAAAGTTCAAATAAATTTAAATAATTTAGTACCATTCACTTACTTGAGCAGACATATTCCTAATCACTATTCACATCATTCATTACTTTATATATATTTCTTTAGAGAAAATAATGTTGCTGTTATGTAAAAAAAAAATCTGGAAAATGAAAATTTTGAAGAAAAAAAATCTGGCAAACGAAAATTTGAAATAAAAAAAAATCTGGCAAATGAAGATTTTAAAAACAAAAAATCTGGTTAAATGAAGATTTTGAAAATTAAAAATCTGGTTAACGAAAATTTTGAAAAAAAAAATCTGGTTAACGGTAATTTTGAAAAAAATCTGGCAAATGAAAATTTTGCACATACATGTATCTAATAAATCACCATGGCATCTGTTAAATATAGACATTTCCGCTTGTAAAACTTTCAGAACAACATTATTCTTTGGTAGTCAGGAGTGTGTATAGTAATGTTTTGTTTGACTAGGCACAATTAAACAAATTATACCCAATTTAATTTTAATGGATTTTCAATGAAAATTTTGTTACAAATTAATGACATAAACAGTATATATACAAATTTACAAACATTTTGTGGATATGTATTATAATATACTTTTCTAACTTACAAATTGATCATTGCATGTAAATTAACATTTTATTACTTGTATTACATAACTTTACATGTATTTAAATTTCAAATTTACCTTTGCTTCTACAACTTTATCAGATCTTCATAGTTCTTGTAGGCTAAGTCGTCTAAAATGTCAGCCTACAGACCACAGGGTCTCTCACTGCCTAGGTCCTAGTGTGTGAATGTTTGTTGGTTCTCTTGCAAAACTCTGGTGTTTTAACCAGGCATTCCAGTTTTCTCCATCATCTCAGAAGCTTAATTGGGGCATAAAACAGCATTAATCCACTAAACCCCTTGTATTTCTTGTATTTCTGTCCTGCTTGACCTATGATAGATATGTAATATATACAAAATTGAATCATCATTAGCATGTACTGTGATGAGATATGCTGGATCTTGTTCTTGTAATAGAAGACCTTAACATCAATAACAGCATTTCTATTGCATGTACACTCGTTCAGGTACAATGTACATGTATTTGTTCTCTGAACAGATTCTTTTTAACCCCAATATTAAATTAAGTTTCAACATTTTTTTAAAGACATTTATTTTAATTATGAAAATTTTCAATTTGCTGTAAATTCAAAAGTTGTTACATATTGTATATAAACAATTATCATTAGTCCTCCCAATTATTTTGCCAGCAATTCCTAAAGAATCGGCTTTTTTATGTATAAATACATCATGTACATTGTGCATGTATATCTACATGTATCAAAAAGTAAAAAAAAAACCATTATTAATGCAAGAGTCCCTATACAAATGTATTCATGTAGAGTAGATGGATATAAAATGTGATCCTGATTGATAGTTGATATTTCCACACATACAATGAATAGTATTTCACCATGTTAGAAGATATTTACGAACTTATGTCATTAGTTTTTACCAGTGTACCACCTAATATCATATAATGTCTGTGCAGAGCAATCATTGCCATTGGATATAGAATTGGTTCAGTTGATGTTTTCCTATAAAACCAACTTTATTCCAGGAATTTGTGATCTATACATTTTCGTAATGCTCAGCACTAATGTTAAGCCCCATTAATCACATAGTTTGCTGGCAAATCATATTTCTTTAGTAGAGAAACTGTTTTTGTTGAAAACTTTATTATGTCAAATTTAATTTTATTAATTATGATATATTATTGTTATTTAGATTTCAAATATTGGATTACCAACCAATGTTTCACATCACAGCCATGCTTCAAGTGTGGAAGAAGCACAAAAACTAATAGAGCAACTCATGGTATCAGGAAACCAGTCTACTTTGCCAGCCCCATTACTTCCTGGTACAAATGGTATGTATAAATTTTTATACCCCCTGCAAACAAAGTCAGTAATGTTTGAGGGCATCATTTTGTCCACATTCCCACATTCAAAAAAAAAAAAAAAAACCTTGGGTGATGAAGATAAAAATGAAATTTAAAATGACTGTCAATACTGAGAAGACAAGTAGCCTTAAGTTTACAGCTTTATTGATAAAGTTTAGATTTAATATACATATATAGAATGTACCTGTACAGCCATTTAACAGGTAGCATGCTTTTCTGATTTTTTTTGTTCAGTAAGTGTTCACAGAGTTTGCTAGTAAAGTGTAATTATTAGCTATTTCTACAAAATCACTTCAGTAAAATTGTGGAAAATCTTTGGTTGATTCATATTAAATTGTGTCTGGCATAAGTGTCCTAAATTGAAATGCATATTATAAAAGTGCTATTGATACTGGGCATCTTGTTATGAATTCCAGCCAAAATTGTATAGTGTCATATTTATGGTGTCACAGGGTTCGTACAGGCCTGGAAAAGTCCTTAAATTTTTAGGTTTGCCCTAAAAAGACCCTAAAAACAAGTCTGACCCTTAAAAGTCCATGAATTTATCCCGAAGGCCCTAAAAAGCCCTTGAATTTGGCCAGTTTGGTGTCTGTATTTTGATATTAAGTGGTTGAGAATAGACTGATATAGATAGATAAATTAAGTATTGACATGAGCAATTTAAAGGTACCTGGCCCTCTTGAATGCCCAACTTCAACCTCCACTTCAAGTGTCGCTACTACGAACACGTAAGTAATTGTTTCATTGATTTAATTGCCTTTGCACCAATATTTTGTTTGCTTAAATTGTACCTCTGGTAAGGCCTTAAATTTGCAAATAAGACCCTGAAAAGACCCTAAAAAGTCCTTAAAGTTGGAGTCTAAATGTCTGTACGAACCCTGTGTCATAATGATACTTTGTATCATGCAAGCTAAGGTTTAAAGCACTGTTTTAATGAAACAACTATAACAATAAGCATATAATTATATAGATGTGATTATTTTAATTTCCGGGTGTCTTTGGTACCTAACTGTATCTACTACTTTGAGTAAATAGAGATTTATTTACTTGCACACACATTATACACATATTTATTAAAAATTAATTTTTTTAAAGGTACAGATACAGCGATGCCACGTAGCAAAACCACAGAATTTATACCACAACAAAACCAGTCGATACCAGTCTTGGAAGCACCAAAGCCAATCCCTAGAGTACAAAGTGCTGGAAATATTTCAAAAGAAAATATGCAGGAGCAACCCATGAGACCCTCTAGAATAAAGGATAGTCCGACGGAAGAGACGAGCGACAAAAAGCCACAGCCTCGGCCCCGGCCTGCACCAAGACGTGATATACAAAGTTGTGGTGTAACAAATGAAGAGTCAGCTTTAACCACTCCCCCAGTACCCCAGAGTCGACCTGTTCCACCTCTACCACAGAACAAACCAACTGTTGAAAATAAACAAAATAATGAGATTATGGACTCGCCATTTCAGGACAATTTTACAGGAATCCGACCATCTATACCAGAAAGGACCATAAATCAGTTTCAAGATTCTAGTCAAATGAACTCTTTACTTGATGCACCATTATCACCAGGACATCAAGAACCTATAGAAGATGATCCATTTGATACAAGTTGTGTTCCAAACGTTTTTCTGAACAAGGCACCACCACCTGTTCCTCTACGGACAGTAAATGAACCTGTGAACTTAAATTTAAATTCTGAATTTAATCTGCATTCTAACAATGTGCAGTGTGTTCAAGATATAAGCAATCAGAATGAATTTAATACTCAACAGGATGATGCTACATTCTCCCCTCCTAGTCCAAAATTTAGTCCTCCATCTGTACCATTTGAATATGCTCCCCCTAGCCAACCTCCACCCCCACCCCTAGAGAAGACTCATACATGGACACTTTTGAGTTAAATAGTGATGACACAAGCACTCCTCCCCCATCTATAGCTCCCCCCCCCTCCAAGACCAAATATTACACAAACTCCTGCTGAAAATAATCTGCCCCCTGTACCTGCACGACCAAGTCAAGACCCAGAATTAAATAAGATGCCACCTGTTCCATCTCGTCCATCAGTGACACAAAATCCAAATTCTTATCCACAAGTTCCAGCAAGAACAAATGCTTTTCCTCCTGTACCGCCTAGAAGTTGAGTTTTACCATGTAAATCTGAAGCTAACCCCCAAGTCACAAATTTTATTGTATATGCATGATCATGACATAACATATTTGAAACAAATTACATAAAAAATAATTCTTTTGCAAATTTTGAGTTTAGTATCAAAATCAGATACATGTATTTTAATTGCTCTATAAGTTCTCAAAAGTGTATACCAGTATTTTAAATATCCGTTTGAGCAAATTTTTAAAGTTGGATTCAAATATATTTTGAAAACCCATTATACACAATGCACATGTTTATCAAAAACCTTGTGAAGCCATTTACAAATGCTAGCTAACAGATCAGAGGCTTAGAAGTGTGTATTTCAACTACTGCCTCATGTTTATGTGAACATGTATATCTGGCATGTAGGATCAGTCTAGTACATTTATGGATTTTGTGACAATAGTTAATACTAGTGTGTATACTGAGGTAGTTAATGCTAGTCCATATACTGGGTTTGTTATGTAGATGGCTTAGCTGTTTACTGCATCGTCATAATTATATATTATATAGTGATACAGGGCTTTTATAATTAATTATGTAGTTAATTCCAGTGCAATAATGATAAATTTTGCTATTTTATATATATTTGTTATTACTTTAATTTATATCTGGGTCTGTAAGTCATGTCCTCTGATACATGTGATAATCATGTGACTATGTCATACCTGTCAAGTCACATGCATTGCACATGTGTCGCACATTTTTAGGAGTAAATCATGCTCGCAGGCTAAGCTTAAAGATTTTAAACACAAGGAAACCCCTTGCGCATGGGTAGTTGAATGTGGTTCTATTAGATTATAATTTCATGCCATGAAATGCACAATAATGCACAGTTAAAAAAACCTTCCCCTGGCCCCCGAGCATGCCACTTTGTCGCTCACACCATCACAAGCTTGACTAAAAAAGGGCCTTGACATCTATACTATGACACTCACTTCGAAGGTAAATTGACCTTAGTTTTATATGATAGCGTGTGAATTTAAAATTAATATATAGCCTAAGGAAGATAAAGATGTATATGCACATCAAGTGTTCTTGCCAAAGGACAACATTCAACTCCCTGTAGTCTCTGCAAACACTTCGGCAATGTTTTGATCAAGTTAGATATTCTGTTGATCTCAACATAATCAAAACATTGCCGCAGTGTTTGAAACTGTGTCAACTCAATTGGTCTTTTGGAGTAACCAATGGTAACATTTTTCTCGAACATAATTTTGAAAGGAATTTATTCATATTTGGAAATTCAAGATGTAAAATCAAAGATTTAGAATGAGGCTTACAGACCCAGTTGATTTTGCATAATGTTAAATGTTTTATGGGACCAGTGATGTATGTTTACATGTTGAACATAAAATATTCATGTACAGTTAAACCTTGATAACATGAAATACAAGGGACTTTCATTTTTACACAAGAGTTATCCAGCATTTAAAATTTTGAAATCCAAAACAACAAAATGATGAATTTTAGTGATATATTTATTGTATTTGAAAAAAAACCAACAAATATTTCAGTTATCGAAGTTATAGACTATTTTTTCGTGTATAACCAGATAATGGTCAGACAGGAATTTTATGCTTTTTCTGCAGTGAAACTTTTTTTGTTGTTCTCATGTTTGCTTCTTCTCATAGTCTGACTGGTAGTTTGAAGCTCGTGATTATTTGTCGACCATGAAAATTGGTTATTTACCCCTTTCTGATATATTTGTTTACACATGTACACACAGCACATGTATCAGTAGTTGTGTTTGTTTGTGATAAGTGTTAAAAGATTCCCATGTATAATGTTAGTGAATGTTATTTGTTAAATCACACATTTGTCAATGTGTTTAATGTAATGATGCATTCCATGGTGGTTAAGTGGTTAAGGAATCCATTTTGTAATTGTAAAGTGTACTAGTATTATTATTGTGGGTTTGATCTTGTTCACAGGTTAGTTTTATTTCAAAGACTGTCCTACATTAATCATTAGATCATAAAATATTGGAACCCAAAGTCAATATTGATCAGTGGAATATTTGTACTTACATTATGTAATACTTAGTACTTAATATGCAATGTATAAAGGTCGTCCATGATCTGATGGCAGAGCAGAGTTTATAAACATGTACAAGTTTAAATAACCATGTATAATCATGCCAACTTGTGCTTTATTTGTTACAAACTGTATACTTTGTTATCAGATCATGATATACTTTATACCGTGTTGTTGTTGTTGTCATATCATTCCAGTTATTTGTTAGAAATATGTTACACCATGTTTTGTATTACTGTTAGATGAAGTTTGTGATACTTAATACTAGGGCTGTGTATAAAACAAAGTCACACTACCGGCTTGGTTCCAGAATCATTCACAATTCACCTAAAATGAAAATTCAACATGTTATCACAATATTCTGGTTGGGTGAAGGTTATTTCATAATTCATGCAGGAAGTTTGACATCAAGGAAACTGAGTAGAAATGGGTATTCTGGATTTGAGGTATGAAATTTCATTCAAAATTCATTAGTAATATTTCATTTTAGCTGAAATTAGTCAAATGTTTGTGAAACTGGTCAATGTTAATCTTGTAATTAACCCAGAAGCATGTTGGGTATATATGGCTAGTCAGTGTCCATATAGATCAAATATTTATAAATACAATGTATAAAACCTGTGAGGTTTTGGTTGGTAGTTCAAGGTTAGATCTAGAGATCAAGGAGTCTTCCAATATTTGGAATAAAAGTGAATAGATACATTATGCACTGTAGTCTGTTGTTGTACCCTTTTAAAACCTTTTTTTTAGCTTTCATTTGTGTTACAATTTTTAGTCACTAATTTGAAAATAAATATTTGTGTTTATTTGTTACTGCTGTACTGTGTGATATTTGTGCAGAAGTGTTATTTCCATTGGATATAGCATCATATCAGTTCACATTTTCACATAAAGGTTTTTAAAATGTCTCATGCAAATGTAGAGGGGTGTTGATCACATGGTACAGCAGTGAACTCCACCTTGTTACCAGTTATGTCTGTCTGCCGACACTGGTTTTCTAGCCAGTTATGTCAGTCTGCTTACACTGGTTTTCTAGCCAGTTATGTCAGTCTGCTGACACTGGTTTTCCAGCCAGTTATGTCAGTCTACTGACACTGGGTTTCCAGGCAGTTATGTCAGTCTACTGACACTGGTTTTCCAGCCAGTTATACCAGTCTTCTGACACTGGTTTTCCAGCCAGTTATGTCAGTCTGCTGACACTGGGTTTCCAGGCAGTTATGTCAGTCTACTGACACTGGTTTTCCAGCCAGTTATACCAGTCTTCTGACACTGGTTTTCCAGCCAGTTATGTCAGTCTGCTGACACTGGGTTTCCATCTGCTGACACTGGGTTTCCAGCCAGTTATGTCCGTCTGCTGACACTGGTTTTCCAGCCAGTTTGGTTTTCAAGCATCATAGATCTATTATTGGTTGTTAGCACACCTGTTTCATTCAATGTATTGAACAAAGGAATACATAGACCTTGTGATAGCTTATGATTATTTTGATTCAAATGCATGATGTCTCTAGGGTGTGCCAACTAACTGTATACTATTCTCTGGAGTTCATATTGATTTTTTTTTGTAGGAAAAGAATGTTGATGATCTGATGGCAATGTGCCGTGTCTTTTTTATAACGGATGAAACAGCAAGTTTTATATGAAGACAACATTATGACCCTTGAAGATAAATCTGTGTTTGTGATACTTTGTACACAAAGATCACAGGTGATCCCAAACCATGAAATGATTTTACCCCTATAATTTACTTTATATACATCAATAAATTTTGAACAAAAATTATCCATGGGTCTCATTAATTTTTTTAGAAAAAACTTGCAAACTCATGTTGACAACTTGTGTACGGCTACCTTAGTACTCTATTGAAGAAAGATTTTCATGTTTCAAACAATCTGCCATTAGATTATGAAGAATCTATACCTACATTATTCATGTTTTGTTTATTTCTGTTTATTTTCAGAGCTGTTGTTTACTTTTTTACCTCTAGTTTAATGTGAATTGTTTACAAAAATGTGCAAGACCAATGTAAAATTGTGTTTTATTTTCAGTCATAATTGTTATGTTTACATTTTCTAATTTATGTGAAATATCATTGGCTGCTGTGATATGTAGATTAAATAATGTCAACCAATCAAAGTTTGTGTTTCATTATTGTATCACTAGGTATAGGCAAACAACATTGACCTGTCTGGTTGACCTTTGATTTAAATATTTATGATGGACCAGTACATTTATAAAAAGGGAACACGTGTTTAATTCATCTACGTCATGGGAAACATGCAGTGTGTGTTAACTAAGAATAATTAAATGTCCGATGTAATGATTGGATTATCGTATATGTGAATACTTAAAAGTTCCCAATGAAAGGTCAACCTGACAGGTCAATGTTGTTCGCTTATAGTTAAGATTTTAATTTTGTATTGTTTTGTGACACGTATTTCAAATAACAAGAGCTATTTGATTGCAGGTCTCTCCTGAGAAGTGTCTCTTTGTTGTGGAATGGTTCTTACTATACCACCTCTACCACTCACTCATAAAAAAATTTAAGAGAATATGATAAATCAATCTGAAATTGCCACAAAATTATCTTCATTGATACCTTGGGGTCATTTTGTTAGCTCGCTAAATTATTAGCCTCCATAAGCATGCACTAGAAGATTGTGGACCAAACACACTTGGACCACATGTATTTGGTCAGTAAATATTAAACAAAACATACCAGTCCGTGTTGCATTTTGAGTTGTCAAGTTACTGATGTTGCCACTTTAATTTGTCTTTCACTTCTAATTTAAATGTACCAGTACATTTAATATTTTAGTGTTTTGGTACTTAAATTCCAGTTTCTGGAGTACTTAGTTCATATGGATGTTGAGGTTCAAGTTAACAGGGTCTGCAAGTCTATTTATTTATTGATCAGCTTAATTTTCTGAATGTATATAATCACAGTAAGTGGGGCACGCTAAAGAACACTCCTTGCACAATACCGTAAGCATACTGCAAAGGTAAAAATTTCTGAAACTTAAGTATAACTGGTAACATTTTGATATAAGTGAAATATTCTTGACTGGTTTGTAAAACAACATTTAATCAATCTACAGAAAAATATCAATCCTCATATATGTACATTTGCAAATGTGTTTTATTAATTATACCCATAACTAAAATTAAATAACAACTTAGCCTTAAAAAATAATATTACATTATATCTTTGACTTCCTAAAAGTAAGGATAATATCTGTGAGGAGAACAGCACATTTTGTTTGCATATCTAGTTGAAAAGTCTAGTTCTATTCTGCTAAAATGCAACATAATATTGTAATAAATCATACTGTATTTAACATAATTAATACTTATATTATGTCATATTTTAGCAAGATAGTGGATAAATTACAAAAATAAAAAGGTATGCCATAACGTCTTGTAATACATGTACCTTGTACCTTCTGGGACTACCTATCTAGTCAAGGGTCTCGGTAGCCAAGTGGTCTAAAGTGTGCTCATGCACAGAGCCTCTCACTTCTCTGGTTTGAATCCTGCTTGGGACATATCCTCATGTGAGTAAGTTTGTCAAAAGTCTGATTTTAAGTGGGCAACTTGGATGGCCTTTATAGACGGGTTTGACTATACAAACTGTAAATGGAGAAAAATTAATAACCTGAAGAATGCTTAACTCCCAGGGATGAAAAATTTGTCTGAGGATTGATAGGAATATAATGTCTTAAATACTGTATACATGTACTATACATTTACATATAAATTATGAAGTTGTAAATAGCAAGTCATTCCATTCTATATTCATGCTGAAAAACAGCTAATGGCTGGTACAACTTTGCAAAACAAGAGGTTTTCAAAACAAAATAATAAAGGGGGAGGGAATGTGATTAATATGTATTGCACGATAATATAATATTAAACAATACAAATTACATCACAATTTCTGAAGCAGGAGTCGTAATGTGTATACTCCTTTTTAATAATATCAAGTGGAAATTAAAACTGGTAATGGGGAAATACTGTTCCTCTCTCACTTGAAACTTACAAATGTGTAATTTTTGAGCAGCTTGGGATAAGTATAGGATATGTACTGCCAACAATAAATTCCAATAAACTTTATACAATAATAATCTTAACAATATGACTGTAGTTAACATCAATACAAATTGTTGGTAGCTTTCATTTGCTCTTCAAAATTTCTTCTTTTAAACTGAACAATACCAAGTGTACTGACTGAATCTATACACCAAACTGAAAACTTCATGAAAAATTGAATGTTTAAATGTTTTCATAACTTTTTAAGTTTATATAGTACAGGTATTTTCTTTTTATTCTTGATATTATGATCTTATTCACTGCTGTTCCATTCAACAAAAGCTCCTTTATTTCTCTTCTTACAATTTGTCTTTTTGTCAGTTTAGTTTTTCTTGTGTTAAAATCCAGTTTACCTGTCTTTACATCTTGTTTCACTTTTGTTCCTTCTTTTCTTTTTTAGACTTTTTAGCTTTCTTTTTTAATTTTTCTGTTTTCTGTTCTAATTCACTTTTTTGTTTATCATCAATTTCATCATTTAAATCTTCATTCTTTGACCTTTTAGCTTTCTTTTTCTTTTTCTTGCTTTTTGTGCTTTCTTCCATTAGTTCCTCCTCAGCTGATGATTTGCTCATCTTTGGAGAAGGGCAGTCTGAAATGTCCTCATTCTTCCTTTTCTTTTTATTCTTTTTGGTATTCACTTCTTCATTCTCTTCAATGGTTACTTTTTCATTCTTATTTTTCTTTTTCTTTTTCTTTGACTTTTGTCTCTTTGTGTTACCTTCATTTTCTGATGAACTATCACCTCCTAATGTAAAAGACACATTCTTGTTATCACTATCCATCTCTTCTTCATTTTGAAATTTATTGTCACACTCTAAATTTTCTCCTGTTGTGACACTATTATTAAGAGTTTGTCCACTCTCCTTTTTCTTTTTCAACTCTGCCATTTTTCTAGCGAAGTATTCCTGAACACTATCTGTGCTTTTGACTATATTAATACCATGTGATTGGTCATCCGGATCTTCATCACCTGAATTATCCTAAAATCATAATATAAATAAACATGTATTTCAATGCAATAATACTCATTTAGAGGCCAAAACAGAATCAAAGTACAGAGAGTGCTGAAATACAACTTGTGTATCCAATACAGTAGCTCAGTTATTAAAAGTAATTGCTCTGTGGGTGGGATGCCTGGGCAGATTACACCTGAGACCTGAAATCTACATTACTGCCAGTATTTATTCACAAAGCAATTCCCATTTAAAAACAAAAGTCACATCATCTTTATATGCAGACCTTAAAGTCAAGTGTCATGGCTGCTACTAATCATACTTTATGATATCTGTATGAAATCTTCCCAGGTCGAGACACATGACCAAGTTTAAAAGCCGATTCAAGGGTCATGGGTTAGGGACATATCACACAGTGTGGTTTAGGCCCAAAGCCAAGTATGAAATTTCACATTGCTCCAGTCCACTCAAAGGGGGTTAACCTTGCCATGGTGTTAGACTCTCAGGTATTCCAAATCACTGAAGCTAGGATAAGCACCAACCTGATGATCCTACAGACTCAAGACAGACTTTACTCTTTTCAAATTGCAAGGGGATACATATATGATTTTATTTACAACCGATCTGGTTAAGGTAACATAACATTTCAGAAATACTTACAGCAGATTGAGTTAATGGAGTATTGGACTCTGATTTACTTTTTCTTTTACCAAATATACAATCTAAATCCTGTTCTGATCTCGATGATAAATCTTTTCCTTTTGTAAATTTCATATAGCTAGAAAAATATAAACATACATTCAAATGCAATTTGTAACTTGAATTTTAATTCATAACATCTTACAATAGGTTTAGTAACATCCTACTTGATTCAAGAAAGGTGAAAGCTTTGCTATAACATATCAGACACTAGGAACAGTAACCTACACAAGTGACTTTTTGACTCAAAAATCAATCCCACATAAAAACTGAAAACAGGAGATCAAGGGTTTAAACCTCAGTTGGATCATACATATAATTTTTTTAGATACTGTTTCCTCGCCTGGTTCTCGGTATTAAGAGGACCATATATGGATTGATTCAGCCAGTGTCAGTATTATGTGTGACTGGGAGAGTGGTATATTTGTCTGCAAGGTACTGATTCTGTGAGCTAGAACCTTAAAGCCACTCTGAATGACTGTTAGTGTAATGCTGATCATTAAACACATATGCACATCTCGCACATAAATGAACTTGTTCATAGATTAATCTTTAGACTTATTAGAGATTATTAAACTTGTTACGCATCACCAACGAAACCAAAACCACAATAACCCTTAACATACTATCAATGTATGAATTAGTAAACTAAAAGATTTTTGAATTTGTGTTAAGGGGGATCAAGTAGGCATCAGCAAAGGGGGTATTTCAAATATTTCATATATAAAACTGATTTTTAACTTTAGTGTCGCTAGATATGTTCCTTAATGTTAAAAAAAATCACTATGCACTAATTTTTAAAAAAATCTTTAAAACTGAATTTTTAAACTGAAACTTTTTTAAAATTATGTTCATCCATCAAAACAAAAATAGTTTTACCATGGAGGACCTTATAATGTTTATTTTAATGCATAATTTCAAAGATTTTTCAAAATGATTACAATGCTGTGTTTTCTATCATTAAGTAATATATCTAGTAACACTAAAAGTCAAACATAGTTTTATTTATAAACATATCACAAAATTTCTTCCGAAACCTACTTTCATCCCCATTAAAGTCAACCAGCTTCACAAACTTGATAGAAGGTTTTACTACTTTAGGTCACTGTGACCTTGAATGTTGATGCTGGTCAAGGTCAATAAATTTGCAAATATAACAGGACTTGGGCCTGACAACATTTCTGCTAAGTTTTATTGCCACACATGGAACTTGGCTTGATTGATGTACTACTGAATCTGGAGAAGACATAATTTAATTGAACAGTTTATGAAACATAAAGGACAAATGATGGCAAACGAATAAGCATTTGAATAGCTCACCTTAAACATTCACTCAGGTGAGCTAAAAAGTCAGGTGCAGATCCTTGATGTCTTCACAACAACTATGCTAATTTTTCGTTCCTTATTAATGATTATATACATAACTGTATGAGAAATTGATATTACTATGCACCGGACAGAGTAGAGATAAATCAATTTATCTTACAATTAATATGTATTTTGTAAATTTGTTTTACCGTAATCCATTCATTTTTTAACTGATACAAGGGTGTCTGCTACAAGATTCTGTATCAGGCATGCCTGATACAAGGTCGCATGCGTTTGTTCGCTGACTACTTCAGATTCTTAGTAATGATGTCATCAGATTGGAATGTAAGGTAAACAAAGATCAGGAATTTCCCCTAGATTCTGTCATGTCAAGACAAATGAATGCAGTTAAAAACTAGGACAAATTTTAAAAAAATGTCCATCATCATCCGAAAATAAAACAGTAACATGTAATTCTTGGCAACATAATTCTCTAAAAGCTTGTTGATCACAGGTCTGATGTCTATAATGACATCCAATGAACTGGCACCCTCAACCTTGATCTGCATTTTATACTGTGACGTTACACACCCTAGATATCCATCAAAAAAAATAGTACATACTAGATCTATGTTTAACTTTAATTAATAATACTAGATTTTTGCTAAATTTGTAAACATTGTAAGTCTCTTCTTGTCCCCATGACACACCACGACTCGCTGCACAGCGGCTCGTTGTGATATCGCCATGGGAACAATACTTGACTCTGATACAAATACTGTATATACATAAGATATAAAAAATATGTATGCATCCCCTTCCCCTGATGTGTAGTGACGGGGCAAAAATTATTTTCATGCTCTTAACTAGAAAATTGCTTTATTTCTGAAACAAAACAGAATATCTACTGATTACAAGTCTCTGCTCTTGGTGAATGTCCAAAATTATTTCCATAGTATGCCTCACAAAATTTGATGTATTTCATATTCGTAAAAGCAGATCATGGGGTTGACATTTGACCTCACTTAATTGTAAGCATTATTAATATTATACTTACTGAACTCTGCTCCTAGATGTCTTTGATTTGACCTCTAAACTTTGAACTTTGTTCTTTTCTTCTGCAAACTTTTCTTCATCATTAGTTTCTGTGTTCTGGTTTAAGTTGCTGAGAAGTTGGTTAAAGTCATCTTGATGTGCTATCCAGTTATCTGCGTGACTCTTACTGCATCCAACACCTAGGGAAAAAATTATCCAAAAATTATAATACTAGACTGCTAGTACAAGTATTTCTGTCACAATTTTATATTAACTGTTTTGTAGATCATAATTATTTGGTAGAAGTTTTAAAATCTCAATTCTATGCATACAGATTTAAATGCATACAATACACTTGAGAATATTTATTTATTAGTATTTTCAGCTGGGTTTTTTATCATTATTTTTTTTTTAAATCAAACATTTTACACTTAAATAAAACAAATCTTATTCAATATTATTATGAGTTGTATAGTATATGGATCTCTTGGTGTTGTCTTACATTAATTGCTTATGAAACTGCTATTTAAGTCATCAATAAGTGGAATTAGTTGCACAATGGCATGAGTCAATTACAATGTAATCAAGGACATTGAAGACATTTTAATACAAAAGTAGTTTTAAAGAGAAATGGAGCAGCAAATATATCACTGAGAATTTATTTTTGATTTTGGTATTTGAAAAATAATGACGAAACTGTCAAAAAGGTTTATTTACACGATTGTAATTATAAGGATTGGTGTTTTGCATTTTTCACGAAAGTATGAAATGTAAATTAAGGCAAAAGTGCGAATCAATCATTTGAAATTGAAAACAAACGTCCATCCTTACAAATATGACTTACAATCGAAATGGAAATTTAGGCTACATTAAGATGATTAGTTTCAAAAATTAAAAAAAAAATTAAAAAATAAAAATCATAAATGGCAGTATATATAAAAAACTTTTAGTCAGAATGGTGATTAGTTGATATAGAGTACAATTATTGATTGAATTGGGTTTTATGTCACGGTCAAGAATATTTCACTTATATTGAGACATCACCAGCTATAGGTGAAGTGGCAGAAATTTTTACCTTTGCAGTGCACTTGCAGCAATGTACAGGAAGGGTTCTTTAACTTGTCAGGCCTGCCATGACACAGAACATCAGTTTTTAAGGTCTCTTCCAAAGGACCCTGTAACTAATTTCTAAATGCCGAGTTTTTGGTGAAAGAACAGTCACTACCTATTTCTAAGTTTTGGTCAGACCCCTGTCACGATTTGAACTCAAAACCTTCCACATACAAGGCAAGTAAGGCTGAAACGTTTACACGTGTACATGATACAGTTTCGATTTTGACCTGTAAACGTTTACAAAGATAGTAAACGGTTAAACGTAACCTTTGACCGCCATATTGGACTACATTAATGAAGTGTAATATAAAATACATTGTTCCGTTTTTGTCTACTTTTCATTGTCAAATAAAACAATAAAAATATACTTTGTTGTTTAATCATTGAGTTGTCATATTACTGATTGAGTCTGGAAAATAGCTAAAGAAAAACGGAAGGTCTGAAATTGGGGAATATTTTGAAGTGATTGATGGTGTGTCGGGAAAACAAAAGTTAAAATATTATGTCTGTTGTGTAAAATGGTACTCAGTTACATGGGTTGTAGCACAGGTGATGGCTAATGATCTCAAACATGGTTCTGTTGATACCAAATCAAATAATAAAGTGTTTAAATCCAGACAGTTATAAATGCCTATAAATCTCCGATAAATGGGTGAAATGTACACAGAAGTGTGCGAGACCTTTGACCCATACCTGATGGGGGAAGGTTTCAAAAATCGGCAACTATTCTTCAGCTAGTAATAAATTTGCCGATCAAATTATTAATGTGACAAGTTTAAATTCCATCCATTAATTTATTTGATATGGATTAATGTTTGGATTTTGAATATAAAACTGTTTTATGTTAGAATCATTGATTAAACTGAAAAATAATTTGGAGTTTTAATTCATGTTACTTTGAGAAGACCCATCGGAAGTTGATTTGTCAGTTATTTAGTTACGCATTAGTTGCACAGGTAAACAAATTGACTAACTGAAAGTTCATCGCTGTTGATTCTTATTCCAACCTTCATTCTTTGTGATGACCAATTTGATAATTTATGGCATTAAATCACAAAATAATAATAAAAATTGATTATAATACAGAGTTCATATTAACTACCTTAACTGTACCAATGTTAAATACCTGGCATTATGATTGTTTACATTTTTTCCATGCATTCTAGCATTCATCGTGTAAACGGTTTCGTTTCGTTTACTGTCAATCGTGTACACGTTTACATATTTTGTAAACGTTTCAGCCTTAAAGGCAAGCATTCTACCAACTGAGCAACATTAGTGGTGGTAAAGAGTACAATGAAGAATGATCAATATATTGATAATGTATCTACCTCTATTGTCTCCTTTGACAGAGACTTTGACATGTTCTGTTTTTCCATCTTCTTTTGCACCCAAACCTTTACCTTTGGCCCAGCCAAACTTTTCCATGATCTTTTGGCCAAACTTGGAGTCATCTAAAACAAAAGTATACAAAGGACTACAATAAAACCAGAGGTCACCAAAGGGATGCCAAAACAAAATTAAAGAATAGACAAATGCATTTATTTGGTCCAAGAGTTTATGGCCACTAACCACAAAACTCCTGATTTGGATGCTAGTACCACTAATCAGCCCACTAAACCCCCATTTATTTTAACTTTTGACTTGTTAAGGTCACAAACCCCCAACAAATCAAAGATTAAATTTAAAACGGAGGTTTAATTGGCCGATTAGTTGGACTACTGGATGCCCAGCAATTAATGGTTACATGGAGTCTAATGGTTTGATTCCAGTAAAACATGCTCGTGGGAGAAAATGTAGCATTGGTGATCCCACAAACAATTTAAATTATTCAGATTATGGACAAGTCATCATATGCATTGGATATATCTCCTATTAATGGGTCCTACAAAAAGGACTTCCCACATGACATGCCAAAAGATCCAACAGAAACCACCATCTGAAATGGTTTATAGAGAAACAGCCTAATTTAAGACTTCAGACATACAGGTTACACATCACTTTTTCTTATGATGATCAGTTCTCATTCAATGTTACTTGTGCAGTTGTGGGGTAGGCACTGGGTGAGGCCTTGCCTAATGTCATGAATTGGATTGACATGAAGACATGAAGACATGAATTTATTTATACGATTTCCTTTATTGTCGCATTAAATGAAATGATATCGATATATAACGATTGTATTTAATCATTTTTTATATTTAAACAAATTTTATAACAATTTTAATTAATTTTGAAGTATAAAACACGTCAGACGGGTCAAAGGGGAGGTAACTGGAATGACATGAATTTCCTGTCAATCGAATATCGGTATCATCTACCATTTGTTTGAGTGAAATTCAATATAAATTTTACATTTTTACTACCTTAAATGTTTAATAATTTATTAAAATTACAATTAATATTGCTTATCTTATACCTGACTAATTAATTGAGGCCCTCTCAAATAGATATAAATGCTAATCTGATTGACATGAATTCTTGTCATCTGTTGATGAGATGTAAAGGCATATATATATTTATGAATAAATATAAATAATTATGAATAATTCGTTTAAATTGTGTAATTTAACATGGCACATGGCTTTGACTATGTTCAAAGCTTACTGAATAATGTTCAAAGCTCACTGTTTTTTGTTCACTCTGATTAGTGAACTGGTACAACCACACAAGCTGTCAGTATACTGTAGGGAAAAAAGAACATCCCCAAAGCTGAACCAGATATATAAAACCATTGGAATTTTTGAAAAGGGTATCATCAGAAGTTATTGTGTTCAGTGCTTAGTATCGTAGTATATTTTACCATACTTTTTTAGTAGCTTAGTTTTTTTATAGATTAGTATTTAGTGCTTTTATCTTTAGTAGTTTTCTGCATTTTGGTTCTTTTTCATTTTTGATTTTCAATTATTCATTTTTATATTTCTTATCATGGCTTTTAATGTTTTAATTGCAGGTCATTCTCAGGCAAAATATTTTGATACTGAGATAGAGCCAGAAGGTAATGTATCTGTTGTAAGTTATTCCGGATACAGAGTCGAGGAGATGTGGGAGATGATAATTTATTAAAAATTGATATCTAAAACATATTTCTTATTTAAATAGTTTTTTATGCTTAATGATAATATTTATAATTTAAATGGAAATCATATGGTTAATATTTACTTCATTTTAAAATTTAGAAATCTTTTTAAATACTTATTATTTCAAATTATTAACATTAAAGCATAATTTCATATCTTAAGCATTTTGCCTATTTAAATAGTTTTCAATACTTTTAATCATAATTATATGATTTCTATTCCCCAGATGTCTTATAATGTCTTACTGATTAATAAATTCATATTGTTTTATAGATTCAGTATTTATTTGAGACATGAGTTTCCTGTCACAGGTAAAAATAATCCCCTTAGTTTTGATTAATAACCCATTATACTGTATACTGAAGCCATGTGTCAAGGGACAGGTATGACTGCAATCAACAAATAGTTAATTAAATTAGACACCATTTTGAGGTTTTATTAGTCAATGACTAATTAAAATGAATCATACTTACTTTTTCATTTCATTAAATGACAATATTATAAAACTATAATTTTTGCCATATTATATAAAAAATTAAAAATTAAAAAATTGATTTTATGAAATAACTCATTTATTAAGTGTTGTATTTGTAAATGATTACTATGGTTTTGAAGTTTGAGTTAAATATAAAATTTATATAGAATTTAAACGCCTCTTCGAAATGAAATCTTTAGATGAACCTGTTTATCTTGTTTATGATACAACATTCAATCTTGGTAATTTTTTTGTGTCACCAATTGTTTTTAAACATTCATTGTTCAATGAGACTCCAGTCATACCACTTGCTTTCCTTATTCATGAAAGAAAATATCAAAAAACACATGAAGAATTTTTCAGTTTCTTATTGGAAAAAATACCACTCTTGAAAAAAAACCAATATGTATTATTTCAGACAGGGAAAGGGGAATTACCAATGCAATCAAATCTGTTCTTCCTAATTGTCAAATTTTACATTGCTGGAATCATATAACAAGTGATTTTAAATATTGGCTTCAAAAACATGGGTGTGATTCTTCTGAATTAACTGTCTATATAAATGATTTGAAACAAATGTTGCAATGTGAAGATGAAGAGAGTTTTCAAATATTACAACAACAGTTAACTAATAAATGGTCACAGTCAGTTTTAGATTATTTTGAACATAATTTAACATTTGATATTCTAAATTATTCTGGCAAATGGGTAATCAAAAACAACCAGGGATATATGATCCATACTCAGGTCACAAACAACATATCAGAAAGTATGAATTCAGTTTTAAAGCGTTTGAATAATTGGCAAGAAGTTCCTGTAGACATAATGGCTTTAAGTATATACTTTCTTCAAAATTTCTATCAATTTGAAATTCTCAGAGGGATGGCTGGCATAGGAAACTATAAACTGAAAAATATTTTTGGACATTATAAAATTCCAAAAGAAGACTTAATTCTGTCACAAAAAGTAATAGATCCAAATGAAATTGTCAACCAGATCAAATCATTAAAACAAAATATTTTAGTCCAGGATTGTCCAGATGAAAAAAATATTAACATCGATAAATATGATCAAAATTGTAATACTAATAATGATGAAAGAAAACAGTTAGTTCAAGAGAACAATGAAATACCAGTAACAAAAAATTTAAGTCAACAAGCTCTGGCCAAATCTTTAGTCGAAAAAAATCATGTCACTTTGGTGCCCAGCATGAATGCTTTTATGGTAAAGGGAAGTAATGATGTAAAGTATTCAGTAACACTCTATCCCAAAGAATCTTGTCAGTGTCCGTCAACAAACGTATGCTATCACATTTTGGCTGCTAAAATGACTATTTGAATGGATATTTCTGAAAAAAAATAGAGTTATTAATTTGAGACAATTATCAAAAAATAGCAAAAAGGGAATAGATAAAATGACAGGTAAGAAACAACCAAGAGCTGGTGATTATGACCAAGAAGTAGTTGCAGCACCCGATTCTTTAGCTGTATTAAATAAACAATCAGACCAAATACCAACTAATAGCGAACATAACGACTTACTTACAGAACCTTTAAAACAAAATGATGAAGTTACTAATGACAAAATCCTTGATTTGAATTCAGAATATAAAACTCCAAAAACAACTTTTAAAACAATTTTAAAAACACCTTTATCTAAAAGAAAATTAAATTATGAAAACAGTCCAAAATATACTGTCAATAAAACTAAATTGCCTGATATAGAAATAACAAAATCAAATTTACCAGTTAAGAAGAGGAAAATAGAGTTTGATAAGAAAAGAAAAAGAAACAGAAAAAGTACACCCTAAACCATTGCCTTGGGTTGGATTCTTAACAAGAAGAAATCAATTTCCTATTTAATATCTTGAAGCTGTTCATGCCGAAAACCTGATTCATACGAAGATATGGTTGGTTGTGCTGGCAAGAATGGCAGAAAACATTGTGATGTATGGAAGCACAGGTCATGTGCTGGTTTGAATAATGATACAGATTGGTTGTGTGATGAACATGAACAGCTATAAGATATGGATAAGACCTAGTCTGAATCAGTTGCTGCAACTCGGTCATAATCACTAGCTCTATAAATACAGTTTTTTCATTTCTAATCATTTGACTCAAAACACAGGAATTATTTATTAATTGAATTTATCAATTATATATTCATATGACTAAAAATACAAGAATTATTTATTAATTGAATTTATCAATTATATATTCATATTGTATATTTTTACATAAGGGAAATAATTTTTAAAAAATAATTAAAAAATGAATTTAAAAAAATATGGATCCTTTGAGAACCACGTCCACGCCGTAGGATCTGGAAACATGTAGAAGTATTTATAGATATTACTACATGGCTAAGAGTTCTCACCAGTATGAATAATCAATCTAGGACAAGAATTCATGTCAATCAGATTTGCATTCATGTCAATTAAAAATCACGTCAAACAGATCATTCTTGTATAGTATAACAATATTTGTGTTATGAATAACTTATTAAATATTTAAAAAAGTAAAAATGTAAAAATTTATATTGAATTTCACTCAAACAAATGGTAGATGATACCGATATTCGATTGACAGGAAATTCATGTCATTCCAGTTACCTCCCCTTTGACCCGTCTGACGTGTTTTATACTTCAAAATTAATTAAAATTGTTATAAAATTTGTTTAAATATAAAAAATGATTAAATACAATCGTTATATATCGATATCATTTCATTTAATGCGACCATAAAAGGAAATCGTATAAATAAATTCATGTCTTCATGTCAATCCAATTCATGACATTAGGCAGGCCCACTGGGTGACATATTCTTTAAATTTGATGGCCGTCATTTTATATTGGATATGGTTTCAAATAAGATTTGTTCCACGTGTTTACTAAATGTTCATGGAACTGTGGTTTGGTTTTTACCATTGCTCCAATTTGCCCCTCTTGGGTTAATCGAAAATTTCTGTTTCACACGTGGACCCGCAAGCATTGTAGTGTTGTAATACACCTGTCATGCGCTTCGTTTTGTTTACTTCCGGGGGTTCGAGAAAATGAGTTTAAAAGAAATCGTTTCATTCGTTACAAATTTTACATTTCGTTATACATAACCAATCACAAGGCTTGTAAGATGCAGTTGGAGTTTAAAGGTCACAATGTATGGAAACGCATCTGAAAACGCACCCCCTAACGGTGATTTTCTTGACCAATCCAATACGCTGACATATGAATAAACCAATCAACGACTTGCTGTGCTTTGTACACAGTGAACAGCTAAATTTGAAATGTGTGAACACTGACTGACTCTGAAGACACTACCTGCATTTTGTCTGTGCGAATTTCAATTATAAAATTAGAAGAGGGTTGCAACAGCACGACCCAAATATTTTTCAACGTCTTCTTAAATGGTTATTGAGATTTAATTTTCCACCATGTCAAGTGCGACGAGAAAAGATGAACTTAGAAAAGAGATACCCGACATGATTCTGGATCCCCTTTCTGGAAAACGGTATTTGAAAGGGAGATTCCTTGGAAAGGTAAAACGACTTGTCACCAGTTATATGTGGTCATAGTTTTTATATGTAAAAAGCATACCGATAAAGCATATGCAAATTATTTGGAAGCTTTTTTGTTTCAGAAAAAGTCCTGAGAATCTCCAGGTAGAACTGTATTTTTCAAAATGTGCATGTTTGGGCATGCAAAGTAGCCATATTTGGTTTATTCGGCTTTATAAAAATATATTTTTTTCGGCCGAGCAGACGATTTTTCTGAAAGAAAAACCATCATTTAGACGTTAAAAGACAAAATTCGCATAAAAACTTCAAAAAAAATTTCAATTAACAACTCCATTTCAACTCAAATTATTCTGTTGCAAGAGGAAGCCTTACCCACCCTGTTGGGATCAGCAGTTCACAATTTTTTTGTGACAGCAACATGATTTGTTGAATGAAACTTGTTAAAAAATAGCATGCAAACATAACTGTTCCTAATAACTACTGTAACAACATTCACATGGGCATTTGCAATGTGTTGGGTTGCTTGTTTCAATGTGATAATCCCTATGTACTGTATGTTTGCATAGAACAGTAATGGGCATGGAATAAAAAAATTGCGTTCTTCTCATAACTCAGGAAATATTGCAAAAGGAATGATTTCCATACAGAGGGATTTCGTCAGTGTACCATGTGATACACTGAATTCAAGTCAATTCGCCCCACGGTAAATTCACCCCCGTCAAATTCGCCCCCACTTTCAACAAATTCGCCCCTATGTCAAATTCGCCCCTATGTCAAAATCGCCCCCTTTCAAAATCGCCCCCACTTCTTGCAAAATTCGCCCCCACTGTCAAAATCGCCCCCAATTTTTTCCAATAACCATATAACAAAATAATTTTTATTACTTTGTTTATATAAAAAATCAAATAAAAATAATACTACTTTAGAAATGAAACATATCAGTGCATCCATTTAATAATGGATTTAACTATTATATTTAATTGTATACATAGTCAATGTTGCTTTTGACAAAATAATTTGTATGTATAAAATACCGACATAGTAGAAGCATTTAAGAGAACAATGAATTTGATGTTACCAGGAACAGAGAAATTGTTTCGTAAGGAGCGCCTGGTGTGTTGAAAACGATTTTTTTAATGATTTCTCTCAACGATGTAATCTATCAATACTCTTATGTTATTCTTTAATAACCTTTAAGTATTTTCTATTTCCATTCCCACTTTTATTATTATATCATAATCTTACAAAGGACTTTTGATATGAATGCGCGACAAAAAGCATTGCAATAAAAACAATACATATTTACAAATAATTTGTGTGCAATTAATTAGGCATATCCGAGGTCATAAAACATAATCTTATGTTACTTTTACAATCTCAATAAAAGAAGATGATTTTTTTTAAAAAAATTGGGGCGAATTTGACAGTGGGGGCGAATTTGCAAAAAGTGGGGGCGATTTTGAACGGGGGCGATTTTGACATGGGGGCGAATTTGATGAAAGTGGGGGCGACTTTGACGGGGGCGAATTTACCGTGGGGCGAATTGACCTGATACCGATACACTTATTGTTTGTGTGGAACAATTATGTCCATTGGATTGACAGTTGAAAAATTCTGTCGCCAAGGAAATCGCCAGTTGTAAAATTTTGTCGCCAAAGGTTTGGTGGGGGTTTTGACACATAAAATAATTGACGTTATTCACCAGTCCAGCTGGGTACATGTATGTGCAGGTAGACCTACATACATATTGAAATCCCTTAAAGTTTCGACCCTTCACACTAATTATAAAATTGAATACATGTACAAACAATAAATGAATAAGAGATGTTGTTTAGTTATTAATTAACAGGTCAATTGTGTGATTTTTTGCACCACGTGTTGTACATATAATTGCCATGGACGTGTTGAACGGTTACATTGTAACTTGGGCAAGGCAGTGGTGTACGATGTATATTTACATAATTTGTTATGTACCACTCCGACCCAGTAAACTGAATAAAACCCCTTTATTACTTCTTTTAATTTTCTTTGAAAGTGAAAGATTAAAATTAAAGTTCTCGGTTGAGAAATGCAATTAAATAAGTTTAAATTTGCTGCTAGTTAAAATATGAACATCCTCAAAAACTGAGTTATACTCCCTCATGCAAAGTATTTCCTTACTGTTTATTTAGCCTTTTCTGAGAAAGCAAGATCGTAAAATATTTCATAAATTTCAATATGACGGGTACAAATCAATGATTCTTTTACTTACATGAGCAGAGTCGTTATTAAAAATTCCTGTTTCGGCTCCATCCTTGCTTCATATATCATTTTATGCAGCAAAATATAACCTGGGTGGGTGTTTACAATGGTAATTTGTTTTACGAAATGGCTGGGATCTTTATGTTACGTAGTGATGACGAAAGAGTCGACTATTTATGTAGGTTAGTGCAGGTCAAGAACAGATTGATTTTTGCGTAACTGGGATGACCAAAATTGATTTAATAAAGTAATAAACTGATAAAGTCAACTACCCTTCTGCATTTTCAAACTTTTTAAAAAATTGTTGTAAATTCAAACTAAACTAAACTCGACCTTTGAGCTACCCTTCATGTTACCCCCTTTGAACCTACATAGATAATAAATTCTTCCGTCAAAATTTTTACCATTGTAAACACCCATCCAAAATATGTTTTGGTATATTAATGGAGTTATAATGCATAGATTTGACTGAAATAAGGATTGTTAGCAACGACCCGGCCCATGTAAGTAAATGATTAATCGATTTTTAACTAATGATTATTTTTTTTCTCATTCCCAAATTAAGAAATAAAAATTTCCAAAGTCGTTAAACCCTTTAATTAAATTTATTATTAAATATTAATCTGTTATATAGACTAGAGGGAAAAAAGTATGAAAAATCTTTTTGGAAGATAGTTTAAAATGATTTACTTCAAGCCATGTTGGTTGTTAAAAAATCTAAGTTTTTTCAAAGAATTTTTTTTTCATTTTTTTAGATTTTACTTTTGAAAATATGTTATGTTTCATTTGTAGGGCGGATTTGCAAAATGTTATGAACTGACTGATGTGGAGACTAAAGAAGTGTTTGCTGGGAAGATTGTTTCCAAAGGCCTACTTGTCAAACAACATCAAAAAGACAAGGTAACAAATTATGTTGTCAGTCTTTGTTTTTATCAGCAATTGAGCTACACAGTGACTAGTGCAAATTACTCAGAAATTCATAAAAACTAAATGTAACATCATGATCATCAAAATTCCCCACACAAATACATAATGATAAGTTATGCTTGTAATGAAGTAGTTTCAAATAATTTATATACCTGCAGAGGGAGAAAAATTTATTGTTGGATACAAGAAATCATGGATATGACTTCAAGGTTTCAAAATTCAACACAAATTTAAAATTGTTACTCGTAGCCAAATCGGCAAAATTTGTGAAAATATAGCCCAAAGTATTTTTCACAAATTTAAAAATAGTTACTTTTTGAAAGAAAGTAGCCAGTGAAAAATCAGTTGAAACAATTTTGGATAACTCCTTTGCAGCACTGTCATTGTTAGTGGCAAGTGTCTACAGAAAAAAACAAATTCCTTACTACCATTATTTGTTCTGCCTTAAAAGCTAAATCAAAATGCTTAATAACAACCAAACATACTAATCCATGTCCAAATCACAATCTCAAATCAAAGCAAAAACTTTGAAACTGATAAATGTAGTTGAACATGTGAACACAGGGAAGTGAGACCAGGTGCTTCGGAAGGGTAAGTACATCCTTTCTTGCTAAATTAGTTTTTTATTGCCATTAAATTATATTTTCTATTTGTAGATGACTCAGGAGATCAGCATTCATAGAAATGTATCGCATAAACATATTGTAAAGTTCTGTGGCTTCTTTGAAGATTCTGACAATGTTTACATTTTGTTAGAGCTGTGTCGAAGAAGGGTAAGTTTACAATATTATTAAATTTATATGATAAAATCACTTATATGAAAATTCTGGGGTATCGGTGTGTTTTCTAATGGAGGTGAATGGGTGCAAGGACGACAAAGAGAATGTTGTTTATTAAATATGTTAAATAAACATTTTTATATCTTGTAAAATGTGTTTGTTGTCTATGTCATATAATTTACAAAAAAAATTGTAAAAAACAAATGTATCATTGTTTTAATTTTAGTCACTAATGGAGTTGCACAAAAGAAGAAAAGCTATCACAGAGCAGGAAACTAGATATTTTGTACGACAGGTTGTTTTGGCTTGCCAGTATTTACATATAAACAAAGTTATACATCGGGACTTAAAATTGGGAAATTTATTTATTAATGATGAAATGGAAATCAAAATTGGAGACTTTGGTCTGGCAACACGGGTTGATTATGATGGTGAAAAGAAAAGGTAAAAATTTACTTTGCGGTTTTAGATTGTACAGGGTTCGTACAGGCCTGGAAAAGTCCAAAAATATGAGGTTTGCCCTAAAAAGGCCCTAAAAACAAGTCTGACCCTAAAAGTCTTTGAATTTATCCTGAAGGCCCTAAAAAGCCCTTGAATTTGGCCAGTTGGGTGTCTATATTTTGATATTAAGTGGTTGCAAATAGACGGATATAAATAAATAAATTAATAAATAAGTTACGTTGAAAAGGGCAATTTAAAGGTACCTGGACCAACCAAACTCAAATATTCAATCTCCAATTTGTGTCGTTAATATGGACATGTAAGCAATTCTTTTTTTGATTTAATTGCCTTTACATTACTATTTTTTGCTAAAATTGTCCCTCTGATCCTTAAACTTGCAAAAAGACCCTAAAAAGTTCTTAAATTTGGAGTCCAAATGTCTGTACAAACCCTGATTGTATAACACAGTAGAAAAATGCATCTACATGTTTTAAAAGATGACTCATCATTAATATCTGATTTTAACCCAAATCAAAAATTTTAAAATAGTAATGGAAATTAATATTATACTGGTAAGTTAAAAATTTCTTTACATAATTGTTACCTCAAAATTACTGCCAAATTAGAGCAGTCAGCACTTGGGTTATCCCAATACTCATTCAGATTTTGTCCCTGCCATCATGTAAACGGAGAGTTGTTGGCAAAGGATTTAGAAGGTCACAAGACTAATAGATGGAAGTGGCTATGTAATTATAACATGCCTTTTATTTATTTAATACAGGCAGATTTTTCTACATAATACTTTAATGGATATATTTACATGTATATTTATGCATTAAAATGTATTTTATTTATAATTACAGGACTTTATGTGGTACTCCAAATTATATAGCTCCAGAGGTACTGGGTAAAAAAGGACACAGTTTTGAGGTGGATGTCTGGTCATTAGGCTGTATTGTGTAAGTTTTACTTGTGTATCATTGGACACGCATGCACACACCATAAAAAGTGGAATAAAGTAAATTTGAAAAAATAAGTCTAACAAGATGTATGATGGAATTTAGTTTAAGTTAGCAAAGTAGCAAAGTAAATTGTATGAATGCTAGTCATCATAATATCAGCATATTCTTTAAAATTTGGTTGTAGTTTTCAAGAGGAATTTAATATTATACTGGCATAATGACTGATTAATAATCATTATACTTGTTTTTTGTTAACACAGGTACACACTGTTGGTTGGTAAACCACCTTTTGAAACGTCTTGTCTGAAAGATACGTACATGAGAATAAAGAAAAATGAATACCGAGTACCATCACAGATAAGTCAGTCAGCAAGAAGCCTTATAAATAAACTACTCAAGTCAGATCCTTATGACAGACCTAATATGGAGACAATTTTAGATCATGAATTCTTCCGTTCAGGTTTGTAGATTTCACTTTCAACTAAACTATAAAATCATTATGTCGGGTGTATAATTGTTAATGGACAATGAAAAGATAGTTGTAACTATTAGGTAGTAAATCTATATTGGATGTTAAGTGGTTCTCTATACAATAGATGGATCAATATCATATTTACCATTTTAGAAAACAAATTAGGTCAGTAAGTCAATTCATAAAAAAACACTAGAGGCCACATTCATTCCCCAATCATTGAATCTTTCACACAATTTTCTCCAATTGTCATCATAATTCCAACATTATGTTTTGAAAAAAATAGTATATGGGTCATGTTAGGTTTTCCTAGGTCCAATTGTAGAAAATAATTAATGACATTGTTAATGTTGTATAATGTCCATATTAATTAAGGTAGGTGCAAACAGTTACTATTCTCAGATGAACATCCAGGTCCTTTGTGGTCCTCTTATTTATGTATATCATTTTGTAGAAGACTTTATAAATGTCCACTGTGCATCATATAATATGTAACTTGTTTTTTTTATAGGATATCTACCACCACGGTTACCAACCAGCTGTTTAACTATGGCTCCAAGATTTGACACCTTAGCTAAATCTGAAGCTAATGCTAGAAAACCTTTACTTGAATTAAACAGAGGTAAGAATTAGTTAATGACTGGTGAAATCCACATGGAAAAGAAACTAATGTACAAAATATTCTCCAGCCAAATAGAACGTTCAACCAATTTGACATTGTATTCAAGTAAGAAAACTAAGACCATTCTTATAAAATATGCCTGTTACAATATTTAGAAAACATTTGTACCAAGCAAGAAATGGCAACAACAGAATTTTTTGAAAAAGTGGATGGTAACTTGATTGTAACATACATAGCATGAAAATGGTATCAAGCAATGTTTATGTTTTCCGATTAAACTCAGAAATTATTTGTTCTAAGCCACTATTATTAATCACAGATTTGTGTTTATCTTACAGACAGTAGACCACAAACAGCTTTATCAGAGATGAAAAAAGAAGAGAAAAATGTCCCTGATTCAGCAGAAAACGCAGAGGACCGAGAAGGTCAAAGAAAAGGAAGTATGTACATTTAAAAAAAGAGACTTTAGAGTAGCACTTTGTCAGTGAATTGGTTCTGTTATATATGTATTGTCATCTAAAATAGTTATGTTATATTTAATTTATCTAATTGATGTTTGGTTGGGTTAATATTTAATCTTAACTTGTTGGTATTCTTCAAAGAACCTTTTGACCTCATATTGTATTTGTACAGTATGATCATATGAATAATATGTCATTGAAATTAACATACATGTATATTTGGTCATAGTTTATGATTTGTAATTTTGTAAACTTCAATAATTTTTTTTACTAATAACATCATAAATCCAGTACATAATTTTTTCTTAAATTGGTTATTAATTATAACCCCAATTAAAAAGTGAGGGTATATAGTAATAGGGGTGTTTGTACGTCCTTCCGTTACACCTTAGGGTACCTATCTCCTCCTAAACCCTTCAATGGATTTTCATGAAACTTTCACACAATCTTTGTGATATAATGTAGATGTGCACCTCCTATTTAAAAATTTGATCTGATGGATTTTTTTATGTGGGGGGAGCGGGGGGTATTTTTTGTGAGCTTGTGGCTCACAGTTTTTCTAGTTAATTATATAATGATTTAATTTTATTTCAACAGGTGATGAATCCAAGGATTATTATTTATCAGATTTATTTGGATTATTGTCAGCAGTTGTGGCATCTAAACCCTCAGAAAGACTAAATATACAAGAAGGTTAGTTGATTTTATTTTATCAGTATAACTTCTCAGTCACTCTAGCAGGAGATTTTTTTGTTTGTCATAATTTGTTCCTAATTAGCTTGTAATGTCTATAGCCATTATTTATGATATTTGTATAAACAACTCCAGAGGAAACTGTTCTCCCTAAAATGTTGTCTTGAGCTGTATAGTGCCTGATGATTCACCAAATTAATGTGGTGTACTAAAATTAGATAAATTACAGGTCAAGTTTGAATATGAATATGATGATTATAGTTGGTTCTGGATTGCAGAACTTTGCCCCTAAGTTTCCTTCTTTGATGTTTTACACATGTAAACTTATATTTTCAGACGAGGCAGAGGATCCAGCAGGTATTCCTATTTACTGGGTCAGTAAATGGGTAGATTACTCGGATAAATATGGACTTGGATATCAGCTATGTGATAACAGTGTGGGTGTACTTTTCAATGATTCTACCAGACTTATACTGTTGGCTAATGGAGAGTAAGTTATTGTTTCTTGTATGACGTATCTATGAAGTACAAATTTTTGTGAATAATTTAACATGGAACCCCTTGAAATGTATCAGATCAATCTTTGTCTAGTAATTGTTTTGTTTGATCTTGGTTGACTGATTTTATATTGAATAACTATAAATTGATTGAATAAGGCATCTACATTGAAATATTTGGTTTAGTAAAATATTTTTCAATCTGGTATAAATAATTCAACTGATTTCTGTCGTCTTTCCAATGAACATGAATATATGGTTTGCAAATTAGGATTTTCTTTAATATAAGTAAATCTGATCAATATTTTTGAGGATTTGTTGTATGTAATATATTTAATAACAAATACTGTAATTAATTTCTGTATGTATCTGACAGTTTTCATGAAGATTAAATTTATTTTAGGAATGTACAGTACATTGAGAGGGATGGAACAGAACACTATCACACATTAAAGATCTTTCCAGAATCGCTCACAAAGAAAGTCACTCTTCTTAAATACTTCAGGAACTACATGAATGAACACTTGTTAAAGGTATTTTCACACATGTATACCAGTATACTTCTCCATAAATCTTTGTGTGTCTCCATTCCACATCATAACTAACCGGTATATGGAAACATTGTTATCCAGTGATTTTGTTTACTACAATTTACTGCCGAATATCAATAGTTTACCCTCACTAAAATGAGCTAAAAATTCCCAAAATATGTGAGAATATCTCTGATGCAGTGTAGCACCTAACAACTATACTACCATAACCTGCAAACAATTCTGATGTTGCATTAGTATAGAAAATAGACGATACAGAATGGACTAGGGGGAGTAACTCCAACATTTTGAAAAAATTAAATCAACAGTAGTGCATTTGTAATTGCCCCAGACACATCTTCTGCCGTTTATACAAAATTTAGAGATACTTATGGATGTTTTCAAAAGAAAAAAAAATAAGGAAAACAGTTTTTAAATAGTTGATGTCATTTCCAAATGTAACTATAGTTACTTAGAGTCTTAGATTGATAATGATAACAAAACCATCATGCTGTGTGGGTTTTTTTACTTTTCAATTTTTCCCAATTTTTAAGAAAGTGGATGGATTTTCCCCATCTAAAAGGAAGAAGGTAGTTTTTTAAGTAACAAAATCAAGGGACCCCTTGACTTTCATTTAGGCCAAGTTCTAGGTGAAAGATTAATCAAAACCTATTTTCAGAAAAAACTGAAAATTTTCATGTAGGACTGCAACAGATTTGTTTTTAACTTGTCAAAAGTGATAGAATATAACATGCTTTCTTAATATGGCCTTGCCATCTTTGGGATAACCTTTTGAAAGCAAACTAATTCATGCTAACCTGCTGTTCTCTCTCTCTCTTTCAAACTAACAGGTAAGATGTGATGTTATAATATCATTTATGAACAATATTGAATGTTTTCTTTCTGTATTATCAGGCTGGTGCTAATATGACACCAAGAGAAGGTGATGATATGACAAGATTGCCATTTCTACGTACTTGGTTCAGAACAAGAAGTGCTATAGTTTTACATTTAAGCAATGGAACATTACAGGTAAGTAACAATTTGTTCATCGCAGTAAATTATGACAGTTACAATTTGAAACTTGATATCATGCATGGACCAGAATTGACTTGGTAATGATCATGAAAAGGTAGCCCTTTATTCATAATTGAATCACTTTTAGATTGTTCCACCTTTTTTAGTAACCTTAGGCATATACATGTATATAAAATTTATTTATTTATTAAATAAGGTTTATAATGCAATTTCCTGGAAAACCACTTATTTTCTGTTATTATTTCCAAATTATAATATGCTAAAGATGTGATGTTTTTTTTTCTTCTTCTATTTCAGATAAACTTTTTCCAAGATCACACCAAAATAATTATGTGTCCTCTCATGCAAGTGTGTACTTACATTGATGAGAAACGAGACTTCCATATATTCAAGTTGCCTCTGATTGAAAAATTTGGATGTAGCAAAGAACTAGCTAGTCGAATTCGTTATGCCAGGACAATGGTTGATAGACTCATGACCTCAAAATCAGGTGGTTCTTGCAGAGTAAGGTCTGCAGTCCCATCTAATTCGTAGCTTTATCATTAACAGGTTAAGTTTGATATTTGTGATGATCTGATAGTGATAAAAGTTTTGTGGTCTGATATCTCTGAGTCTCAAAACTTGTTGTTATTGATTGATACAATAATATAAATTGTGTAAATTCAGAAGGAACCACACTTGATTCATATAGAATTACATTTGTCATGGAAATTGTCATTGGTCTTGGCTATTCATAAGGCCAAAACAAATTAAAATCTTTATACACTTCAGGGTTTCTGACCAAATTATAATCACCAATATAGTTGTTATAACATTTTATACAGGTATGCATTTACTGATTTATACTTGAATGTCAATCATGAATCAAGTGTGTGTGTGTGTGTGTGTGTGTGTGTGGTGTGTGTGTGTGTGCAAGCCCAGAATTATTTATTGTCACTGTCAGAGGGGAGATTGTATTCCTTAAGTCAATTTCGCCCAAGACCTAAATAGGTCATGACAAGGTTTCCAGCTCGTGTCATTAAAATTTCTGCAGGAAATGGGTCTGCTGTGAAAATAAATAATCTGGTTATAAGCATTTCATTTATGAGATATTATTGTTAGTGCATTCGATGCCATTGTGTGTTCGTTATACATTCTGTACAATATTTTCATCTAGATACATTGTTCATGGTGATAATGAATATTGTGCTATCTATACTACAGCATGGGGCACAGTATCGTGTGTAACCACCTTACAGTATGGAAGGCTTTTTCTTTCAAAACAGTGGCATTAAAACAAAGAGTTTTGAGCAGTTAATTGCCATTCTACTGTGTCTTTGGTCTCTTTCCTCCTTGTTCACTAATCTACCTTCAGTTTTGGGATAGAGCGGGTGACCTTGATTTCAGCAATTTATCTTTTTTAAAGTGCATCTTGTTAAAACAATACAACAGTAGTGCTATATTTTTTGTATTTATTTTCTTTCACATTTTACTGTTCTTGTTTTTTATAATACAGTGGTTTTGTTTTTGAATTTGATGACTATAAGTTTGTGTGGATATACAAGCTGCATTATTCACTAAGTTAGGAAACTATTGGACAAGTAGACAGATTTATACAGTTTTAACTTCTCTATCTTTTTCATGGATTTAACCAATTTAAGATTGGTTATTGAGTAAAAAGAAAATTAAGTAGTGAGTTTTTGTAGCTTGTTAATTTAAATTTATTTTATATGACATCCTACTATTTTCATAGTTCAAAATCATGCACATTACATAAATAATTATTATTTAAAATATTGTTGTCTTTCACTTCTGATAGTCCTTGACTTTTTAGGTGTAATGATCAAAAAGCCATTGGCTTTTGATTTTGAAGTCCTATTCTATTATTTCTGTATGATTTTATTGTGAACATGTGTGAAACATGAGTTATATGTATGTGTGTGCTTGCAAGAAGAAAAATATGAATGACTGAAAATGAATGTTGCACCTTGTACAAATTATGATCATCAAATTTAATGTTGATGTTGATTTAACATTTGAAACCATAACTTGTGTTTGTGGGACTTTGTTGAGGTTGATTCAATTTATTTTGGGAAATGTACATAATTGTACATGATGTATGAATTGAGTACAAAAATATTTTTTTTTAAAAACTAAAATCATGTGATCCAAGGGTATGTTATTGTGATATGATCAATGACTTATTGTAAATTACAGTATATATTAATTGTTGATTAATTTGGTTCAAAATTTCATTTAAAACATTATTTTAACAAATATACCACCTGTTGTGGTTAGACGCATCATCTTTTTTCAATGCATGTTATAGAAATGGTTTCAGTTTTTGTGAAATGCAGATATTAACAAGGGTTGATGTCATGGGTACAAATTTTGAACCTGTTAGTCAAAATGCTATAATTTATTACATATCTTGTAATGAGGTACTTTTAACTTTGACTAATTACAATGAAACTTTGTTAACTTGGACACATAATGGACTTTGGTTTGACATTTAAGATATACTGGTGATTGAAAGGGGGGGGGGGGGGGGTAAATCATGGCATTTTTGGACACAATGACTTTTTTTTATATAGATTTTGGTATTCAAGTTATCAAAGGTTTTATTGTAGTTGTCTTGATCAAGAATTGTTTCAGTGTGCAAGTATTTATTTGCATTATTAGTTAAGAGTGATACTTGATATGTAAAGTTTTCTTACATTATGTTTAAAGTGCTGTTTTTACATGTATATTACAATACCTCATTGACTGTATCATAACACTTGTCCTTGAATCTGATATTTATGGAAACAATATAGAACAGTTACAGAAAAAATATAGTTTTTGTTGTTGTATTATTTACACAATAAGGTTTAACTTGCCAATATAACATGTAGTATCCAATAGTGCTTGTACAAAGTTGGTGACTCTTTAAATGCTTCTATAGAACTTGCTTGCCGATACACTGCCCCTATACTACATGTATAGAACTTTATAAATAAATATCTTCTGAAAGAATACATTAACCTGCAATATTACTGATTTCCTTATCAGCTGTTTCACAGAAGTGGTTGATTAGGAGGTCATGGGTTCGAACCCTGACATGACCCACCATAAGATATGCTGGTTCCTTGTCTGTGGTAGCTCAGTTGGTAGAGTGCTCGCTCTGTAAGTTGAGTTGAGTAATGGTGTTTAATGTCCCAGTCAAGAATATTTTACTTGTATCGAGATGTCGGATCCGGTCCGCTCTGTAAGTGGGAGGTCGTGGGTTCGACCCCCCCACCGGGTCTGACCCAAGACTTGAAAGTGGGTAGTGACCGTTCTTTTGCCAAGCAATGAAAGTCATGGTTTTTTCAGATGGGAACTTAAAATGAGCGAGGTCCTGTGTCACTGTGGGCTTGGCACTCTATAAAGAACCCTGCTGTATAATGCCATCAGTGCAATGCAAAGGCAAAATGTCTGCACCTTTGCCTATAGCTGGCAATGTCTCAATATAAGTGAAACATTCTTGACTGGGGTGTTAAACACCATTACTCAACTCCTTGCCTGGCTATTTGTATGAGAGTATTGGGGGATGGGTATGCCTGTTTTTTTGGCTTATTGACTATGAGCTAGCACTTTAAAGTCACACCGAGTGCACACTAGTATACGTCAGCCTTTCTTTGGAAGTACATTTTACTATTTGTTAGCAAAAAGGTCCATTGAAACAATTTGGCTGTTGGGATTACCTCCATTGAAATGGAATTATTTTATGAATGAATATTACGTCAATCATTTTTCGTTACATATAACATGACGTCGAAAGATCAGCAAGGGAGTATGTCATTAAAACAGAACAGCGATGGGTTTATCGTTGTTATACCACGGCTGGCTCTCTTCATGTTTTATGTGAAGAATAATGTGGGTGATGTTAGAATTCCTTTTCTTTAAGAGGCTGAAGATGAATGGGTTCACTAACAATCCACATAATTAATACCCATAATGTATATGCCTAACAATTTGGAAAAAAGTTTAAGTTACAATTGGAAATTCTGTAACATCTTGGCACAGAAAAACATTAACATATTTCATTCCACAAACAAAATTCTTTGCTGATAAATGTTCTCTTTACATGAAATCATTAACTTATGCCATTACATAGCCAAAATATTTATGTTGCAAAGTCATAGAATACCACTGTGTATCACTAACCAGCTGAACATTTGGCATGGTGAACCATATACTTGTAGTTTAAATCTTCTCCAAAAACCACTTGATCAAATACAACCAATCTAGTGAAAAAGATACTTGGTTGATACAGATTTCTGGTTTACTGTTTTTAGCTCACCTGAGCCATAGGCTCAGATGAGCTATTGCAATCTATCACCGTCCGTCGTCCGTCGTGTGTAAACTTTACATTTTAATCTTCTCCTCCAAAACTACTGGGCCATATTTGATGAAACTTGGTGATTATCATGCCTGGGTAACAGCCTTTCAAAATTGTGTTCGGGGTTTGGCCACGCCCAACAAGATGGCCGCTGTTACTAAAAATAGCAAAAAGACAAAAAAATCTTCTTCTCTGAAACCAAAAGGTGCAGGCAAATTTTGATTGGATATTTGGATTCAGCATACCTGGGAACATTAAAATTGTGTTTTTCATGAAAATTAGACGAAAAATAGGTTACGCGTTTTTTGCATAAAATTACGTAATTTTTAAAATGAGACATTTATTGTTATAACTTCATAACGGCTGAAAATAATTGTATGGACTTTTCACTGTTGATCTTGTCTTGCAATTTTCTTCCAATTGATGTCAAGGTCGAAGGTCAAGGTCATGTCCCAGTTTTTGACCTTTGATAAAAAATGCTATTTTTTTAACATTTCTTGTGATAATAGCGTAGGATTTTCAGTTATTTGTAGGTATTCACATGACGATCATTTTGATACATAGATCAAGGTCTAGGTTCAAAGGTCAAGGTCACAGATGTCCAAGAATACCAAAATAGTTAATTATCTGCAAAACTATGAATTTTTTTGTATAGGCATGTATATCAGAATATTGTAGGTAATGGCACAATGGTCATTTTGATATATGAATAAAGGTCATGGGTTCAAAGGTCAAGGTCACAGATTTAAACAAGTACTGAAATGATTAATTATCTCATAAACTATAAACTTTTTGTATAGGCATGTATATTGGAATATTGTAGGTATTGGCCTAACGATCATTTTGATATATGAATGAAGGTCATAGGTTCAAAGGTCAAGGTCATAGACGCAAATGAATACTTAAATGGTTAATTATCTCAAAAACTATAAAGTTTTTGTATAGGCATGTATATTGGAATATTGTAGGTATTGGCCTAACGATCATTTTGATATATGAATGAAGGTCATAGGTTCAAAGGTTAAGGTCATAGAATTGAACGAATACTTAAATGGTTAATTATCTCAAAAATTATAAACTTTTTGTATAGGCATGTATATTGGAATAAGGTACGCATTGGCCTAACGATCATTTTGATATATGAATGAAGGTCATAGGTTCAAAGGTCAAGGTCATAGAATTGAACAAATATTTAAATGGTTAATTATCTAAAAAACTGTAAACTTTTTGTATAGGCATGTATATTAGAATATTGTAGGCATTTGCACAACGGTCATTTTGATATATGAATGAAGGTCATAGGTTCAAAGGTCAAGGTCATAGATGCAAATGAATACTTAAATGGTTAATTATCTCAAAAACTAAAAACTTTTTGTATAGGCATGTATATTGGAATAAGGTACGTATTGGCCTAACGATCATTTTGATATATGAATGAAGGTCATAGGTTCAAAGGTCAAGGTCATAGACGCGAACGAATACTTAAATGGTTAATTATCTCAAAAACTATGAACTTTTTGTATAGGCATGTATATTGGAATATTGTAGGCATTTGCACAACAATCATTTTGATATATGAATAAAGGTCATAGGTTCAAAGGTCAAGGTCATAGATGCAAACGAATACTTAAATGGTTAATTATCTCAAAACTATAAACTCTTCTATAGGCATGTATATTGGAATATTGTAGGTATTGGCCTAATGCACATTTTAATATACAGATGTTTTAGCTGTTTATAAATAATATATTGTAGCTCTAGACTTTAAATATATAATATAGCATACTTATATAATAATTATTATAATTAATTTGCAAAAATACTTGCATATTATTGGCCCTTACTGCTGAAAATTTTGATATTCCTTTTATAATGTCATTGACCATTTAACCTCTGCATAAGATATGTACTCTTCACTCAGGTGAGCGTTAAGGCCATGGGCCTCTTGTTTTGTTTATTTTTTTAGACATTTTTAAAGGACTCAATTTTTACATATAATGGTAATGCATTTGAAGTAAATTTTTAACCAGATAAATGTATTTAAAACATACAAATTAAATACTGGGTATCTACTGTGAAAACTCCTTGGTTGATGCACATTCTAAATTGTGTCTAGCATGTCTGTACAAAATTCAAATGCAAATACATGTACTAGTAAAATGTCTAAAGTGTCAGTGATTCTGACCCTGTTGGTCACCTTGTTATGGGAATATAACAATCCATTATGAGTTTATCAATGTAGGATAGTGTAATCTTACCCGATGGGCAAAATATTTCAGACTCCATGGAGGAAAGGCAAAGTTCACACGAGGGGCTGAATATTTCAGACAAAGACTCTTGACTAATGATCAACCCCTTGGGTAAGATTTCCCTATCCCACATGGATAAACTCATAATGGCTCTCTTTCTTCAGTTTTAATGCCAATGCTTGGTTTTAAATTAAAATATGATTTACATAGACAAAGATGTTTGTAAAATCTTACTTTGTTATACAATGTTCCACATTAAAATAAATATGACCCTCAGAAAGAAGGTACCTAAATTTGGTTTATACAAATGTATGAAGTAGAAAATTTTTTTATTTATTCCAAACTCCCAGATTTAACATTTGAAACACATTGAAAATTTCTAAATTTTGGAGACTGTTCCCTACAAGATGATGTCATGTGATGTACATCTCAGATGAACAGCTATCAAAGAAAACATACCACACTATTATAACATTTATATGTCTCTCATTCAAATAATAAATGTCATAACAAAGATAAAGAAAATATTATATTTTAATAATAAATAAAAATTGTTCACCATCCCTGAGATTTCAACTCATTAAAACATTCAGTACCATTGCTAAGTCCATGGTAAAAAGTTACAAAATAAAACTGTTCCTATTACACTATATCCTATAAAATAGGATAAAATTAGTTTTGTCTGAAGATTTTGACATTTGAAATTAAATATTTGGTCTGTTAAAATGTTTGTTATATTATGTTGTAAGTTGTATTTAGTTTCAGCTTGGTGTGTTTCTGATTGATATCCTGTGACATCCCATTTATTGTACTCCTGATGTGGTTGTTCACATACTTCTTTTGTTGTCATTATATAAGCTGCATACCAATACAACACAGGAGACGAAGAAAATACCATTCTGGTCATAACCTGAAAAACCAAAAGTTGTGATTAGTGCATTCTTATGTAACATGCAACATTCAAAATAAGCTTAAGTATGTACATACATATGTATATTTCTGTGCAGTGAACTTGTACATTCCAAATCACAGTTAAAACTGAAAATAAATTACCGTACCAGTAGACCAATACATGTATTGTCATTTTAAAATCTTTGTCTAGATTGGTCCTCTAATGTTAATATTACCATTTAGAGCAAGTTAAGAAACATGTGACTGAGCAATTAACAAGGTCTCTAGAGCATTAACAACATTTTTCCATCACTTAGTGACCTACTTCTAAGCACTCATTCCACAAAATGTCATGTTCTTGACCTAGCTTTTGTCCAGAATATCTTGTGGCCTAGGTGAGCTAAAAGGTGTTACAATGAAATCATGTCTCCCTGATTTAATTTTATTTTTGGAATCCTAATCTGCCTCAGTGCTTTGACTTTCAGTCTTTGAGGTTTACCGATTGACTAAGAGATGGTATGATGTGGTTTGTGGTGTGTGATTTTAGATTGCCATCATTAATATCAATAACCATGGATCATAGCACACAGCTAAAAATTTGCTGATGCAGTATAAAAACAATGTCCACCGAACCAACAAACCAAATCTGCAAAATTTAATTCAAGGTACCGGTAAATTTTGTTAACTAATAAACAAGGAATGATGATATACATTGTAATTTGTGTCAGATTGCTGTGAGTTAGAAATTATAATGTTCACTTACCTGAATATGTATAAACAGCCAACAAAATATTACATAAAACATTAAATGGAATATATATGGTAGAAGTCTTCTATTTTGTAGCACATCCTTGATGGTTGTTGACGTTTGACTGTCAGATTTCTTGTAATTGGAGCCACTTGACAATAACCCTAATGTAACAAAGATGTGTCTATTTAAATGAATATAATGCAAAATTGCTGATAAGCTGAGAAGTCACTGGAAAAGCTAACAAAAATTTGGAATCGTCTAAACTGGTAGTATCTCAAAAATCCAAACATTCCAAATTCTGATTGGACATATCCATATGGAATAGGAATTGAGTAATTGCACCAAGGAGAAATCTTCTCATCTATGACTTTGTATCCTTTCTGTTGTCCATAAGTTGATAAATGAGCTGGTATCGAGCTACTCAACTTATCCTTACAATGGATCTGATAGGCAAGGAGCTCATATACCACAAAAGGTGATATACAAATTACAAAATAAAACAACAATGGTAACACTTGCATCCAAAATAGGGACCATATTCCCAAACACATTGTAGAATACTTTGTAATAACCTTTTTCATTGCTAAAAGCTGCTTCAAGGATTCTTTGACTTTAGAATGTAATTTGAATCCAGCTGTGATGATACCATTTGATCGTGTTAAAAAACTTAATCCAATGCTGCAAGCAGACCAAAATTGATTCTGTTCAAACTGTAACATTGATGAAAACGTCAAAAAGGAAAATAGAGTTTCTGAGTATGGAGCTGACATGAAGATAGAAGCTGGATTTATACAAAACAACAAAGCTGCTTTGTAAGATATAATTTCATTCTCTACAACTTTCTTCCCAAGTCTATAAACCAGTACAGCCGATTTAATGAAAATGTACTGGTTTAATATATAAGCTGATATAATAATAACACTTCTAAATGTCATAATATAATGTAACGGAAACAAAACTGTACAGGATATAAACCTGACTAGAAATGGAAACAACGGGAAGAAAGCCAGACAGTTATCATAGGTATAGCCATACTCTGAAATATGGAGAAAATATACACCATCCCATCTAACAAATCCTCCTAGAATTACACTGATAAATTTGTCCGCAATAAAGATTTCTTCATCCTTTGATCTCGGTGGATTAAACGCTCCAGCATCATGATCAGGTATTATTGCATTAGATAATACCTGAAAAAAATAAATAAAATCTAACTTTATTTAAATGGTAGTGTATTCCATAATATTTTGAGCTATTGAGAGACTGGAATAGCCTGTCATCACATCTTGTCATTAAAAACTTAAGTCAAACACTTAATTTGTAGATGCTATCACTAAAACTGGAAGTATGACATCAGCTCTTCTGTAATTTGTAGAGACAAGCTTAAAAAACTTTCTCATGTGTCATGTAACATTCATCCCACCAGGGTAATTTTGGTGCCAGTCAGGTCACACTAGGACACTCAAAAGTGGCCCAGGACAGGCTCTCGCTTAATAATTTGGAGTTTTTGATGCAATAGCGTCAATAGAATATCAATATTTCACCAGACAGTTTTAAAGATACAGTACCAACTTGAATTTGGTAGTATATTACCTGAAGCATAAGAATAACATAGCGACTTTGAAAAGCAAACTTTGTTATTTTCAATTCTAAATCGGACGCCGCCATTTTGCAGGTTCGCCCAAATGCGACAACTTAAACTATCGTTGATTGGACGGAGCTTGAAACAAACTTTTTGATTGGTCAGTTACTTTTTATGTACGATGTAAGCTCCAGCTTTCTTCGCATTTCTTTTTCTTTAAATGTTTGATAATTTGTTCAAAGGAATGGAAGTTTAGTGAAAATATTCATTAATATGGTTTGTATATTTAATTGCTTTGCAGATTTCAACCTGAAAGAGTTTTGTGATAGTCCAAAAAGAAATATTCTTCTGTATTTTCTTGTCTTCTTTGGCACTTCCGCCACTACATTGGGCACCTTCAAATTGTTTAAAATTAGCACTGTCATAACACTCAAGTCTCTGTTATGAATTCTCCCAAAATATGACCTCAAGACATTATTGTTAAAATAATGATTTTACATTTGGGCAAATTTATCCATTTGGATTAATGCCATTTCATAACTCAACAACAAAACAATGGTGAAAATGTTGATGTTTACACCAGAGACAGAGGTTTTTATATGTCTCTGTTTACACCATGAGCACAAGTTGTGTCATGATCTGAAATAAAATCTAAATAAAAGTTGATACTATTCACTTACTTGTGCCTAGTCATAACTGAAAATCTATATGCACATCTGCAATTATCATAAGTCATTTCTATAGAAAGGGAAAATATCAAGGCACTATATGAGGATTTTACATGGTGAAAATGACAATGTTTACATTGGAAGTGATGTCCTTGGTGAGGTTTTACATCATATGCACAGCAGTGTCCACCATTTGCCTGGTTTTTCAACATGTTAAATACCCATAGCGCCATTGTTTTGCTCTGTGAAGAAATATGCTATGCAAATCACAGATGCTCATACAGATTTCTTGTTACAACTAGGTATAAGTAAGTGAATAATATCAATTTTTATTTAGATTTATTTGATTTTTATGGGGAAAAAAACGTAACTTCACTAACTTCACTGTCAAAAAATGACTATCTCCGACAGTAGGCGTTCAAGTAACCTAATTCCTAATTTTTTACAAAACTATGCAATTTCTTGAAAATGGGTGGTTTATTAAAATTCTGGACAGTGTATAATTCAGGCATTTTTGTGTCCCTACAGGACAGATTTTAAAAGGATCTACAGGGCTCCAAGTAGCGAGTAAATTACTCGCATATGCGACTAAAAATCAGATATGGCTAGTAAATTTCTGATGCACTCGCCAAACGGCGATCAATAAATACAGAGGCTGCGACCGAAAATTTATTTTTTGTACTGAAAAGATTGTTTTATAACCAGGAGATGATCATGTAAACATCGTTTTTAGCCAAAAGATGATCATGTAAACAATGTAATTTGGTACACCTCGGCTGCTAGTGTTGTATACAGTTTGTTTATAGCCCCTGCTCATATACACAGGAACCCCGTCTGTGTTATGCAGGTCACACAAACGCTTGTAACTTATGATAATCCTTGCTAATATACAAACGTACAACGGATTGCACATTGCTATAGAAAACAACATGGCCAAACGAGCCAGCAGGACATAAGGGAAATTGTCCTCATTCGGTTTCGGCACACCATCCATTCCGAAATCAAAATGTGTTGCCGATAATGAACAACAAATGCCCACTGCCGCATCAAGCGAGCCAAAGTTTTTAGCAAAATGGTGTAATGAATTTTCTCGGTTGTATGTATAGAATGCGCAATTTTTGTCAACAAAAATGAAGGTGGCCTACAAAGAATGGCCAGAAGACTTTGTTATGATCTGGATCTTGATGACAGTGATGATATGCGACTTCCGCTGGCACACAGTTATTTGTCAAATTTTATTATGCTTTCAATTTGAATTAAAAGTTTTACAAATTCAGCTTTTTTGTATCATTGCATGATCACGGGGAACTTTTGTTTTGGCGACCAAAATATTTAACCCTGGCTAGTAAATTTTGGCCTTGGCTAGTAAAAATAAAACATGGTAGCCAGAAGGCTAGTGAAAACCAAATCCTACTTGGAGCCCTGATCTAAATCTGTGACATATAATCACAGGTGCTTGATAAGGTAAAAAAAAATCCTATGTCTGTCCTTTATCCTAGGATGATTTTTTTAATTGACTGTATCAAGAGCCAGTGCATATAACTTGTATGGAAGTCCTTTGATATGTCTTATATAACGGTGGACTTCATTAGGCATTAAGTTCTCTCAACATCTAAGTCACTGTCATAAATGCAGTGACTAATATAGTAGATGTACAGTTGAGAGAAATTCCTGGCGAGTTTCAGAATAAAAAATTGGTCAGAACCATTGTCTGTATAAACTATAATACATGACAGTTTTGACCAATATTTTAGTCTGGTTCAAAAATCGCAGACAAATTTTTGGCTAACACTAAATGGGTTAGTACAATAAACCTGTTCACAAGGCCAGTACAGTTACAGAAAATATTGGATAGCTGTTTTTTGGGAAATAAAATGTATGAAGTCTAATTATTGATTTTGTTTAGCCTGGAAAAGTCCATCCGCGCAGTGACCTGCATTTGTGAAACCCAATGCAGGTCATGACATGCATTTAAAGTTTCAGTACTTGAGAGCCCTGATAGCAGTAGATTATACTCATAGTTGTTGTTGCTGTAGTAGGGGTAGATCAGTTTTGTTCTTTAATCAATACATACTTGTAACTTGCTGTTGCTTAGCTACTTTCATCATGTGTTCACATTAGTGTTCTTCAAACGAGACTTAAAACTGATACCCAACAAGGACCAACATTGTGATACATCATATAGGCATAGTACAAACAATAACACTTGCTGCTTATTTGTCATAAATTCATTGTAAAGGTTTGAATTTTTTCAGTTTCACCTGATGCTGGTGGCATCTCAATGTAAAATAAGTAAACTCAGTAATCTTAAATGGGATGTTTCCAATTGTTTGTTTTTACACTGATTCGTTGATTATTGTCTTCTTACAGGTAACTAACAGATAATTACAATGATAGATATTGGTAACTATTGAAGTCATTATACATGTATACCTAGTAACACAGTACTTTCATCATGAAAGGGAAAGGGAAAGGAATGACAGATAAAGACTGTCCACTACAGTTTCCTGACCTTGAACCTGTTGACCACATCAAACAATGTCCTAAATTTTCATCAGGTATGTAACCTGCATTTAAAATTAAGCCTGCAATGTGCTAAATTAAACATAAATTTTGAAGACTGTAACCTAGAAGTCTACCCCGGATGATAAATTTAACGACTAGTCATTCGTCAGTGTGAAAATATCAACTTTATTAGTCCTCGTAATTGCACATATCTGAGTAACAGAATCATTCGGAATGGGAATTTAAATAACACAAAATGTTATCATTTATTTTGTTTAATAATTTAAACATAATCACCTGCAACAAATACAAAATATTCATTGCTATAATAGTTACAGTAAAAATTGCGCACGTTCCAGTTGATTAAGCACCTAAGATTTAAAGACCTGTGCCATTTTTAGTACCCACCCAAAAAAGGTAGTTGTGACCCATGGAAACCATTGATAATTTTCTCACATGTCAATTGCCTTTATCGAAAAAATTTAAAAAAGAACTGATGAAGGCTTAGGTGAAAACATTTTAAAAGGACTTTTCAATACTCCACTACACATATTGTTGAGCTATTATGTGATACTTTAAAAAATTAAAAAAATGGGATCAGGGGTCAAAATAAAAATACATGTATTATAAAATTTCTTATAAAATTATATCAGTTGTGTAGTATTATGATGTTGACAACTAAATAAATGATTAAATAGATAATGAAGAAATTAAATTTATTCTCCACAGCATGACAGAGTATCATTAATGTCCTATTAGCCGGTTAGGTGCCATATTTATAGCTTTAACCACCTGTGCTTATGGCAAAGCATTGATTCTTATGTGTGTAAACTTTGCTCTTCTCTAAATCCACTGTGCCATTTTGAATCTTATTTAGTGGAATAGACTAAGTTCATGACCGACAACCAAATGCGAAATCCAAGATGTCCACCATTACTATATATAGAAAAAACAGGTAGATAAATGGCCATTACTGTTTATTTATGGATTTATTTGGTGTACAGAAAGTTGATGTCTAGCAACTAGTCTATACCAAACATTTTGATACAAACATTTATAAGTTATTTATCAATTTCAGTACTGAGCAGATCAGAAGATGATGGTATAGGAGTGGAGGAGTTAGATCAGATACAGAGTGATTTAGAAACTTTACTAGCTTCAGCTGGACTGAGACTTAAACAGTTAGAACAAGAGAAACAGATCTTAGTTAACTGGCAAGATAAAAAAGATGGCAAAAAGATCGTCCCACAGGGAAAAATGGTAAATATTTCTTACAAAACAAGATACCTGCTGATTGCAAGCCTTGCTTGAAAAGTTTGGTCAATAACTGATGCAACTAAATCTTAATAAATTTATATTTATAGGGAGAGTAGATACTGATAAAGGCAGTAATAGTATAAAATTGGATAATTAGAGCATCTATGAATATAAGGGGCAATGACCATTCACTTTTTTTTTTTTTTTTTTTTTTATAAATTTGTTGTCCTGCTTACAATGCTTTTAGTACTTTGATTAAAATCTAATTCTGATTTTTGATCTCTTAAAATACTTTTTTTTATAGATAAACATTTGAAGATGTTACTCTAAAAACTTCCTAAAATACTTTTATTTTTTATAGATAAACATTTGAAGATGTTACTCTAAAAACTTTTTCTGTTTAATGTTGCTTGACAAAAATTTGATTTCTTTAATGTTTCTGTAGCAACCAGAGACTCCCACATCTGGTAAAAGAGGGAAGGGGAGTGATGACAAACCCAGCAAGAAGTTTAAAGAAAGCAGTAGTTCTGTAGGAAAAGCAGCATTTCCAACACCAGCAGGACCAGGTAGACCTAAAAGTAAAATATCACAGGTATAATCACATCACATTGTGTATAGAGTAAAACAATATGGCAAAAGCTGTATTACAATATACAGCAGTGAGCCAAAACGGTATTATGATAGGTATTGCAATATGCAGAAAAAGCAGTGTTCGAAATAAATAAGAATTTTCAAACAGTCTTTGTCTTGACAATTTTAACATTTTCTATTGTGGTATATAGGAGACTATTGAAAAAGTATCCAGTCCTCCTCAAAAGTGTCTAATCATTAAGGTATAGGTTTTTACTGGCTAATTTCACGAACTATTAATGGTATGTCCTCATAAAGTAGACCAGTTTAGACAAATTTTTGTTCAACACAGGGTTCAATTTTCACATGTTCGAATGTACATGTATTTATAAAATGCAGTTCTATATCCAATCCTCCTGTTTTCGGTCAAGTGGATATGGAGTTAATACTTATTCTGATTTAAAATCAACTGAGAATTCAAGGTTTTTCAAGCAATAACTTTTGATGTTGTGTCCACGATATTGAGACATGCGTTACTTGTATCTTATCACAGGCTGAAGATGTTTGAGAATTTTCAGTCCAGAAGTTCTGGAGTTATTGCTCTTTGTTTATTGAATTCGTGTTGATTCACAATATATCTGATTATCATAAGCTGATACTGGCTGTTGTTGTATGTATTTATTAAAGTTATTCTGTCAGATCAATTTCTCACTGTATATATTTACATTTATTTATCTATATATTTCAGTCAAAGATAAGTGATTTAGACACTTCTGTTGATTCACCTATTGATCTCCCCAAAGTACAAAAAAACGATGCTGTCAATCGGTTCTGGGCATCTGTAGAACCTTATTGTGCAGAGATAACTAATGAAGATATAAAGATACTAGAGGAACTCCTCAGCTCTCATGAAGATGATGCTGATTTCTTCAAAATACCAGCTCTTGGGAAACATTTCTCAGAGAAATGGGCAGAAGAAGACATCTTAGAAGAACAGAGAGATGGTAAGTAGATGTAACTGAAGTTTTACAGAATATTTCATAAAATTTTAACAGAAAATCTATTGAATTTCAATAAAGTTTGATATTTTTCACTTACTTGAGCTTAGTCTTAATGAAAAATCACTAGGGCTATATAATTGATTGCCATAGAATATATCTATAATGTGAATGATGTTGCCACTATGAGGATTTTATATGAACTGAAGTTCCTTTTAGACATACAATAGAATAGTTTAAACAATATTTTTATTCAGTAAATAGCTACATAAGCAAATACATAAATAAACATATACAAATCTAGAAAATAAGATCCGGGAACATGCCAGATGTTTATATTAACCCATCTCCATAATAATAAATTATATGTTACCAAAGGTATCAATTCCCCTGTAAACACTGCTGTATTATGTAAAATAACCATAGAGAAGTTAACATGGTTTTTTTTCTACACAGAGAATGTGTAATTCCATATCATGACTAGGCTCATGTAAGTAGTAAACAATACCAAACTTGATTCAAATTCATTAGATTTTCTATGGATATTTTCCAAAATACACTGCCACAAACACAGTGACATTGACAACACATGTGCAGTGTTACTTAAGGTGATTATTTGTAATCCAGGGTATCTAAAAGAAAATATAGTCACAGATATTAATGCTCAAATTTAAAACATGAAATTTGCAAATTGAATCATTTTGAGTGATGCATCTATTTTTAGCTTGCCTGCACAAAGTGGGCAAATTTATATCTTTACCACACCATAGACCTAAGTACCATGCATCCAATGTAAAAGCTTATGTTACAGTTTGGTTTTTAGTTTCTAGTTCTGCATCTATTCTTTAATCATATTATAGAATATAAATTTAATTAAATGAGTTTAATTATGTAATACATGAATTTTTGATCTTCTTTATTGATATTTCAGGTTTAAAGATAAATGGAAAACGACGAAGTAACAACAATAATTCATTTTCAAATGAGAATGATACAACATTGTTAAAGAAAGCTGATCAGAGCTTGTAAGTAATTCATTATAAAAATTTAAAGTTTTACAGATTAATAACACTTAATCTGTAAAAAGCTAATTTATAATTAAAATTAAAAACTTAGTTTCTGTATATTTTGTCACACTTAAAGGTCTCTGTTAAGTTGAAAAAGATTAAGGCAACTATGTCATATACATGTACAAAGCATAATTCCTATTGCAAGCAAAAATGATAACTACTTCCAAAGTTGAAACCTCTCCCAACATATATAATGATGGTTTTATCAGTGTCTGGAATTTGATATACATGTATGGTGTATGTGTATAGGTATCAGAGAATTAAGCAAGAACAATAAACTTGAATATACATGTATTGGAAATAAAGATCTGAATATTCAAGTATTTATTTTTTTTAGAAAGAAATTGACACCCCTAATTGGAATGTGTTGATATTTTAGTAACCATGGTAACAGTACACTTTGCTGTGATTTACAATAACTTTGTTAGTGATATGATAAAATTGCTGAATTTTATTTTGTATAAGGAATATAGAAGAATCTCCATTTGGACCTCTTACTCAGAGACTGGTGTCTGCACTTATAGAAGAAAACATAATGACCTCAGTAGATGATACAATGGAGGACATTACAGGAGGAAAAGGTTTGTAATTTCTAATACAGCTATAGTTGTACAGTCAAGAAAATTATGTCCCTGTGCATCCTACCTGCTTATCTAGTTTTGTTCCTACTAATTCCTTGATGTTTTTTGGGCATCTTCAGTTCATGCTCAAAATACTGAAGACCATATGTATACCCTGGTCTATTTGGTGTTTTTTCTTATTTCTGAATTTCTGTGAAGAAATAAGCATTTACATGTACGTGTATGTCTGTTTTTTACCCTATTTGTATAGTTCTATAAACAGTATGCTGCACAAGTCTTTTATTTCAAAATGGGATAAAGGGGATGTATTTTTTTGGACTTCAAAATAGGATAAAGGAGATGTATTTTTTGGACTTCAAAATGGGATAAAGGAGATGTTTTTTTTTGACATTTATTTTAGAATCAGCAGATGAAGCACCTGCTATATCACCGAGAGCTTTAGCAAAACAACTCAATATTGGAAGTCCTGTACATTTAGAAAAAAGAATAAAGAGAGAGCTAGAGGAGCAAGGTAAGTATAGTATTCCGACACACTTAAATCATATATAGTTATTTCATCCACAAACTGTAAACATACTTATTTTTCGCGGTGTAGTAATTTTCACTTATTTCGCTGTCGTTTGATTTGTGCGAAAATTAATACTGAGCGAAAATTATATTATGCTGATTGTGTTATGAGGCACATTTCAAATTTGCGAAAACTTAACTCTGTGGATATGTCTAAATTTCCTATGCGAAAATAAATACATGCGAAATTAAATACATGTACATGCGAAATAAATACGTTTACCATATGTCCTTACTATAAAAGGATATGTATAGGGATGTTGTTTGTCTTACTCTAATTACATTGCCAAAAGTTTTGAGATCAAATCACAATTGTTAGATGTTATGAAAAAAACAATGCTGATTTCAACTCATAAGCATTCAGAGTAGAAGAGCTTACTTCAAACCAGTACATAAACACTGTGTTAGATTGACTCAACATAATCTAGTCAGAGGATAACTACTTCAGTCACATATTTATATAAATACAATCTACACCATACATTCTTGACTTATACAAGATGTGCACACTTAAACAAGATGTACATCCCCTTTTCTAGTGGGACCTCTATGGCTGAGTGGTCTGATGCACTGCATTAAGGATCAAAGCACCTCTCGTGACCAAAGTTCAAAGCTGATTTTATTAAGACATTTCCGATATTCAGAATTTCTTCAAGACACAATGCTAATTCTGTAACATATCCAATATAAATATACTCTTCTGGTTACTGTAGCATATTTGTACATCTGTATTTTATTTTTATGTTCACCAGGAATATTAGATTTAGAAGATAAAGTAGAAGATAACCCAGATGACGAGATACTTACAGAACTAAAACAAAAACAACAGGAATTAAAGGCACTTAGTCAGCATAATATAGTCGTGGTTAAAAACTTGTTAGAACGAGCTAAAGAAGAAATGAAAAAACAAGATTTAAGGAAAAAGTTAGCTGCAGTAGATGCTGAGGTATGAGATTGTAATTATAAATATGTGTATTAAGGACTAAAAGGTGCAATAATACATTGTATATTTTAAGTCCTTTTGCATGACAAGAAAACTAATAGAATCGATCACTTGTCTAGGTTCAGAGAAAAATATTGAAGCTGAGTTTTATTATATAAATAGTGCCCTTGGTTGAGGAAAATATGGAGGATTGTCTCCCCTAAGTGATCATTATCTCCTAAGTTAATAGGCGATAAAGTTCCTCCATATTTCCCTTCAGTCAAAGACACTATTTACTTTATTATACCAAACAAAAAAGATGTTCTGTTTTACCTTTTATTCTGACATTGTGGAATATTGACTAGGAAAGAAAGTTTGGGTGCTCCTTATCAGAATGGAGGGATATGTGGACAGAAGTAGGTTAAGGGATCACTCATTAGTTTCCTTGAAATTTCATGCATAATAGTGAACATTGCAATATCTCATGGCAACATTGACCACTTTGTCAAACAATGTGAATTGTATCATACCACATGATTAGAAATTGACCATTAATAGTTTATGAATTTTTTGTGAGGTATAATATTTAGTACATGGGTACATAGAATGTTTCTTACTTTTTGATTTTTATGTTTGAATAAAATGTATGAGGTTATATGTATTTAGTTTTTTGTCTATAGTACATTTTCCAACATTGTTACAGATCAACATTGTAGACTGCTTAGCCTATTATACTAGTGTCTAGCCAACCAGTAATGGCCTACAGCAAGAAAAAACATTCTCACTTGCTGTCAGTCAGGTGAGGTGCCATGAGGTTTGAAGTCTAATGTCATAAACTCTTCCCATGGAAAACTCCTACAGTTCAAAAGATGTGGTTCATTTCCATTGTAGTTAAGTCAACATTTATGTTATTGTTATTCACATTCATACCACACCTTGTCAGTGAGCACCACACAGCCAGACATATAATTACATGTATCTCTTGTTTTTGTTGTAGGTTTTAGAGGCATATAGAAGAGTGCAGTTATCAAGACAAAAGAAGAAACCACCCACAAAGAAGGAAAGAGACTCTGTGTTTAAAGCTTTAAAAGAAAGAGAGGCATTAGTAAGACAGATCGAAGGCAAAACAAAATGATTCACATCTTACTTAAAACAGATTGAAGGCAAAGCAGTGGTTCTCTCTCAGTGGCAAAACAAATTAATTTATAATTTAGTGTGCTGTAAATGATCTTGTGTTTACTGGTACTTGCAGATATGCTCAAAATGTGCAAACAAGTTTATATACTTTTACTTGGTATATAAAACTTTTGACAGCATACCAGAAAACAAAGATCACAGAAGTTGATACTGGAGACATACTGTTTTATACCTGAAAAAAGAAATGAAAACCACAGAAGTACTGTTAACTTGAAAAAGATTGTCTCAGAATAAGGGATGTTATTCCTGAATAAAGACCCTTATCAAAGAAAAACAAAATTGAAAAATTCTTTGAGGGAACATTTCTGTTTATTTAGTATAACACAGTTTTCAGGAGATATGTGGCCCAGTGGTGTAAGATGCAGTCAAGTCATTGTTTGGTCTTGGGTTCAAGTCCCAGCTGAATTGTACACAATGTCCTTCAACAGAACATGAAGTATTGTTCCAGTACACTGAAGCATACCTTTTGCAATGTTGAAAGTAATTTTTACAAAGAACTAGTGTCACAATCAATAGACACGTCTTGTACTTTCTGTTGTTTCACACCACTGAATGTAGAATAAGCATTGGCCAGATGAGCCTTCAGAACAGACTTTAATTTAACACTAACAGTTTATAAAAAGGCAGCAAACCCATCAATACTTAGTGTTTTTTATATTTCAGATCATCAATATTTTCATAATTGTTATTCTTGTGAAATTCCATTGATATTGGAAGTCAGGAAGTCATTATCAGGAGTTTTTCCTTACTTCAGAAGTGCATTTACATGTATATTGAAAGTCAACATGATTTTACCTTTCCGCAGAAGTCCATTAATATTGAAACTCAACATTATTTTACCTTTCTGCAGAAGTCCATTAATATTGAAAGTCAGCAAGTCATCATCATGAATTTACCTTGCCTACAGATTCCCTATGCCGAGTAAATAATATACATACACAACAACTTGTCAACTTTTAGAATTAAGGATTTTTCATTATTGATATTAAATAAGAATTTTCATAGTTACTCAGGGTTATTGAATCATTAACTCACAAGTCACTCATTTGTCAAGACTAGTAAAACATATTGTGATGAATATATACATGTATATACATGTACATGAATGTATAACATTGATTTAAAGTGTTGAATTAAACATTTATATGTCACCAAGTTAGTGAATTTAGTGCCACTCTTAATATCTTTTGAGACAATGTTAGAGTATATCTTTTGAGACAATGTTAGAGTTTTATCTTCCCATTATGAGAAGACTTGCCTATTTACAATACATGTATCGTACATGTATTACTCTCTAGACAAATTATGACACAATACTGATGAATTATAGTGACCTTCAGAATTGTAAATTTTGATGATTTACAATATTTTTGTAACACATTTTTGACTAAATTACAGGTGTTAGACACTGTTAGTATCTGGTTTCATTAATTATAACATCTAAATAAAAACTATGCCAAAATGTCAGCATACAAATGTTGTGCACGCTTACCATATATTAACATTCATTACAATGTTTAAGTCTGAGGTAGTACAAATGTACTAAATCTAACATTGATATTGCATTCTTACATCCCTTTTTTATTACAAGAAGTTCATTAATATTAGAAGACAGCAAGTCAAAAGTGTATTACACGCCTTTCGTATTGTAAGAAGTCCATTAAAGTTAGAAGTCAGCAAGTTGACAGTGTATTACAAGAACTAATGCAATATAAAAATAATAATTTCAAAATTTTTAATTCGATAAGCTAAAATGCTTTTAATGAATGAAAAATACAATGTTGTAATTAAACTTAAATTATAAAATACATGTTTTGTCCTGCAATTTTGAAGCTGCTTGGAACAACATTTCTTGGTAAAAGTTCTAATAGTCCAATATAATTGTTGTTGTATGTTATTTATAATATGTTTTGTTTGTACAAAGTTAAGATGTAAAGTATTTAAATATTTCTGTAAATATTTATTTCTCGAGTAACTTTTAAAGTGTTACAAATGGGGTTCGCCGCTGTACCACGTGATACCCTCTAACATTTGTGCGGAACACTAATGTCCAATGGATATGGAATCACATAAAATGTTGTTTTCTCATAAAGTTAACATTATTCTGGGAACTTGCGATGTTAACGTTTTCCAAAACATTCTGCACAAATGTTGAGAAGTAGTGATCACGTGGTACAGTGGTAAACCCTATTACAAACATGTACTAGTATATTTATCAATTTTGTCTCCAAAAGTAAATGGTAAAAAACTTCTAAAATACATGTACATGTATGTCTAAAAATGTCATAATATTGACATTCTATGTTTTCATATTTTGCCATGGTTGTACATCAGAAATTACAATTTAATCATTAGTGCCATAAAGACTAAATTAGTATCAATCTCATTATTATACATATTTCAATTTTTTCGTAGTCATTGCATTATGGAGGGCTCTTATTTTATATACTCATTTTGAATTTATTTTAATGTAAATTTAACATTAACTTGTCATGTACATGTATATAAAATCATCTTCATTACTATTTGTAATACCATGAATTATATGAAAATAAAAATGGTTTTTATGTAACTAGTAACTCCACTTGAATTTTTCTAAGATCACCATGGTAAGTCGGTGAATAGAACAGCTATGTTGAGGGAAGTGTCTGAAAGAGATCAGGGGTTGTTTAAAGCTCTGTTAGTTTAACTAAATTGATATTGAAAATTCAAAATTTAAAATATTTTAAGACAAAATTTGACTCTAAACACAAATACTGCCAAATACACAAAGATGAAAATTTCCACTTACCAACTGGTTAATCTAACAGAGCTTTGAACAAATCAAAAACAAAAATACCAATCCATGTCCAAATCACAATCCTAAAGGAAAGTAAAAACTGGCAAATAAATTTAAATATGTGAACTTTCATTAGAGAAGTGAGGCCTAGTGCTCCAGAAAGGTAAACACCCTCTCTTTAGCTAGCTACACCCACCAAGTGTAATCAAAATTAGGTAATGAAAGGAACATGGAACTATGGGACTTCAAATATATCCAGAGCATCTGAGTTTTGAAGAGCTTGCTAATAATAGCCTGGGCTTGCAATACCCTACCGCAACAATCAATTGTAAACAGCTTGCTTGTAGTGGAAACGGGCTTTTCAAATTGTCAAATAATAATTGACTGGATGCATGGAGTTTCACATCCAGTCATTGATTGGATGGATAAGAGTTTTATGTTAAGTCAATGATTGGATGCATGGAGTTTCATATCCAGTCATTGATTGGATGGATAAGAGTTTTATGTTAAGTCAATGATTGGATGCATGGAGTTTCATATCCAGTCATTGATTGGATGGATGGAGTTTTACATCAAGTCAGTGATTGATTAGAGTTTTGCTTCCAGTCATTGATTGGATGAATGAAATTTTACGTCCTGTCACTGATTGGATGAATGGAGTTTTACTTCCAGTCAGAATGGATGGATGTATGAAGTTTTATGTTCAGACAATGATTGGATGCATGGAGTTTCATATCCAGTCATTGATTGGATGAATGGAGTTTTACATCAAGTCAGATTGGATGGATGTATGAAGTTTTACTTCCAGTCAGATTGGATGGATGTATGAAGTTTTACTTCCAGTCATTGATTGGATGATTAGGGTTTTGCTTCCAGTCATTGATTGGATAAATGTAGTGTCACTTCTAGTCAGTGATGGGATGTAAATGTGAATGAAATTGTACAACCAGTCAAAATAATTTCACTAGTTATAGATTTATAATGTAAGAATTGTCATATTTGATAGAGTGTTCAATAATGCCGGTTTTCTCTCGGTATTCCGGTTTCCTCCACCATTCCAAAATTGCCTTCCGTATAAGTGAAAATAATCTTGATATGGGTATAAAACACTATTACTCTGCTGGAATCTCTGCTTTAAAACCTCTAATTATTTTTATATCTTATACTAATTGCCATGATTAAACAGACATTAACGCTGGTTACGCCAACAAGACGAATTGTTAATGCTATAAGTATATTGTATACTTTATGCAAATAAAGATACTTACTTACTTACTGTTATGTGGTGTCATTTTAACGCGGACTGTTCTTGTACCTGATGAGACTTTATAGATCCAGTTGGAGAAAAGAATACCTACAGAAATTACGGAGTGTTGCTGATAGAGTGAGTTTATAGCTAATTAGTAGAACAATGGACCGAAGATACAAATACTAAACCATTCATCCACAGTGTAATGTGGTTTTAAAAGGGTAAATGGAAAAACTTGGTGAAATAACACACAATCCTCCCCTGAGATTGTAGTTTCAAGTGACTAAAACGACGTAAAATGATTGAATGTCATTTAGAGCATTTCTGTGAAAATTAAATAGGTTAGGATACAAAATAAACTTAAAATATTCAAGCCTTTTCTCCTAAACTGGCTTTTACACCAAAACAAACTCTATACAATATGTAATGAATTTTAACAAGTCAACAAATGAACATGTTAACGGTAATATGCATAGTTCCGGCAAATAGGAATCTGCAATTATCGAAATGAGACTAGGTGTTCTGGAAGGTAAACCTCGCCATTTTGCAAGCGACACTAATTTTGCATCCAGCAAAATCCATGCCGGGAACGTAACCGAAATGTGAAAAGTACCAAAAGATTATGAAAAAATAGCAAATGAGTTTATTGTTTATCTCTACTATTAGTCTGTTTGGGGTACATATATATATATATATATATATATATATATATATATATATATATATGTCAATTGTATGTTATTGCGTACTTTGAATAAAAATATAAATTCAGTGGGCGTTTTTCTGGATTTAAAAAATCGGAACTCGCGGATAGAACGTCAGACGTCACAGTATTACATATCAAATAATCACAAGAGGAATTAGTCGGCGAAATAATAATAATTATGACTGTGTATACAAAAAAGTTACACCAGACGCACTCTTACAAAACCAAGTAGAATAAATTAATACGGCCAGATTATCTCAATACGTCTGAGTTATGTAATATTTACGTCAAGTGGAGTCACGGTAACACTCTTGTTAAAATAAAACATGCAGATAAATCCAAAGTTTATGTACTATGGATTATGTGATTAATCGTGTTCATTTATCTACATAACATTACATACTATCTCTACACTAAAACATGAAAAACGCTCCCTAATCTCCTTCTTACAGCGCATTGTATTTTCTCACAAATAAAATCAAAGCTTATCAAAACCCTCGTTTTATTATTTTATACTAATTTTAAATAAAATCATTTTTATTTCCTTTATTTCCCCTTTGTAATATTACACACGGTCTCTCCATTAATGGGTTTAGACTAGAACCGCCCCGTAACCTGTGACTCCTAACACATTGTATTTTCTTAAAAATAAAACTACTTATCAAAATTCAAAATTACAAATGTGTTTTGCCAATCAAATGGTTATAAAAGTTCAATTTATGTACGCAGTTATTTTGTCGATTCCAAGTTACAAATGTGTTTTTCCAATCAAATTATTATAAAATTCTACTTTTCAAATTCGAAATTACAAAGATTTTTTTTCATCAATCAATCAAAAAATTCTAAAAACATAAAAATAGACCTCACAAGAGAAATTATTTTTGTCAGTGAAAGCAAATAGAGTATATACATGTACAAAATTTTACAATATAAAGTTGTTATATACTATTTAATATAACATTTTAATTGGTTTAGCATGGCTATCTTAATGACTTATCGGGTGAAAAGAAAAAGGTTTTCCATAGTAACCCACGATAATTAATTAATCCCGTTCCACTTGTCCAAACTCATTGTGTGATTACAATGGATTTACTGTTATACAGGCAATAACAGACGAAGTAGTTTATTATACGCATGTATATGTATTTAATTTAGAACGATAAACATTTTGTTTTTGGATTTTAGAATTTTTAAATCATGTTCGGGATACGGGAATTCTGAGGTGAGTATTATCGATACTGTTACTATGATTTTTGTAGTCTCTTTTTTCTTTCTTAAGTCGCTCATGAACTTGACTGCTCAATTATCGAGACATTGGTTTTTGTCCCTTTTTAAAGAGCACTTCTTTTTGAAAATAAAATAAAATAAACAACGTTTACGGATGTATTTATTCTTTCAATTCTGTTGAATGGTAAGCGACTATCTCGGTCAGAAAATTAAGGAAAGTTTTTATTTTACATATTATACCAGTTTTAATTTTACATCGCAAGACCATCGATTCGGAATACAAAGGACCAAAATTGTGAAACCAAAATTTTTCAAGGGATTGAAAAAATATCGAAAGGACCATATTATATTTAACAAAAGCTAAGGAAATACTTTGAATGAGATAGTATACATTAGTTTTTTTTTAGAAAGTTTATATATTTTAACAGCAGCAAATGTAGACAATAGTATATTTCAGTGGGACTTTTAACAAATCATTACCCGACTACGGACACAATTCTAGCCTTATTTTCATCAAAACTCACTAACATTGACAACGATCGGACACATACATGATTTTCCGTTTCCAACTCAAATTACACATTTGTCATATAAACTTAAATTACTCATTCGAACACATTTTTAACTCATTAAACGCGCCTCGTGATCTAACCAATGCATTTTGTTTTTGTTTTGTTGCTACAATTTTTTGTTTGGTTTGATTTAAAATAATAATATTAAAACGACTTAATTTAGGACAACCATTTCTGGAAATAGATCTTCTGCTTATTTTAGTCTTGCGATTCACAGTCACGAACAACGCAAATCTCACACATATTGTTGGAGTTTTTTGCAAATAAATGTGATTCATAGTAAACGTTGCCACGTGATAGAATTTATGAAATAAGAATATAATAAGAAGAATACAATCAGAAGAAAATAATACGCTTGGACATACAGTTTACTCCTACAAAATCATAATGGTATTGGCCTTTTTTGCTAAACATCAAACCCCAGTATCACAATCATTCCTTTAGTAAGATTTTTTTAAAGATTTGAATTTTTGAGAATTTGTTAATTATCAATAATTTGGGAATTAAAGAGGTCAACTTGATCATTTCAAGCTTACAGCATTTGTTTTTAGTTTTTTATTGTTCCAAATATGATTACCAAATGCAAAATTAAGACGTCATCCAGATTCTGCAGCTGTACATGCATTACCATAGCACTGTTACGCCACATAGCGGTGTTGCCGCATAAACGCGCCCGACACGTCTATGCGGGGAATTTCAACGCATAAAGAGGTCGGCCACGTTTATGCGGCGGCGTTCAACGCATAAAGATGTGTTGCTTATATGCGGCGCGAGGCTTCCTTTTTGACGCATAAAGAGGACTCATTTTAATAACTTAGTATGAATTTTAAAAAGAGCTAATATCTAGAAAAATACGATGGTGGTGACATTAATTATGACGATGACAATTGACTGTAATGTTGATGAGCGTTAAATTGTGATTTTGGCAGAATTTCGGCTATTGCTTTAATAATAATATAATAATAATAATGATGATATTAATAATAATAATGATAATGATGATATTAATAATAATAATGATAATGATGATCACGATGATAGTGATGGTGGTGTTTTATTAATGAAGGTGTTAATGATGATGGTGTAGGTGATGATAGTAAATGTTTTCTTTATGCGGCGGAATGTAGCCTTTTTGCCGCATTAAAGCGTTCTCTATATGCGTTGAAATTCCCCACATAGACGTGTTGGAACACGTTTATGCGGCAACGCCGCTATGTGGCGTAACATAAGACAGGTGCCCGGTCTCATGACAAGATATGGTGTATAGTGGTATGTATGTAGGACCCTACCCATTCCACTTATTTCACAACCAGTGTTATACTTAACAACGGGTATATAAGGGTATTTAAATATATATTCGAGTCATCGTATGTTTGAACAACTAAACTTTTTCATAAAGATGTATACATTAGAGCTATAAAAAACTTTTGACATGGTATATTGTTAACAATTTGGCGCCACACATACTTGTGTCAGTTTTGAAAAAATATTTTTGTAATTAATAGTTTTGTGTATTCAGTCAGCTAGTTTTAATTATATTTTCGAATATTATTTGAGAGTTTGTCAATTGGTTGCTAATCATTCACCATATAAACATGATAAAAATTGGATACTTATTTAAAAAAAATGAAATAATCAGACTGAATTTTTGATCACACATATAAAATCGATTACGTTCAATTAGTGAGATTTTTGACCTACAAATAATTTTACCATCAAAGAAAATAATTATCCGGCGGTCTGAATCAAACCATTCCCATATCACCGTGTTTTGAACTGTACAGCCAATAAATCACTAAATCAAAGATCGATATTTCCAATAAATCATATAATCAATCAAATTATGTTGTCAAATATCTGAAAACGAACTAAGTATCACATACAGGTTAATTGGAATAGCAAAATAAAATTCTCCGAGCAGAACGATTATTTAAGTTACCAAATTGTAAAAAAAACCCCACAAGCTTGGATAATGATACATGTATGCACCCAATTCTCCGAACACACCCGGATAACGTGTACCCCACAACCCGAACACAATCTTTGATAATGATACATGTATGTACCCACACCCCGAACACAACCCTGGATTATGGATAACAACATAATCCGAACATACGGTCCCTGGATAATTATACATGTATGTACCACATGCTCCGAACACAACCCTAGACAATGAAACACGCATGTACCACACCCCAAACACAACCCTGGATTATGGATAACAACATAATCCGAACATGCGATCCCTGGATAATGATACATGTATGTACCACATGCTCCAAACATACCCCTGGATAATGAAACATGCGTGTACCACATGATCCGAACACAACCCTGGATAATGAAACATGCGTGTACCACATGCTCCAAACACAACCCTGGATAATGAAACATGCGTGTACCACATGATCCGAACACAACTCTGGATAATGAAACATGCGTGTACCACATGATCCGAACATACCCCTGAATAATACAACATGCGTGTACCACATACCCAAACACAACCCTGGATAATGAAACATGCGTGTACCACATGATCCGAACACAACCCTGAATAATGAAACATGCGTGTACCACATGATCCAAACATAACCCTGGATAATACAACATGCGTGTACCACATGATCCGAACATACCCCTGGATAATGAAACATGTCCAAACATAACCCTGGATAATACAACATGCGTGTACCACATGATCCGAACACAACCCTGGATAATACAACATGCATGTACCACATGATCCGAACACAACCCTGGATAATGAAACATGCGTGTACCACATGCTCCAAACACAACCCTGGATAATGAAACATGCGTGTACCACATGCTCCAAACACAACCCTAGATAATGAAACATGCATGTACCACATGATCCGAACACAACCCTGGATAATGAAACATGCGTGTACCACATGATCCGAACACAACCCTGGATAATGACACATGCATGTACCACATGATCCGAACATAACCCTGGATAATGAAACATGCATGTACCACATGATCCGAACACAACCCTGGATAATGAAACATGCATGTACCACATGATCCGAACACAACCCTGGATAATGAAACATGCATGTACCACATGCTCCAAACACAACCCTGGATAATGACACATGCATGTACCACATGATCCGAACATAACCCTGGATAATGAAACATACATGTACCACATACCCAAACACAACCCTGGATAATGACACATGCGTGTACCACATAATCCGAACACAACCCAGGATAATGAAACATGCATGTACCACATGATCCAAACATAACCCTGGATAATGAAACATGCGTGTACCACGTGCTCCAAACACAACCCTGGATAATGAAACATGCGTGTACCACATGATCCGAACACAAGCCTGGATAATGACACATGCATGTACCATATGATCCGAACACAACCCTGGATAATACAACATGCGTGTACAACATGCTCCAAACACAACCCTGGATAATGAAACATGCGTGTACCACATGATCCGAACACAAGCCTGGATAATACAACATGCGTGTACCACATGCTCCAAACACAACCCTGGATAATGAAACATGCGTGTACCACATGCTCCAAACACAACCCTGGATAATGAAACATGCGTGTACCACATGATCCGAACACAACCCTGGATAATGAAACATGCGTGTACCACATGCTCCAAACACAACCCTGGATAATGAAACATGCGTGTACCACGTGCTCCAAACACAACCCTGGATAATGAAACATGCGTGTACCACATGATCCGAACACAACCCTGGATAATACAACATGCGTGTACAACATGCTCCAAACACAACCCTGGATAATGAAACATGCGTGTACCACATGATCCGAACACAAGCCTGGATAATGACACATGCATGTACCATATGATCCGAACACAACCCTGGGTAATGATACATGCATGTACCACCGGTGGATAATGATACATGCTTGTAAAAATTAAAAAAGCGTGACTCCAAGAAAGTGGTCGCATATTTTTTGTCTTTTGCGAAATGTATTTCCCCCTCACACCCACACGCGAGGCCGTATTTAAATATGAACCCTGGTCCGACTCTATTTGCCCCTTTTCCTTTTTGTTATATCAGGTATAGTTTTCGATTAGGATCAAACTGCAGTTACCGCTCCTTTGCTTATGTACAGCCTAAAACGAAAAATCGATTAAACGCGAAGTTGGAATGGCGACAATCACTCTGTCGCTTTCATGCTTCGCGTTTTTGCATTATTGCCTTCGCGTTTTTGCATTGATTGTAGATTTTACGTTTCAGCTTTATTGCCTACTTGTCTTCGGTTCTTTGCCTTCGTGTTAGACGTCAATGCTGCGAAGGCGATAATAAGATGGACATTGAAAACTTGCCATGACTCATATGATTAGACACTTAGTTCTATAAGCGAGAGTCAATGTCCATTTCATGACAGGGTGAGACCATATATTTGGAAATGTTTCCGTACTGGCTATGGGCGTTTCGGTTCTGTCGAAAATGAACCGCCACTACACGTTACAATAAGAACATTGCGCAAATTAAAAAAAATCTTGCCATTACTCGATAAAATTGAAATGAGACTTAAAACGCTGACAATAGTGACCAAAATTCTCACAACCACACCGATGCTAAGTTAAGGAACTTCTAGTTAGGGAATATAATGTAAAGTTAGATACTCTTATTAAACAAGTCATTAAAGTCCTTTTCTGAAGTTATAGGATAGGTACTCTAAACTAGTTAAATATGAAAATGAATCTCAAAATATTTACACAAATTTTAATGTCAATTTACATTAAGTACTGAAGAAGTTTACTCATTTTTTAATATCCACGTTTTAGTTAGAATGGCATGTTTTTTATACTGGAGTATAGATTTGAAAAAAATCATCCAGAAAAAATGAGAAAAAACTAAGGTATCAAATTTTAAGTATATTGTAGTTTTAAAAATAATTTAAACGATATAAGATTTTTTTACTGTTTTTGTTTAAGATAAATATCATAGAGATAAAAAGAAGTTTAAATTACTAGCGGGATTCGACTTGATTAAATTTTAATACACATTACGCGGATTGATGAACTATCGGTTTATTTGGCATTTGTAAACAAATGAAACAATATAACTGCACTGAACGTCTCTAAACCTACAACAATAGCCTCCTTGTTTGTGGCACTTATCTAAGATTTACCGCCAATGAATATCAAATTTTCAATTTAAAATTAAATATTTTTAGGGCAATTAAACAGTGTTTCCAAAAATATTTTTTCACTTATTTGTGAGGTCGTGAGTAGATCAGAACTAGATCACGGAATAAATAACAAAGATGATAATAAAAGTTGTTACCAGTAAATTGTAAATATGTCTGTCGTATTATACAGGTACTGATCGAGGGAATACACTAATTAATATACAGGTAAGAATTATATTTAAGTGATAAGAAATTATTTTTGTTGCATATTAAAGGATGATTTCCGTAATTCCATATTAGTCTCAGTTTGTGTGTAGCATGTCATATTTCCTCTTTCATTTGTTAAGTATTTTGTTTCCCTCGGCTATTTATTAGGCAATGTCATCATCAGAAGAAGCAAAAGCTAAGACATTCAATAGAACAAGAAAAAAAATAATGAAGTCGTGAAGCACGCGACCACACACAAAACAGACACAAACCTAGGCGTTTACACAAAGAAAAAAAATAGTAACGCAATATTAACAACGCCACTAGTATACGAAAACAAAGAAGTCCCAAGCAACAAGTAAAACAATAGTTCTACATTGATGCCATGTGCTACTTTTGGATGCATTGTCTCATAAAAATTCAAAAGTAGCACATGTCATTAATACTAATGGAACAAAACTGTGTGTCAATTTATGTTAAAGGCAATAGGAATGTAATAATTCTTAACTACATGTAGAAAACTGCTTAAAGAAACAAAGCGAATTTGAATACAAGCACAAGCTACAGAACAACTCTGCCAGGAAAAAATTAAGCACAAAACATACAGCATTTCTGGAAAGGAAGAAGAAATACATGTATGTAATAAACAAACAGCAAATTTTGTTACCAGAAAACACAAACATCTTGGATAAAAATTTAAGAAAAAAGATAAGCAGCAATTTTCGGAACTATAACTATAATATAGTGACCAACATTTGTTTGTGACGTAACACTAAGGATTCTTTGCTAGGGTTTATTGCAGTTGTTCAAATGCTTTGGACTCAAATCGTGTTTTGCTAACGGCATTTGTTATATCTTACGTCTTTCTGTATTAGATTCGTTAAACTGCTTTTACAAACCACCGCGATTTACTATACGGTATGCGTTTTTCTTTTCTTTTGTTGCCTTTTTGTTCGTTTGTTGTGTCATGTTTATAGGTGCTTTGGTTAATGTCAGGTGTTCACATGCGTTTAACTACATAATCGACTTTCATCTCGCCACAGACTAGCTGTTATGCAGATATACCACTGTCTTGATTTTGTTGGTTGCACCATTGGTAAGCTAGGTATTGTCTTGATAAAATTAATGTTCTTGTACTAGATGCGTACTCTGAGATAAAGTCGTTAGAATGATTCTTCTAAGCTTTATTTTAGTTCCCGATTTAATTTTATTTTATTTATCAGCGAATCTTACACATAACAACCTATTATACTTAATTATAAATGTATTCTAAATTTTACCATACAACTATACACGTGGTGTTGTGATGTATAGTAGTCAGTCGTCACGAAGGCTTCATTGGAGCATATATGCTTACACTTTTATCATCCGTCTTAATTTGGGGATTCAATAGTTTCAACAAAAGTATGTACATATAGACATAAGCAAGGAATATGAGTAAAACACAAGCACAAAAACACGTTTTAGATACATGGTTGGTCGAGGATGCATATTAAGGTTTTAAAACTTAATTAAGTTATATATTTACTGCATTATGTTTATGATTCGATGATAAGTAATTCACATGACTACCTGTAAACAATGTCACTATCGACTATACCTTAACTTAGGGTTTTAATGTTCCTGTTTATTTCCAGGGGTTAGTAAGTTTAATGTCCCTATATAGTATAGATTTGTTTTTAGGAGTTATTGTTAAATTTACTGTAAAATCTTTGGTTGAGCAGTGATTTCACTCATCCCAAAATCTATATATCTATAATATATAAGACAGAGTTATTAAGTTTACATTTACATTTCTACACTCGTCCTATTTTGTTGTTCCTTGTATATGCAACAAGGTTAGCGTATTAGTTTCTGTTTTACATATGGATGTATTTCGAAAAGCTTCAGAAGGCATGTATTATTATTATTATTATTAATCACGGTAAATATTATTATTATTGATTATTATTATTATTATTATTATTATTATTATTAATCACGGTAAATATTATTATTATTGATATTATTATTATTATTATTATTATTATTATTATTAATCACGGTAAATATTATTATTATTGATATTATTATTATTATTATTATTATTATTATTATTAATCACGGTAAATATTATAATTATTGATATTGCGGCCGTTGTTGTTGTTCTTATTGTTGTTGTTGTTATTGTTGTTACTACTGCTGTTGCTGTGAATGTGCACGGTCAAGGGGCACATTATTGTTCTTACTTTGAAATACACTTCTATACATTGAAGATTCCATAGGTACCGAATAGACGAACATCTCCAATACACTCAGAAATGTTAAGTTATTTAGTTTATATTATTACTTATTGTTCTGCTTATTCAAACAATATTTAAAACTCAAATTTTTGTATTTATTTTATTTTCAGATAATTCATAATGGATAGTCTAGCAAAAACGGCGCGTCGACACAGTGAAGGGACAACCAAATTATCTCCCCTGTCTAGAAGATCTATTAAGATTTATTCAAGGCCTATGTCATCGATACACCTTCGAAGAAGCGAGGTAAGAAATTGATTGTAAATGCTTAACAGTAGTTTACTTAGATCTCATCCGATACTGATCGGACATATTCACCGAAAACAACTTTTTTCAGATCTTGTACGACGAGACGAATTCACGAAACCAGCGCTAGCAGCAACACCACATTTATGCATTAAAAATAGCACACATTTCTGAGTCATAAATTACTAAGCAGGATTACAATGAACCAAGTACCCAAATTTTATACTGATATAGGTTTCATAGATGCATAACAATACACATAGACGTTTTTGTTTCAGATACTAACATGGTTACCAATGATCAATTTTTCGTACCTGTCACGTGTTACTTTTGAATTTTATGCTGAACACCTGGACAAATAAATTAACTAAAATAATTAAACATTCCACAGTAAAGGTTCAGTATCTTGATGTTAAGCATAACCAGTTGGCTATCTTATGTATTGGTCTACATTCCAACCTTTTTTAATCTTACACTAATCGTTTAGTTAAGCCAACGAATCTTTTGAACAATCAGTTGAAAACCAGCTAATTTTAAAAATCTACTTTAATTAATGTGAAATCATTGGGTCCAAAACATTTTAAATCGTTACAATATCGGTACAGTGGGGTTTAAATTGTCCATACAATAGAAACATGATGACAGAAACGTGACATGGACCCAATTGCACTAGTGATAACGGGCTCTCTTCTCCGTTTTCAGGCAAATACTAGTACATTTTGTGTATTTTGAACTATTACATTACAACCACGTTACCAGGTTTCTTTGACCACCGTATGCTGCCATGGTGTATACTACCACCAATACAATGTGTGTATCTGCGGAGTTTTTGTTATCATAGATTATTATACCCCCTGCTTAAAAAGTGGGGGGTATATAGTGATAGGGGTGTCCGTCCGTGTGTCCGTCCGTCCTTCCGTTACACCTTAGGGTACCTATTTCTTATCCGCAACTCCTTCTAAACCCTTCAATGGATTATCATGAAACTTTCACACAATCTTTGTGATATAATGTAGATGTGCACCTCCTATTTAAAAATTTGATCCGATGGATTTTTTAGAGCGGGGGGGGGGGGGGTAATTTTTGGGAGCTTGTGGCTCACAGTTTTTCTAGTTGCATCTATATTCCTGCTTGATATGTTAAACATAGGCTACTATTGTACTCGTTAGTTTTGAAGCTCTATCTACAGGATTCTTGATTTTTGTGTTTACATTGTTGATTGTTGTCTCGATATCTTTGTTGTAAGAAATAACAATTGCATATGAAACCAAAACGCAATTAAACTAACACCGTTGTGAAAATAGACCAGGGTGCTTCCTAGATTAGAAGAATTTTATACTAAGTAAAGACGTGATCTTGAATAATATGTAAAACGTAAAATAAAGTTGTGTAATCAAAGTCACGTAAATGAACATTTATATACTGTTATACCATCTTGTTAACTATTGTTAAATATCGTCAGTCTATCAGTTTGTCTCCCTTGAAAATATAACAGTCACACATTCGTCCACACGGGTACAACTATTTTGGTTAGTTTTCTAAACTTCTTTTTCCAAACGAGAAAATGGAGATGTTGGCATTAAAGATTGACGATAGATGACCTTAACCTTGTGTAAAGATATTAAAAATCAGTGTTGCTGACAGAACTTTTAAGGCGAGACTTGCCATTCACATACCTCTTATTTCCAATTATTTACTGTCCATTAAAATATGCTGTAATAATTTCCGTTATATTACCATTGTACTTCTTGGTATTACTGCCAGATATTTGTGTACATATGTTGTTGCTTCGAATGTAAGTGTAATTTTTGTTTCAATACTATTAAGAATCTTCATTTCATCATTGGTTTGTTGTTGTGAGAAATTCTTCTAGTTTAATTGGATATTTAATTTATAATATAACCGAGGATATTGCTTACTATTTTGTCTTTATATTCAGTCAGAATTTTTATAATCAGTTGTCACAATCTATGCTGATCTTGTCTTGTTTTCTTATATCGGCTGTGGTATCATTTTTATAGATACGTTGAGTATGGTAAAGTACGTGTCTTCAGCATTCCAATGAACTAAAACTTTGCACAAAAGTTTTTAATAAACTATGGTTTTTAAATGCATTATTATGCTTCGCCGTAACAAAAACCTAAAAATCCAATCAATTTGTGTAAACACAAAACTACACAGTGCTTAAATATTGTTTGGTTTTTATTAAATTCTTGTTTAGATGATTTTTTTTTAATAAAAATTGATAAATTCTTTATAATAATTGAACATAAATTGCCTGCATATTGTGAACTGTAAATGGACTCTAGCTTACTCTTTCTTATTACGATCTATTGTGTTACTTCTATGAGTCAACGTAAAGTAATGTGACTTTCAAATCAATTTACGTTCGCATACAGTAAATACTGTTAGCAGTTTTATTACAGAAGTGAAAATTAATTTGTGTTGATATTTTAGGTACCTTCTTGTTGACAATGTACATTTTTTAAAAGTTTCAGTAAATTGGTAGTATTTTCAACAACTGATTATATAACTGGTTTCCGCTATTTTGTTTAGTGTAGTTGAATGTTATGTCGATTCCGTTATTGCAAGAATGTTTTACGTATTCATTTCATAGAAATTAAATGGTTAATTAATAATTTAACTAGAAATGACGCTTTTGTGCATATTTGTCCTATGTATTCAAAATCCATTAAATTAAATATGAAAACCTAAGGCCATCACATTTTACCTATTCATTTACTTGAGTTATAAAGTTCTGCCTACAGAACTCTGTATTGTGTGTTTGTTGTTATTATCCAACATCACCGTACATTGTCGTTGTGTATCCACTAACATAGCGCATTCAGTTTTGGCCTTCAGATTCGGTATTGTTTCTTGGATATCGGTATCGATTCCCAACCGTGGGCTATCATGGCATCTATAAACAAGTTTATTCGTTTTTGGAATTCTGTCTCAGGCATTGTCTCTTTGTTGTTGTCACTCGTTATCACCGTAGGTTGTCATTGTGTCTACTAACATGACTATTCAGTTTTGAAGTTATGCCTCCAGGATTCTGTTTGGTTTCTTTGTTATATGCATTATTTGTAATGTCAATGTTTCGATATTGATGAACTTCAGCAGATATAGTTATATAATATGATTTATTTATAATTGAACTTCAACTGAACCTAGAGCTATTGTAATAACGTGTATCTAGTATTCTCTATATGATTTAGTAATTAACCTGTGTTGATGTTGTGACACGGGGTATGGGGACAAGTGGCCCAAAACATCGGGTTACGGATCACATTGCCTCTCATCACCCTAGGTTCGAATCCCACTCTGGTAAACCTAATGTGAAACAGTTTGATAATTTGCTCGCAGTTTGTTGGTAATTTTCTCAGAACATTACAGTGTCCTCTGCCATCATAGATCTGACCGCCTCATGTAACTAAAATATCCGCTTGACAGGGTTACAACACAATTGCTGCACTCCACTATTATATGGTACTTATTTGACAATTTAATGGACCGCTTGAGTCACCATGTTAACCACGCCATTGAACATCGTTTCATCCAGTGCCTAATCAAAGTAGGAAGTGTTACAATGGGTTGTATCTATATGAGTTTGTCTTGTCTTGTCCTATTTTCTAATTTCATTAGTTCGTTGGTTTTCTTTGTTGCATTAGTTATAACCAAATATACGTTATTTGAGCTACATGTTTCTTTATTTAACATATGACAACTATTTGAATAATTACTACAAACAAGTATATTTTGTACATATTGATATATAGAACTTGTGTTTAATGAAAAACCTAGTATGAATGATCAAAGTATGGGTGAGTGGTGTCTTTGTCTTAATATACTATGTAAAATGTTAAAAGAAATGTCAACCAACAAGTAAATTTGTACTAATTGACCTGTGTTCCTCTCTAGCTGTGTATTTGATGAAGCGAAGTTAAACACCATGTAACTAACTAATTTATTTTAAGTATATGTATATTGATTGGTTTATTTCTGGAGTGTTTACTAAGATACCGTCTTGACTTTATTGTGTCAATATTTTCTTTATCAATCTAAAGTCAATTTATTATATTTTTTCAATATTATACCACGCAGTTATGTGTAATCACTGGTTTCCGTGATCACCATAAGACGCCATTGTTCCCGTTAACCTAGCGCATTAATTAAATAAGTTATACATAGAATATTTATTATAATCGTTATAGACCATTGGTTCGATATTATTGCTTTAAATTTCAATTTCATTATCAATAAATAAAAAATGTTGATTTTGTTGTAGGTTTTGGGTCACCTACTGGATTCTTAATGCGAAGTTATTGTTAAATTATGTGATTAATTTATTATTAATCTTTAAGTAAGACCCGGGTGGTTGCTATATTCAATATGAAATGTTTCTTTTAACAATTGGCGATCTGACGCCAAAGAGCACACACCATTCCAATAATCGAGTTACTTCAAGGTTACACATCCGAAGTAAAAATAAAAATTCATTGTATTTAATAACAAAAATAGCGCCATGTTACTCAACGAGTTGCACCTATCGATGCGCTCACTCATTGATGCAGCGCAAAAATAGAGTTCCACTAACGAGATTCGTCAGTGTTGTTTCGTGAATATTGTCTTTGCATTGTTGCTGTTTTAAATGCTCCGCGTTTTCATACGTGCACAGCAATCGCTAAATCGGTTAAGGTTAAGAATATGTTTATGAGCAAATTGACTGGGGCCTTCCTTAAAACATGTATAAAAATAACTGTGTTACCTTTTATAGCCATTGGTGATGTGACGTGGAACATTATTCAAACAACCAATCGATTTGACTCAATTTTATACACTATATATGTTGAATTATAATAGAAGTAAAAATGAACAACTGTTTACTGAGGTACCATGCTTTGTTTACATTGTGTAAATATTTCCTTCATGTTTACATCAGTCTATTTAAAAAAATCCATCAATCTAATGATATCACGTGATTGAGTTTCTGTGATCTACGTAGGTCGACATTGTACTAAGTTTAGCACATTGGATTAGTATGAGGTGCAGGTATTTATAATAATCTGCATCTCCAACCTTAGTTCTTCTAATTCGTTGATTTTAGTAATCATTTTCTATGTGGTAAAATAAAGGGTATTTTAAATTATAACACCTCTTTTAGGGACCACTGGTTGTAAACTAAGTGCGATTGTGTAGGCCCAGCAGAAGTGCTTTAACCACGCAACTGGACACACTGTGCACCATTTGAACATGTCAAGTGCCAGTCTCTATCGCATTAAAGACTTTATATTAACTTACTAGACAAACAGTAAAATCAAACCAGAACGAAATGATTTTGACGCATCAAAGATTATGTAGAACATTTTATATATTGAACATGAACTTGTACAAGGGCGATGTTGTACCATTAGGCAGTATTTTGTAGCTTCAAACTATATCGTTCTCCTATATTGAACATGAACGTGTGGACATTAATATACCTTTTCTAGTCTCGGAATGTATTGTATTACTAGTGCTTTTTCGCTTACAACATTGCTTAACTTGTAAGGATGTAGGCGTCTAGTAACTTGTCATTGAATACTGGTGGATTTATTGAAGATTTCATAGTGACCGACTAGATATGAATCTTCAATCAAACTATTTGGTTTATAATATTAACTATGGTTTGGTTCATCAAACAGTTATCAGAATCTTCTTTCTTTAGTATGTGTCATTTTAATTTTTTTTTTTTTAAATATTTCGTTCAGAAAATTCAAAAATGTATTATATGACAGTATTAATAATTCACAACAGTATTGTGAACCAGTCGATTAAAAAACTACAACACGCGGCGAGTGAAACAAGTACCTTTTTGTTTATATTGTGTTAATATTAATATTTTGTTTAAGTTTTAAGCCAATCCATCATTTTTTCAATAATCCCGTTATGATGTTATGTGCATATTATGCTATTGGTTTCCGACCACCTTGGGACATTATTGTACCTAATGATATATAGCGTATTTAATAAGTTATACCTGCCGGTTTTATTATATTGTTCATAAACCATAGCATTGTTGGCTAACTTCATCATTCATGTATTGTTAGAAATGTCGGTTTTATTGTGGTAGGATATTTTGATTTCATAACAGCAACCCACGGTGCAGTTGATTGATTTGTGATAGACCTTGCAGTGATGTACTGTGGTCGGCCGGGCGTCTTCTAGATAAAATATATGGATTGTATTTATTACATGTATTGCTTTTAGGAATATTTCAGTTTTCAATTATTCATTTTTACCCATAAAATTACAAACTGTAGATATTATTCCTTTTAGGAAGTTTGAATTATTTATATTTATTACTACTCAAGGTAAAATATTTCAGCTTTGTTGTTTTGTTAACAATTCATTACCGTTTATTGATGAATCACTGATGAATTGATACTAGTACATGATGGGATATTGCACGCCTAGGCTTATCAAGGCCCTCAAATGTTTTATGGTCGTCATCACAGTATTGTTGATATGTTTGATGTCTCTGTGTCCAGGATTGCTCTGGATATATTTCACATCCCAAAGTTCCATGTTCCTTTCACACAATTTTGACTATTACACACGTGGCGGATGTATCTAGCTAAACAGGACGTGCTTACCCTTCCGGAGCACCCGGTCTCACTTACCTTGTGGAAGTTCAAGTGTCTAACCTAACTTGTCAGTTTCAAGTTTTTACTTTGCTTCTGGATTGTGATTCGGACTTGGATAAGTATGTTTGTTTTTGATTACCCAAGATTGGTAGTTCACACTCCTATAGCTTCAGTGGCCAAGTGGTCTAAAGGCCGGCTCAGAGAGATCACGAAGCCTCTCACCGCCTGGGTTCTAATTCCAATTCAATTCTTTGTTTACTGAGCCACATATGTGGTACATCAGGTGATAATACAACATACATAAAATTAATGGACAGAGAAAATGAGTTTGTCAGTTTGCTGGTCAAAGGTTTTTTTTCTTGACACTTTTGTTCCTTTATCTATCTCAGACATGTAACAGGACCTAGTGTGACGTAAAACGCCATTACTCTATTCCACGTCTTCGCCATAACAAGTTTGTTCATTGCGTATTTACCCAATGTTTAAAAATTTTACTTTCTTCTTTTGACCGAATATATTACAATTACAAAAGCTTTTCCCAGCAACTCTACATTAATATTCTTCGATAGTTTAAAAATAACACTCATTGTTTGACTTTTATAATTTTAACACCTTAAACATAAAACATCGATACCTGGGCATGTTTATACAGGTGGTAATTTAACACCTGATATTGCATAATTTAAAAGTAGAGAAGAATTTTAATAAAAACATTAAAAATTTTAATGTGCATTTGATTACATCAACGTCTCGATTTTATTACCGATATATCCCGTTGTTAAAATTAAGTCCCTCGACAGATGTACAATGTATAGTGAAAATATTTGACTTCTTAAATCATCGCCATACAATAATGTCATTTAAATATTGTACTTGAAGATAAAGTCTTATGTTTGGTATTATATGGTTGGTTTTAAAGTGCACACCAATTTTAAACCACAATCCTAATACACGTGCTATGTCAATGGTGGCTTTGGCTGTAACCAATAACATGTTAATCGACGGCAAAGTTCTCCCCAGACATTGTTTCGGATTTTAGTCACCGTATTGGATAATTTTCTAAAGTCATGTTATAACAAAAGTTACAATTTGTTGTTGTTGGGTTTGTTTTGTTTTTATTTGACAATGTTTTGTTGTGGTTTGTTCTTGATTGGATGGAACTGGTTGTTGCCAAGTGCATGTAACTAATCAAAAACAAACATACTAATCCATGTCCGAAGCACAATCCAGAAGCAAAGTAAAAACTTTGGAACTGACAAGTTAGGTTAGACACGTGAACTTCCACCAGGGAAGTGAGGCAGGGTGCTCCGAAAGGGTAAGCACTTTCTGTTTAGCTAGCTACACCCGCCACGTGTGTAAAATAAACTATTTTGTACTCGTTCAATTATAAATCAGTCGATATTACAGTACTTTAAAACAGTAAGTAAGGAAACATGACTTTGTCTTTAATGCATCCTGTAAGAAGAAACTAAATACCCTATTGTTTAGGAAGAAAATAATTTCAATTCTGAGAAACGGTGTCAGAAGCACCGATAACACTCATAAAATGAAAGAAAAGAAAACACAGGAAAACAGCAAAATGTGATAAATGTATACATGTATGTATATTGAATTAAGGTAAAGTGTTGTAATGATCCAATGATGTAAATGAGCAACAGTGGCAGAGCCACTAAGCTTTATCACCAGATGCATGTATATTGAATTAAGGTAAAGTGTTGTAATGATCCAATGATGTAAATGAGCATCAGTGGCAGAGCCACTAAGCTTTATCACCAGATGCATGTATATTGAATTAAGGTAAAGTGTTGTAATGATCCAATGCTGTAAATGAGCAACAGTGGCAGAGCCACTAAGCCTAATCACCAGATGCATGTATATTGAATCAAGGTAAAGTGTTGTAATGATCCAATGATGTAAATGAGCAACAGTGGCACCACTAAGCCTAATCACCAGATGAAAGAAAAAGTACTCTTACTTTTGCAAAAAAAAAAAAAAAAAAAAAAAAAAGGACAAGCAAGAACACATCATGTGTATTGTGATAACCTTATCTGTTTGATCTATTATGTAAGATACGTTAGTAAGTTATTGAGAAGTTAAATCATGAATGGTACAAGGTAGAATTAAATCTTAATAAAGGATTTATATTAAATGTGTGACAGTTTACATTCAATGTTATAACAAATAAAATGGCTATCTCTTTATTTATGTAAAACTCACAAATTGAAGTGTTGATAAATTCTGCCAATTTATGAACATCTAAAGACTAAAAGGTAATTTTAAGATGACACTTGAAGGTGATTTATCAGTATACCTTGAGACAAGAACAACACCACTTGATGCAGTTTGCTTGTTTATCTATGATAAGAAGCTTCAAGGAGACAGATTATATTAAAACTCGAGAGCGCTAAACCAGACTCTCGTAAAGTAATATATAATACGGTATTGTGTTGGAAATTAAAAAGTCTCCGTAGAATTAGGTACATAGTAATTTATAAGTTAGTTTTATATTGAAATTCAAAGATGGATGAGATCACATCTTATTTATATGTTTACATACAAAATTATTTATCACTATTGATGAAAATCCAACAGACAAAACGGCTATTTTCTCGGTCGGCATGTTTCATTAATCGATGACGAATCAATGTTTTCACTTCCGTGTGTTTTTGTCGGGCTGTAGTTTACTTGGTGCGCAAATACTACTTCTGGTATATCTTACACGTGTTTTATTGTGGTGTAAATTAAGTGTAGCATGTGGCAATGTCGCATCTATTATCTAAACAAGAATGTCCCTTTATTGTATAACTATAAAACGGCATTGGTCTAATTTCAATATTTCCCGTATAGTTTTGGCCTCAAAAACCACTCTCCGAAATGTGCTCAGCAATTTAGAAGGTCTTGTACAAACCATTACACAACGTAACTTGTTCTTGTATTCAAAATTAGTCAATTATTCGTATGCCCTTGTTTTGTGTATGCCATAATATGAATATGTGTATATCAATTGCTAGTATATATTTTCTATATTGTGTTTGCAATTATGAGAAATAACTATACGGTACTAAGATTAATAATCAAGAGGTTTAAAACGCGCTGTATTCATAATTGAATTTTTTTCGATGCATGTGTGTGCAGCCAACCAAAATCGTCAATGCGCTCCCTTTTATTGTAAGAAACAAATACATGTAAGTCATTTATGAAGGTATTTATATAATTACAATCTATAAACCATGGACTCTATGAGAAGTGCTAAGGACACTTTTTTTTTACACTTTGTAGAAATATTTGTCAAAGGCATTTCAAACATCCGTTGGTATCAATGACTTCTTATGTATAATGTATGATTTTTTTGTTTTCTAATTTGTCTATTATAAAAAGGAAGAGTCCAACATGTATACATAATAAAGATTACATTGTTGGGTATATAAACGTTATGTGTAGAATATGATCATGTTTGATATTAATATATGCATCGATGTGGAATAAAAACGTAGAACGTGTTCCGACATATATTAACACTTTTATGATCATGTCATTTTTCTTACAAGCATAGAAATCTGATGAAGTATTTTCTTATGTCTGTTTAAAAATGAAATAGAAATAAAACTTGAAAAGTCAGTATGGTTATTTAAACCTCGCGAAAAGAACATCGCCTGTTAGCATCGCGTGTGTGGATATGTTAAATATGAGGATTAAATTCACGTTAAACAAACCAAAATTATAGTGTAGAAATAAAAATCACAGCTCTAAATATAAATTATCAAATAAAATATTATACGTTAGCGTGATATATAAAGGAAAATGCCATTATCTTGATTTCAAAACTAAATTTATAAAATTTTATTTATTTGATTTCTATGTAGATGGTGATAAGATACCACATTTATATAAAATTTTATTTGTTCACAAATGGGGCGTGTTTTTGTATATTAAAAGTAAATAACTATGTTTACAAGCGTGTTTAGAAAACTAACCCTACCATTGTGTCTATTTATTCTGTTATACAACTAAATTCCCCTACAAAGAATAGCGTTTGTTTAGCGAATATAATTTTCTTTTTATTTTGATTTAATTTTGGAAAAATTTAAAACGTCGATCAAAAGATCAGCAACTGTATGGTTACTATAGTGTAAAGTTAATCTATAACGTAACAGACCAGTTAGATGACTTGGTCAACATGCCAAAACCGTTATGTGAATTCCGTGTAAATGGATTAATTTAAATAGACCCCGTGAGTTACCGTACTTTGGTGTCAGAAGTTACTTACATCAATACTTAAGTCAGTCTTCATTAGTCTCGTATAGTAACGGAAGAGACTTTATAAAATGTGGTGGCTAATGTTTATAGGAACGGGCTCCGGTTGACGTATACCGCAACATTTTGTTACTTTGTGAGCTTTTCTTGAAGGATGGCATATATGGGATGAAGTCACTTACTAATAGTGATATATATTACTGTAACGGACAAAGAAACATTATATAACAGAAGAAATGAACATCAACTGACTGTATTGTTCACGGGCTTTGAATTAACCACAACAGCAAAACATATTTGAAACTGAAGGTGACTGATAAAGCACACAATATTGTTTGCTGTAGATCATCGGTAATTATAAAGCTAGTGCATTTAGCAACAATGATAAATCTGAGCAATGTCATTGGGGTTATTATTGTCGTCGTAGTCTACATAGAGTCAGTTTCTGGATATTGTTTGGCGCAGGATTAAACCCTTTTGTTAATATATAGCTTAGGAAACCGAAAAAGGCACATGGGACAGTTGTATTGAATGATTTCATCGGTAATATCGAAAAACAGTTCAGAAACTGAACAGCGACAACAGAATATAGTCTATATTGAACAGTTTGTCGTTTTTACTGAAACTGAACAGCGACAACAGAATATATATTTTATATCGAATAATTACTCGCTAATACTGATTCTGAGCAGCACCGACAGACAGACAGGACCTATTGTTTGTCAGGGATTAAGCAGACAATTGTTATCCGTATTGATTGGATTTATAGATATATAGAACGTTATAAAGTCATCATTGTGTGTATATTTGTAGAGAAGCTTTTGGTAATCGGCTTTGATGAGAAGTTAAACAGTCTCTACTCAGTGACATAGGGCACGGAATCATCCATTATAAGGGACTTTACTTTGAAGGTTCCGTACTCAATGACTTCTCTATACTCAAGTTACTGGAAATATTGTTCTGCTAGATTTATCCGTTAATCATCAATAATATCAGCTTTTAATGAGAAGTTGTTAAGTTTTTATTCATTGTTATATAGGAAACACGTACAATACAACTCGTGTATTATCAGGGGATGTTGCTTTGAAAGTCCAACTCAATAGCGATATATATTTCATTGGATATATCATTCTGTTTGCTATATAGCGACCTAACCAGCGGTTTAGCTTTGATGAGCAGTTCACTAGACCTTTTTCATTGGTACAAAGCAAATACACTTATTAGTTGGCTGCTTTGAAAGTTTTACTCAATAACTTCTATACTATCGCACTCGCTCGTAGTATTGGAAATCTGCCTCACAACAATAATTAAGTGTTTGGATAATAACCAATGCGGTGTTTGAGGAGTCTTTTCTCGTTGACATAGGGAACAATTGTTATCTTGGATGTTGTCTGCAAAGTTCGATAAACGCATATTATTGGAAATACGGTTCTGTTTGCTTTATAGCAACACTTACATTATTTGGATAATTTTCATTGAGGACGTTTTTCTCATTGAAATAAAGAAAGCAAATACATTATCCGGGAAGCTGCGTAGAATGGCAAAGTGTTGACTTATATTATTTAAATTATTGACCTATTTATATTAGAAAACATCAACATAACTTTGTATTTTAAATGAACATTTTTTAAAGATCTATATTGAAGTAGATCAAACAAGCGAAGAGTTCTATAAAATATGAATGAAGGATATGAAGACAAAATGAGACAGTTCAGTTGAGCATGTGTTAAATGAGACGTAGTGTTTTTTTCCCAAATGAATTCAGTTTGTCTTTTATTTTATTCAAGGTGACTTAAAATATGAACAGTTCACTAGATTGATTTTTTACAATCTTTTACGTATCCTTGGATCAATTTATAATCTAGAAAGAGGCACCTTTGACATGTAAACACCCATGTGAAATGTGAATCGTAAAGCGTTTTGATAACGATGATCCCATATTTAATGCAGGAAGTGTTCTTCAAACAGAAAGGTTTGTTTGTATAGGTGATGCATTGTATAGTTGTTAAATCTATATCGGGTTCAGCCTTTTAAAAAAGCACAAATCCGGATGGCTTTTTAAACATTGTTCTTTGAAACAAGCAGTTATTGCTACATAAATACGATTCCAACTAGGGGGAAACTACGCAAATCTAGAGTGCTGCTTTTGGATTTTTTAAAAATTGGACAGTGTTCTTAAAAAACTCACACGAATTAGGAGACCTATTGTTTGGTGATTTTTTAAATAGAACTATTCTCAGTATAACATGTTACTTATAAAGCCGTTGATTTAGTTCGTGATGGGATAACTTAACTACACGGAGAAATTGATATGGTATGCTAATTTAACCGGATAACCATAAAGACTGGATATAGGAATATAACTACACCGAGTCAACAATGATAGCATTAATACAGAATAAGTTGATTGTTCATAATATAGACTTATATTGCATACTTTTATGAACAGAGCTTTCAGTACGAAGTATGTTTGAAGTAAAACGATCCATTATTAACCATAGAATTTAATTAAAGTTAATTAATGGACGTGGAGTCATTTTGTGGACGTTAGCCGGTTGTACGGACAGAACAGTCAGGTGGTATAGTTTGTAACATTAGTACCAAACAATGTGGACATTTATTATTTGCTATTTCTCTGTAAATTGTATTAATATCAGAATCCGGGTAATATAACAACAATAGTGATTATGAACCAAGGTTGTAAACAGACTGGAAACCATTAGTGCTTTCATTCCATTGAAAACGATCTTTTGGAACAATATCACTGGCAGAACATGTCCTCTACTACTACTAGTACTAGTAAAACAATGACAGAATTACCGGACTTTGTTACAGCACGTGGTAAAGTCCATCTAAGCCTACATCCCAAAAGGATGGGGTTTGAACAGTCTACCCACACACGTAAGTACACACTATAAAAGGCAGTACAATGATTGTAATTATGACCAGGGAGTTGAGTAATGGTGGTTAACGTCAGTCAAGAATATTTCACTTATATCGAGACGTCGCCAGCTATAGCGAAGGTGCAGAAATTTTGCCTGTGCGTTGCGCTGATGGCATTATACAGCAGGGTTCTTTATCGTGCCAAGCCTACCAGGACACGGGACCTCGTTTAATGACAGGGGAAATGATATTAAGATGGAGCCTTATATCGTTATGTTATATAAGAGACCACTGGTTGTAAAATGTCTGGTTTGTTTGAGACCATTTGTTCTTATATCATACAAATCTCAATATGGAAGTTCACCTGTTTAACATAACTTGCCAGTTTTCAAAATGGTTTACGAGTGTACTTTGTTTTGGGATTGTGATTTGGATACAGACATAGTATGTTTGATTTTGATACAACTGAGCCACTTTATCAATCCTGGTGACCGTTCGGTAGTAGATCTGTTGCGTTTTGTGATTAATTTTATTGCGACTTTTGATTGTTCTGGCTTTTAGCAAACATATTATGTTAAGTCAAGCTGCCTTCATAGTTCGTAGTACATCCAGACAAAGTACTGAGTATATATATCTTTTATATTAGTTATTATTTGCACACTCGACTTGTAAAAATATTTATTCAAATAAGTCTATATTATCAATATTTTCGTTTTTAAACTCAGTTGTTGGAATTAATGTATGTTAAGAAACTGTTAAGAAACTGTTATAAACTGACGACAAGGCTTAGTGACCACATGCTGATGAAGGTTTTGACATTTCTATCAATTAAATGAAGTGATTGTACCAACCATTCATATATCGACTCTTTGCCTTAATTTAAGATCAACATCTTGTGAGGAAATCCACGTTAACAGATAATAATATATTTTCTTGACCGAGATATTCTTAGACATAAAATCGTACACGATATCCGCAGATAAAACAACCGGATACTCCCACATTAGCGAAATCAAAATGGTCGCCAACAGTCACCGAAAATGCCTCAGCTGGTATGTCGCCGTCTGTCTTTTCCATGAAAAGCTTGCTACGCCCCTACCAAGGAACTGTGTATTGTTGGACCAAAATCAATAAAAGTGTTACAGAATTATTCAGAATTCCTTTACAATCGTGCTTCATATAAGTATATCAATACAGTGTTTGGTCCAGTAACATTGGTATTGGTACTTTATTGTAGTTCTTTCTTTCTTGTCGCTTAATCTGTATAGTAAGCATATTCACGAGTGTTTATGTATATAAAAAACATACTAATCCATGTCCGAATCACAATTCAAAGCAAAGTAAAACTTTGAAACTGACAAATGGTTAGAACGTGAACTTCCACCAGGGAAGTGAGGTCGGGTGCTCCGGAAGAAAAAGCACCCCTGTTTGGCTAAGCTAGCTACATCCTGTGTGTAACCAAAATTGAGTAAAAGGAAGTATGGGATGTCAAATATAACCAGGGCGACCCTGGACACAGAGCCATCAAACTTATCAACAATACTGTGATGACGGCCATAAATTTTTTGAGGGCCCTGAGAAGCCTAGGCTTGCAATATCCCTGAGTCAACAATTTATTTGTAAGCAGCTTGTTTTGTTCTATAAAGTTATTGCGATGTTTTGTTGTCCTAATCAACATGCTCTTGTTTGCTTTGGTGTTATCCAAGGTCCACTGGTTGTATAATAATTGGATTAATTGGAATATTTATTTATCCAGTGTTCAAAGTCAGGGTTATTACAATAGTTAGCTGACTGAAGGAGCTCCAATTGTATCCTCAACTAAAATTTCAATTTTGACTATCATTTTAAATGGCTAAATGAAGCAAGTCTGAATATTTGCAAGAAGAGTGTATAATTTTAATTTTTTGACACATATAGATGAATGTGTTATAACGGAAACAAAGGCACAAAGAGAAATCTATGAGTTGTAGATAAATCTTTGACTGATTGTGTCTTGTTCCTAGTGATTCTGCCAATAAACTACTTGTTGTGACTATATACGTCGATTGATTTTAGTTAAAATTGATAGGAACATCTTGTCTTTTTCTGTTAAAGTATTCCATTTCCGTACATTTGTATGCAAATGGCACCATTAAAAAGTTTACTATCTCCGACTTATTGGAGATTAGATGCTCAACTTGTAATTCCCTCTGAAATACTTGATTGAACAAAAACTTCTCGATATAATTGTTCACCAAATACTTCACATTATACACCGGTAGAATAATAAAAAAATTAACCATTAATCACGTGATCAATTGTCATAATAGTATGCGGGGTCCGACATATAAGTCAAGTTCTGTATAAACCTTGCGTAGAGACTTTGATTTTCTAGTATTTTAGAATTTTGTACAATAAATCGAAACACTATTGTTTAGTTTTTATTAAGTATATTATGAGTAGATATAAAAAGCATTCTTACAGACGTTAGGTTGGAAAAAATAGTCTAAACTTTGTTAGGGTAAAATACGTTTACTTCAATTAGGGAAGTGAGTCCGGGTGTTCTGGAAAGGTAAGCATCTCATGTTTAACTTTGTCCCATTGTTAGTGCAACAAAACGTGTACCTCATTGAAGCTTCTGTCCTAATATTATGGAATTGAATTACTAGTAATTATTGTATACATTTGCCAATTTTCAGACTTCTGTGATGTTAAATAGAATATTGTGTTGTTAGAAATTCTATATTGCCCCAGCAATTAAATTAACAGTCATCAAACTTAAGTAGTATAAATTTGTTTACACATCCTAAAAAATCGTTGAAAATTATATTATAAAGTATTTACGACCACTCTCATTATTTTATTGGGTACTAGACATATTTTAAGGTTGACTGTATTTACTTTTAGCTGCACCTTGGGTATTGCGTAACCGTACATGTAGGTGTAAGTAGGAACAATTTCATATGGCTATATTATGCATGTCTTTGTTGAAAAAAATGTCTGATAGCATCAAATTACTGACTCCAAGAACGTGGTCGTGGATGTAGTACTCTAAAAACATACCAATCAATGTCCAAATAAAATCCCACTTTGAAGCTGGGAAATTTTGTAAAACACGTAAACTTCCACCAGGGAAGTGAAGCGGGGTGCTTCGGAAGGGTAAACACTTCCTGTTTAGGTAGCTACTTCCGTCACGCGTGCTATCAAATCGGGAATAAAAGCAACACGGAACTATTGGAGGTCAGAAATAGCCAGGCTAAATTTGGATACAAAGACATCATACACGTTTTAAGGCTTTGATAAGCCTTTCATTGCGTCAATAATTTATTTGCAAGCAGCTTGCTTCGTTGTGTTAGGTTCCTGTAGTGGGAACAAGCTCTAGCATAGCGTCTAAATATGAAGCAGACCTTGAAGAATTAGTTGTATCTTTTAAGTTCACTGGGATAGATGACATCCGCAATCTGCGAATTTAGGATTATTTATAGATAGTATGTCATCTATATATTTGTATGTGGAGTTGAATAATTTGGCGGCAGTCTTCTCTCTGTTTTTACTGCATAAATTCTGTTTCATACAATTAAAGAAACAAATTATCAAGCAATGGTGCACAGGTTGTGCCCATTGGTATATCGAAGCAAAATTGTTGACTCTTCTCTTCATGGTGACCGAAAGGTCTAAGTCGTCAACATCGTGTTTTTTCGACTTCTTCTAAACTGTAATGAGAAACGACGTTTTACTCAGTCCTGCCGCCTTGAGAGCACGTCACAGTTTGTCGTAAAGTAAAATATGAACCGGTCAGCTACCGGAGGTTGTGAGGAATTTACAATTTCCCCCCAATACCTATCGCTACATATATTTGGATATTTCACGTCCAGTGACATTTTAAATATCATTTGATTTGGAGTGGAACACAATCATCATTCCTCAAGCAAACAAAACTATTAAATGTTTGATTTTTGGTCAGTGTAAAGACATTCGAGGTTAATATATACAGGAACAGAAAAGCCAAAAACCCATAGAAATGCCACTTTAAAAGTCAATTGCCTTTAGTTTCAATGAAATGACCTGTTAACTACTATATATTTTAGTAATACTTTTAGGAGAAAGGTTATTTCCATAAAAATGTGGACACATTTCCTGAAAAACCCTGTATTGTCACCATCGACTTAATCTGTTTACTGCCGCTTCATGGCTTGGCTTATGATGATAGTTGATATCATGGGAAACGCTTACTTTTGTATTGAATAGAAGAAGAACTGTTAGATGGACATCTCAAAACATACCGGAGATGATAAGCTTTTTGTTTACATTATTGTCCGAGATGGTCCGTCCAACAGTTTTCAGAACCTTGTCAATACACATTTAAGCATTTAATGATTCGTATATAAAATAGCATATAGTTGTTGTATATATTATCCAACTTGTATTTTCTATAAAAAATCTTTTAAATACTTTTCTAGGATAATATGAACATATCGGCCGTGTTGTTGATCACTGTTTACTAAAATGTCTTAATGATTAATTTTAAATGTGCTTATAACTAATTGTAAAACAAGTGTGATAGTATATTTTTGACCCTCCAGTTATCATAAAACTGGACATTGTTTTATCATTAAATCATTAAATCCAGTGTCCACCCTAAGTTTGAGATTTTGTATTCAGTGGTCCCAATGTACGCATCTTGTCTTGTTTTCTTCTTTTCTTTTAATAAACGTTTGTTGTGTCGTATCCTTGTATGATTTGGCTATTTTCGAGTACATATTTTCAGATACAAAATGCTTATTTTAAACTTTCAGACGTGTTACATATAATATGTTTTTTTTCTGGTGAATTCTGTATAGCCACCTGAGGAAACCTATATATGACCTTCCTGTACATGTGATTCTCATTCATAAGTTCCATTAGTAGCGCTCTTGGGGATACTTTGACGTCATTAATGACGTGTAAAGACAGTTCGACCCTATATATAAGGCATGTTCATCATATCTTCTTCAGTTTGGCATTCAAAAAATTCTATTAATTATGTAAAAAAAAAAATTAAAACATTATGAAAAAAATACAGTAACCATTGGATCTCCAACTGCGATTTCAATAATGATAAAAATTATTCAGTGATATGACAGGGTGAAAATTAATTAAAACTTAGTATCAAAATTAAAGCATTGAGATCAAACGTTCTTTAACTTTTACCTAGGCCGAGGAACCTGTCGTAAACGACATTTTTAGTTTGGTGAGATAGGCAATGTATATTATAGTCTCGCCATATACATAATTAAAACATCATAAAATTTTTAAGTGACTGGCAAAGGCAACTTAAACTTTTTAATTCTTTATGCGGTATATTTTAAACATTTTTAAAGTGTGAGCATGTGAATTTGGACCGGATAACATCCATTTTAACCCTCGATGCTTGTTTTATTGAGAAAACGAAGAAATAAACACGGAGTTGAGTTGACTTTGTAGCCATCCTAGAACACAAACAATTTAACCTGACAAACAGTATATTGTAAATTATACAAAATGTTATTTTATTTTATATCACCAACATTAAAAAAAAAATGTAAATTTACTTAATCAGCAGGATTCTCGGCCTAATGTGTTGCCTATCTTAGTGAAAAAACCTTACAAATGGCTTAAACAAAATGTCAATATACTTGACAACTTCGAGGCTTGAAATTTAACCATTGTTTGCTGAGCAATCTAGTGAGTTATTTGAAGGAACCGTTGACAGGGGTTTGTATTATTAAAGCAGGATAGAACTAAATGGTGTTTATACGTTACTAAGGCTTAGATATAATAAACTAGAATGGATGGAGAAAATCGGATGATAAAGTCAGTCATCATGTTATTAATGGATATACATATAATGATAAATATTTAAGGTGTATTTTGTCTGTCATATATTTATAATTTAAGTCGACACCTCAATACCATAAACAGATTATTATTATCATAAACAAATACATTCATATGGCGTATTTCTGAAAATGATTTCGTGTTTTAATATTATAGAAGAAGAATTCTATTTACAAAAGATTTTTAACGGTTTCCTAAAATAGTTTTTATGCTTTAAATATTTTGTAAATGTTCTATTAATATATACAAAGAATTATAATTACGCTACTTAAAGTCTCCATAAATATTAAAACTATGATTATCTCTAAATCATAAAGTCGACTGAGTTTTCCCCTATCAATCATGAATTAATTATCTCTCTCCTAAAATTAAATATTTGCAAATGTACATGGTTGTCATCACTGATTGTAAAATATGTCGGCACTACAAAAGGGTTTGGGTCACAAAATTGGATACCATTATGTCAGTATTCCATCAGCAATCAGAATACCTCTAGTGGTCCCAATATGTGTTCTGTTTTTGTTATTTTGATCATTAGTTGTGACAAATTTTCCTGTTGCTGCGGTAATTGTAAAGTGCTTGGTTTCAGTTGATAGTTATAAGCCAGTTTCAAACATCTGTGTCTGCATCAGTTACGTGTTCACATGTAAACAATTTTATATTGAAACACTTCTGCAAAGCTTACATGGTTACCCTTGGATGTTTAACCCCAATATTTCGTCACGATACTGTAAACATTCGTCATTCAAAGCATCAGACACCATTTGCCTATAAGATTAGGAATACACCCCATTCTTATCTCTTGTACGAGCAAAAAGCCAATGTATTTAACCACCAAGTTTTGTTGGAAATTGAAATTTGACTGCGAGCTGTTGTAGGTCAAAGTTGTTTGTGCATTACCTTCAAATTGTTTACCACTGTTTGTTCATCAACACTTTTCAAAAAGTCTTTCCGTGCTTTAATATTGATGGATCAGGCTTGATATTACTTTAGAATATTCTTTAATAAGTGATTTAACATTTTGTTAAGTGAAATATTTTACACTTACATCAACAAAGTTTTCCTCGACTCACCTACCGTAGGTACTCCGGGTCGTTTTTGAACTGGGTGTATCAATGTTAGCGAAATTATCTCGGATGGATCTAATCCATTAAGTCGTCAACACCATCAATATTGTAATACAAAAGGGGTTATCGTGTGCTAGTTGTGAATGTCTCATTGTTTTTATGAGAGAGAGAGAGAGAGAGAGTTGTAAGGTTAACACAATTATACCTATTTTACATGTCTCGTCAGTCAATAAAAATCTGTCAATTTCATAAATAATCACATTTGTAGATTTAATAATTGAAATGAAGGTAGGTGAAAACTTTACAATAAAACTTACAACAATAGTTATCGGGCACCTGTCATACCTGATCATCAATTAATATTGATTTTTAAATTTAATTAGCACTGGCATGATGTCTGTAGTTTATAATTCACGTGTGTATACGGTACAGACCTAACGAAAATTTAACACTATCTAATGAAAAGTAGTTGTAGCTCAGTTGTTGAGTGGCCGAGATATGGATAGCTATTGGCCGAAAAAACTGACGAGAAAAGGATAGCAACTGCCCAGATAGAGCTAACGAGCGGCCCAAATAAACTGCCATTCCGGCACGTCTTCGGTAGTTTAATATTAAACTTTCGACATATCTGTACTGTACGTTATGCGGCGGGTTATTTCTTGTTTTCTTGTTTGTGCGGTATGCGCCATATAACGTTTACTGAATTTAAATTGATGCAACTTGAAATTAAGATATAAACTCATTCGTGTCACATTTTTCCTTTTTAATAAAATACTCCCGTCGAGAATTAATTCTGATTGTTTGAACTTTTAATTTTATAATATTTACTTTTTGAAATAAATCGTTTTATCGCTATATACACTGAAATTAGATTTTTATGCTTCATTTAAATAAGAAATATCTATGTAACTGCAAAAATCATCATAATTTTGTAGAAATTTAATAAACCAGCGAAGTAAAACGATTAAAATTTTATACCTTACAGAACGGATTAAAAATAAACATAACCGACTTTTATATCAACCTTCCCTATTTTGATTTTATTTTTTACTTATGGTCACGCACACAGAACATTTTATACAGTTGGGTTTGCGTACAGTCGCGCGCGTGCAAACCTCACGTAGTCACTTAGACAGAAATATTTCAGTATTTTGCAACAGAAGTTAAAAAGTCACTCTGGCTAAAGGCCCAGTCACACAGCCGATCACGCATAAATGACGTATAAATCACGTATAAAGTTGGCTTGTGCGTGATTGTCAGTGGAGAAATTGACCATTTTTGGGGGTGTGCGTGGTCGAAAATCACCGATGAATTGCGCATGAACTACGTACAAATCACTTACAATCACTTACAAATCACTTACAAATCACGCACATCAGCGCATAGGGCCAAAACAGGGACAATTTCTGGTTTTTATTGACGAACACACCACGCATAAACTGCGTATGAACCACGTATAAGCACGTATGAACCGCGCACGAGCACTGATGAACGACGCATAGAGCGCGCATGGATCACGTATGGATCACTTCTGATTCGCTGATGGCTCGCGAACAGCGGGCGTCACTATCACATCCGCTCCGCGCACAATAAATAGCCTGCATTGACGGGGTTTTGCCAGTTTCGTTCCAGTAGCCGAAGCAGCCACATCAGAATACTACTTGAATACTACTTGAAGATGCCACCCAGGAAAGGTTGCTTTCATACGGCAAAAATCATACGTGAGTTGTTAGTGATACATAAGTGATTCATAAGTTTTTCATAAATTTTTTATGCGTTTTTGTAAGTGTTCTGTAAGTGTTTTATGCGTTAATACTTTTTTTGTCAGTGATTGTCAGTGGATATCAGTGAAATGTACGTGTTACTACAGCGAGACATGCGTGATATGTGCGTTATTCGTCAGTGAAAAGTCATCGACGTGCGCGGTAGCAGTAAATTTCTTGCGAACAACCACTAACGGTCCACGCATATGTCGCGCATTGTCCGCGTCAGAACTACGCAAAGGACGCTTGAATTACGTTAAACGGCGCACAATCGCGCAAACAAAAAAATCGTTTTTATGGGATTATATAATAAATAGAATCTTGCATTTGTGTTTATGCAATATTGAATTTATTAAACTCGTTGAATAATGTTTTATGCAACTCGCCAAGGCTCGTTGCATAAAAAATTATTCAACTCGTTTAATAAATTCAATATTACATAAACACTCATGCAAGATCCTCTATGTATTGGAAAATCAAGGGTTTTCTCACATGATCCTAGATGCATTGGTGAAAGGCGAGCGCTACGCCACTAGGGAACCGTGGCGTGATAAGTGATTTAATAAGAGTCCGAAGTGATTAATCTTGGTGGGGACGACACATGTTGCTTCAAACGATAGAAAGTGGTAATTTAGTGGTCATTTCGCGTCCGAGATGCTCAAACTCCAATAAAACCAATTTATTGACATTGAGGCAAGTGTATATATAAAATGGAAGTGTTCAAACCCGGGCCGAACATTTCCCGCTTTTGTAAATTTTCTCGCATATTGGTCAGATTATCGCATACCGGTCAGATTATGGTCAAATACGATATGGCGGACGATGTTGTTGAATGTCATCAGTCATGTTGTTCATATGACACAGCGAGCGATACAAAGTGGCACGAACAAGCTTTCGTACCATATTTATAACTAATGTGTTCATTTTTGTTTTCTTTGAACATTTTACCACTACTGTAGCTTAGTTGGTAGATTGTTCGCTCCGTAAGTGGGACGTCGTTGGTTCAAACCTCGGCCGAGGCCAGACCAAGACTTGAAAATAGATAGTGACTGTTCTTTCGCCAAGCACTCGGTCTTAGAAATCAGAGTCGAGATGTTCTTCGAAGGAAACCTTATAACTCATGTCCCGTTTCAAGGCAGGTGTGGCACGTTAAAGAACCCTTCCTGTACATTGCACTCATCACACTGCAAAGGTGAAAATTTCTGCCACTTTACCTATAGCTGGTGACGTCTCGATATGAGTGAAATATTCTTGAATTGGACGTAAAACCCCATTCAATCAACCAACCAATCAATCAACCAATCAATCAATCAATCAATCAATCAATCAATCAATCAATCAATCAATCAATCAATCAATCAATCAATCAATCAATCATTTTTTGTATTATTTTACTATTTTTACTGTGTTCTTGCTTGGTTGTTTTTGCCAAATTATCAGTTACAAACACACGTACAATTCACTGTTAACTCAAGGGCGAATAACCGCTATATCTTTATAATGTCATTTCGTGATTCCGTACGTTCAACTTTAAAAATTTGAATTTAATGATAATAATGGCTTTAAAGAAATGGATGGGTGTATCGATTTTATCTGTATGTAACTCCAGTTATGTCGAACACAGTTTAACACTTAACTTGCGTATTGGTGCTGAATCGACGCCTCATCTCGGACCCTCGTTTCCAATTGTTCGGCAGTTATTATCTATCTTTTCGGTCACTAGCCATCCATATCTCGGTCACTCGACAGTCTAGCTTCGACTCCGTTTTTTTCGTTAGCTCAGTGTTAAACTTTCGACAGGTTTGTACTGTAAGCTACACATATTATTTCTATTATTTCATTGTGCTGGGAGGCTTAAAAACTGTATAGATGATATATTTTCAAAGCATTTTATTGTATTTCATATATTAAAAATTTAAAACTCAACATCATTAATTTGAGTAACTACTGATGGTTTGGTTTGGATGTGTGTGTGTGTAAACAGTGACAGCGAATTTGTATAAAATGGACTTGCATTAATATTGATACACAACACGTTATCCTGGGACATCAAAAACAAAATGGTTCGATATACAACCAGCATAATTGACAGGATGCTGGCAATGTTTAAATTATCTAATTTCAAAGCATTTTTACCATTTCCAATGATTTTTTTTAATGATAAATGTTTGTACCTAGTAACAGTGGAATCTATGAACAACAAAATCCTAAAATATACAGCAGTACCCCCTACCTCCAAAAATGATACAAATGTATAAAGGATAAATTAATGGAGATAACCTTCTTTGGTACAAACGATGAATGAATGCAAAGTGGAGAGATGTAGTATAATCTTTAAATGCAATCTGTAATCAAGGAACCACCTATTCCAGTCTTAATGCTGGCATAATATTGTAACTATTACATTTTTAAGTTCTGGCATGGTGCAAGAAACGGGAGAACCCAGAGAAAACCACCGACCGCTGACAAACTCTCATACTAGGATTTGGAGTAGTTGGAGTAATGGTGTTTAACGCCTCTGTCAAGATTCGTTCCCCTTTATGGAACCATGGTTGGTTAAGAAAACCTGAGTGCCCGGAGAAACCCGCCGACCTTGGTAAAGTGAACTGACAAACTTTCTCATACTAGGATCTCCCCACGTGGGATTCGAACCTAGGCAACGAGAGGCCCTGTGATCCGAAGGCGGGTCTTTATACCACTTGGTCACCGAGATCTTTAAATTCTTTATGGGGAGGATCCCGACCTTGCGATATTTATTTTCACAATTATATATGACAAAAGAAACCGTTTTATCAACTTTTTTAAAAGAAATAAAAAATAAAATTGACGTGATAAATCTAATTATTGTACACTCGAAATAGTATTAAATAAGGATCTCGACATTGTATTATTTTATCAATACATATAACAATAACAAAAGGGAACGTTTTTAAAGCATTATAAATAAAATTGTCATGATAAATCTAATTGTTGTATGTCCGATATCAATAAAGTGCACGATCCATTTATTTTTCTCCGTTTTAAATAATTATTCTGTGAAAGTAGTCATGCGTCAAAATTGAATAGCGAATACACAATACATATATAATAGATTCAATATGTAGATATATATAACTATGTGTACGTACGTTCAAACTTAAATAAGAGGCGTTTTATTGATAATGTTCTATCCTTTATACAAAGCTCAAGAGTAGAGAATTACAACAGTAGTCTAATATTTATTATTTATTTGGATTTTTATTTTAATTTGGATATGAATTTCGATCTATATATAAGTGTTATACGGTAAGTCGTCGTCCGACCGGCTCATTGATAACTAACGGAATGTTTGTTGGTTAATATGGAGACACCACCACTCATCCAATACCTGATAAACTTTAACGGACATTTATTTCTACTGATTTTAACTTAAACAAAACTTTGATAATAGGGTGTGAGAAAAAATAGGACACCTCAAAATTTTATGACACTACGATGGTTAAAATGACGAGATAAAAACGTCGTCAAAATTGGAGAATTGAGAAATAGGAAATGTTTGTTTTGAAGTGAAGTTTTCTGAACTTTTAATAAGTTCTAGAGCTTAATAGAACTTTTATGATTTTTAAATAGAACTTCAGGGAAGGAAATGACGATTAGGAAATATATTGTTTGTTTTTGAATTAATAATATTATTTTGAATAATTACGATAAAGTTTTAGTTAAACATACGAATATGGAAATAACAAAAAGTGAGTTTAAAAAGAGGGAAATTTGTCATTTGTGGTTAAAGGATTGACTAAAGGAGAAGATTTCTGATTTTAATTTGGATATTTGAAGTTTAATATTAAGTTAGATATGCCTACCGAAGTTAGACATATACCAAGGAATAACCCATTCCCGGTGAAAAAGAAAATTAACAAAAATGTCCGTCTACAAAAACTTCCTGGTGTAAATGTTACCGAGGAAAATGCTAGGATTTCATCTCTTATGCATCAGGTAAAATTCTCTCTCTCTCTCTCTCTCATTGTTACCAAGTAAATTTCTAGAATTTCCTCTCTTGTGCAACAGGAAAAGCTCTCTCTCTCTCTCTCTCTCTCTCTCTCTCTCTCTCAATCGTCATATCAGCGACTTGAACTATTGATCGGAGGGCATTAGAAGCCAATGCTAGACGGGCGGACTTTATTTGTCGTTTAGTCGTTATGCTGTTAGAGTTTATTTGTAAGCGCACAACAACTTAACTTCCATTCAGATTCATAAGTTTGATGTCCTGGTTAAACCTACAAGTCGATGAAAAACAACATGTTACCATCCAACATAATGAAACTTCACTTTGTATTGAACAGTATTAAAATGTATTAAATGGTTTCGCAATGCACAAAGATTTTTGTAATATTCAATAGCTTCCTGCTGTGTTGAATTTTGTTACCTCATAAACATAATAAAATATTACTAAGAATTTTATCAAAATTCACATATCCTTGACTTTCTGTCTTACACAGCAGTCGTCATGTACGGTAACATAGCTTGTTTATTCTTGTCGGCCAAAAATATTTACATGATGGTGAATTAAATGTCGTTTCTAGTCAAGGGGTTTTTAACTTATATCGAGACGTCACATGTTATACTAATGCATGCATATTGAAGCCTCGGCTTTCATGACGTCACTTGAAATACTTGGACGAGATATTTGTTTTTTTTTATTGTAAAGTAACCTCTCTCTTTCCGTGTTTTAAAATAACTCGTACGCCCGATATTGATATGTACTTTAGTTATTCACATAAATATATGTATCGTTTTAAAAGGAGGCGCACGTTCACCCTTATACATTCATATTTAATTTACTGAAGAAATGAATTTTAAAATAAAGTTATTCATGAAGGTAGGTTATTTGTGTATTCAATGGAATATTTAATAAAGGTAGACCTACCCGTAAATCATTCAACTAATAGACTCTTAGTCACGAAATTCACATCATATATTTTCACCTCATATTTAACATGGAGAGAGACAATTTCGATATTCTATGATTTTAGTTCGGTACGAATTTCAAGCTGATAATATTATTATTATTATTAGTAGTAGTATTGCATTTTCTGGAAAAAAGAATTTATAACGTGACACATACATGTACCCTTACGTATAAAGTTTATCAGCCAGCTTACCGAAGATCGATGGTTTCCGGTTTACGACTGACCTATCTTGAACCGGGCATGAAACATCATTCTTATTTAAAGAACCGCCTAACCTACAAATGTACAGTCAAACATGTTTATGATAGTCCTCTTTATAGAGGGGACATCTAAGACCACGTTATTTTAACCATCAAACATATTTATATATATATATATATATATATATATGTATATATAGATACATGTACCAGTATTCAGAGATTCAGAGAGGGATGACCTTTCTATAAACTTTAGGCAGTTTTAATTTAATAGTTCAACATTCAGTCTAATGAAGTCTTTTCGGACATTTATGTGAAAAAAATCAAATAACTTGCGTGTGTGTTTGTTTTTCGCGTGGGGGTGTTACAAAAGGAGGCCTGACCCTTCTTTTGACGTAACGGTTTTGTACAATTAGCCGGGCATAGTTTCTTTGGTTGCCTTCTGTAGTTCTGTAGACAGGTTTGACTGTATTGATATTCAGGTAAAACTTGATGTAACGGGTATTCAACTGTGTAAACTATAGGTCTATAATGACTAAGACAAAATCCACACAGTAAGACAATGTTGTCTTAAAGTTAAAAAATCCTACTTAACTTGTGTTTATTCTTTACAATATTTAAACCTGTTAAAGATTAGGTATTTGAGATAAATTTTTATCTATTTTGAGGTAGTCCACACAACTTAAGAGATAAAATCAAAATTTGACGGTAGCTCTACAGCATTGTAATATTTTGGCGATAACAACAAAGCTTTTTTACTATAAATTGTACCGTTACTGTATAAGGGTGTATATTTGCGTTGATAGGGGTCAGTGTGAATTGATACGTATAATTACAGATATTATTGTATTTATTCTATTTAAAGTTTGATTACGTCTAATGGTTTTGTTTGAAATTTAATTTGTACTCGTTGCTACCAATGTCAGAGAAAAGATAATTCTCTGTAAATTGTTCGATGATTTAGTATAATTAGTTTCACGTTTTATTGGAAATGTTCTTTCAGTCAGTCGGCATAAAATCTCTCTATTGGAAATGTTCCACTGAAATAGTACATCTCCCCCCTCTCTCTCTCTTTCTTTCTCTCTCTCTCTCTCTCTCTCTCTGTGTAATGTATCTGAAGTCAACGTGTTTGGCAGTTGTCATGTGCATATTTTTTCTTTTTTCTTTGAAACATGAATAATTATATTATATAATTACACTATTGGAAATTTCCTTTCAGTTTTAAGTAAGATGCCATGAAATAGTGCACCTCTCTCTCTCTCTTGTGAAAACATAAATAATTATGTACACGGCATTATTTTACTACATTACTAGTGTACTACGATATGTCATGTCATTAATTAGTTCCAGAACAATACATGGATATATATACATATTCTATCATTAAGATATTAATCACGGGTTATTAATTTTCTTTATTAGTTTGAGGTCGGCTAGTAAGAAATCAGTGATTATTCGAATCACGTATATAGCAGAGTCAAAAATAGCCAATACAACGATTGGTGATAGATTTTAACGTACAAAGATCAATAAGATTTAACATAGGTTCTTTTGAACGCATATTGTTTTTCAAAAATATTTCAAATGAACGAAATGTAGCTATGTGAAGCAATGTATTTGGCAATAGCCAAAGTAGCCAAGAACACAACACAATGCTTAAAAACACAACACGGCACGACACTGTAAAAGACAACATGGCGCAACACAACAAGAAAAGCACAACAACAAAACAACATAAAACAACAAACGGAATAAGATATCAACACACACTGAGACGCTTTTGGCTTTAGAAAACTAGATTTAGTGCCAGAAATGTGGTTCATGTACTATTGTCAGACCAGAACACAATACAAAACAGCACAACAGCACAGCACAAGAACACAACACAAACAACGGACGAAATAACACATATTTAAACAAGCTAGACTTCAGACGAACACTAGATATAGAGCGAAATGGTATCTAGTGATGTGCTTCATGTAAGACCCCAACACAATACAACACATCAAAGCGCGATACAGCATGGTATAACACCACATACTAACACAGCGTGAAAATTAGATAAAGACACATTGAGACACTATTGATTTGAGAAGAACACGGGATATAGAGCGAAATGGTACCCAGTGTTGTGGTTCATGTTTGAACCCAACACAATACAATTATGGTGATAATGTCCATGACTTTTTTAAAAACTATATATCGAGTTTTGGTCAAATATGCCTCCACTGTATATGGAAAGACGATGATGTCCGTTTGAGATTTTCAGTGGAATAGACTTTATAAATAGATTCTTAGTCCATTGAGACTTGATTTACATTATTTGACATGTTATAGCTTTTCAATAGGCTTGCTTTTAATAAACTTGTATTAATTTTCATACAGAGAGCAAATAAATACTTAAGTCAATGTTGCTATGCTACACGATCAAGGTTCAGTTAATATAAATAAAAAAATGAATTGGTTCAGGCTTAACAACCAGTGTTAAATTACGTTAAAATAATTAGAATGTAATTGCTTTTCATTTTTTTCTACTTGAAAACATTAAAATTTACACCATTTACAAACAATGCCACGTCACACACTGTCTCACAGGAATAAATAGAATAAAAGTCAAAATAATTTTTATGATATTGACATGTATTGTAATTTATTGATCTGTGGGAGATCGGGCGTGTAACAGTGCTGTTTTACTGTTTTTTGATGTATTGTTTATGGGGAACACACATAAATATGTATTGTTTACTACTTTCGCCCCTTAATTTCATTTCATTTTTTCATTCTATTTTGAAAAAAAAGAAACAAATTATAGAGCACGTACTCATTACTTCAATGTATACCCAAGGCGACAAACAAAATGAAATTTTCATTTTCAATTCACTTTATTCAATTTAAAAAACCAAACCTACTTCAAAATGTACCCGCTGTGACAATCAGAATGCATGCAATTTGAATTCAATATTCATTATTTCTACGTGTACGAGTAGACCATTGGGGAGGTGCAGTGACCTACATTAATATCCCAAAGTTTAAGACGTAGAACTTAAATAACATTAATTAAGTTCTTAATTGACATTTTTAAAACAACGTATACAACGAATCCGTTCTAAACAACCCTCCCTCCTAGGGTGCATAAAACGAAATAATCATCTTTATTTTAATTGAAACTACACATCTAATCAGTTTTTATGAATATTCGATTTATAGCATGCAATTGTCACTTCACAATTGTACAACCTGGGTCATAGTATTGTCATGACATATTGAGAGAGAGAGAGAGAGAGAGAGAGAGAGAGAGAGAGAGAGATATTAATTATGAATTAAAATATTACACAACTTCCATTCAGATTTTAAGAACCCAACACTACTCATCTGAAATACGAACTTAATACATAAAATAATTTTTATTAATAATTTGAAACTAAAATATGTAAAATACAACTATCAATCATGTCTGTTAAGGATTTAAATATATGATAAAGATCTGCTATTTATTTTACTAAACAATATGTGATAAATATTCAATCAGCCAAAATCCATGTGTTAAACAGTAAGCAGTTATCAAAACCCGACATGTCCTTTTAAACCACCCCAAATCCTATTTTATATGTATTTATATGTTAATGGTAGTTGTACGTACAAAGAACCTCGGATATAAAAGGAAATTTAATTGGTTAACTAAATAATATTTTTACTTACATGTTTTAAGTAAATCTAATATTTGAGAATACATGTTGATATATAAAGCGTATTAAACGTTTCATTTAAATGTCTTACTAAATATAGATCTTTATTTTACTGTCACAACAAAACGCGACAGGAAGACATGTTTTAAAGTTCTAATTACCTTTACCAAACAATCCAGAAATCGACGTTCAAACCTTCATTTGCTCATTGTATTGTCGATTTTTCTGGCAATTCATTTATACATATGTACTAATAATCAGTACATGTTTAAAGACATGACATGTAAGATGTTTAAAAGTTCTAATAGCCCTACCAAACAATCCAGAAATTGACGTTCAATCCTTGTTTTGCTCATTGTATTGTCGATTTTTCTGGCAACTCATTTATTCATGTGTACTAATAATCAGTGCATGTTTAAAGACATGACATGTAAGATGTTTAAAAGTTCCAATAGCCCTACCAAACAATCTAGAAATCGACGTTCAATCCTTGATTGGCTCATTGTGTTGTCGATATTTCAACACTAGACAGTTTGGCCATTCATTTATATGATACATAAATATGTACTAACACTCAGTACATTTTTAAAGACATGATATGAAACTTTTTAAAAAGCTCTAAATAACCTTACCAAACAATCTCGAACCGTCGCTTTGGCTTTGTTTTGCTTATTATATTGTCGATTTTTCAACACTAAACGTTTTTGCAATCCATTTATACATAAGTGCATTTTAAGATAATAGAAAAATCCCTAAAAAGAGAGGTGCAAGATATCTCCATCTTGTACCCCCCTGTGCAAGATAGCCTACACGCTGTTTTTCCCGCAAAATTTGTGCAAAGTGATTTAAAATTGAAAAATTGTACTGTCGTTCATACCTCGGTTTGCTCATTTAATTGTCGATATTTGAACATTTGACAATTCATCTATATATGTGTATACTAATATTCAGTACATTCTTTGTTTTTTAAGACATGACTTCAAAGCACGCTTAAAGTTCGTATAACTTTATCAAACAATCTCGAATAGCCACTTCTGGCTTTGCTTACTTCATTAACAATTGTTCGACAACTGAACTGTCTACTATAGCTGGTGACGTCTCAATATAAGTGAAGTAATATTGACTGGCACGTAAAACCCCATTCAATCAATGTATCTAAATAAAGTACTTATTACTACTGACACAAGAAAGCACGGAAAGAAATGATTAGGGACCTAATCAACCAATCTGTTATCGTCTTTATTACTGTTTGATTGTTTGTTTCATTGTGCAATTGATTTAACTTGCCACATTCATACGTTATGTAATTTTGCGTGATATCGTGAAACAAAAGTTACTTGGGGTTGAGTGGTTGCTCGTTGTTGTTGAGAAAAATAATTTGAATATGGTTTTGAAAGTATCTGTTTTCGCTATGTCTGTATACATTGCTGTTTTATGCATTAAGTAACATTTATAAGTGAGATGGATCTATTTCTTCAAAAGGCGCAATAAGCACAACATTCGAAACAGTAAAAATTGCAAACGAAAAATATATTTGGCAACAGCCAACGCAACCAAGAACACGACACAATACAAGCTAATGATAACATCTGACATATCCTATACTTTTGAATGCATTATTTCATAACTGATATTAAAAAAATAGCACATGAAACACCAGCTAAGAAAGGTAAAAAAGATAATATTTTGTCAAAATACCCAATACCCGTCCCAAGTCGGGAGTCTTGTATTTTGTTATTCCGTTCGTTTGTTACGTACAATGTGTTTTTGTCGGCTATGTATATAGCCAAGTGCAAGCTTTTCAACTGAACAAATTCGTGTTCCATGCCATGAAATACCAGTTACCATTTTTTTGTAATTGGAAGTAAATATGTTTCATTTAGAACATAACCGTATATTACAGAGGCCTAGTCGATACTTATCTCTGTTACCTATACTGAAAGTCCTTAATTCACTGTTGTGATGTTTATTTATATTATAATATTAATTTTATTTATGCCTTGTATACTAGTGTTATATTCTAAGCCGTTATATCTCTGTATCGATCTTGTCTGTGTTCTAGAATTACATTATTTCATTCTATTAATTTGAAAATTGAGACTAATGCCGCCGTTATTAAAGTTATATTATTATGTGAAACATGTAACAATGACGTTATCGGTAGTGGAAAACTAGTTTAATTAAATGACATATTGGATATTTCAAAGCCGAAATTACATTTTTGCAGTTCAATAGAGTACATTCTTACTATGTTCTAAAATAACTATTATACTCGAAGTTTATATATTTTAGGCTGTTAATATTAATTTTCTTTATGGAGATGACAGGCTACGGCAGTATGAGTATTCACGTAGTGGCTGTATGATAGATAACATCGGGTCCTTATTGAAAACATCACATACACACAATTAACGTTAACTAACATTAAACATTTGTTAGTTGACCTGAATTGAGAAATGGTGTTTTACGCTCTTGTCAAGATTCTCTCCCTTCTATAAAACCACCGATCTTCGGTAAGCCACAGAACTTTCTCACACTAAGATCAGGTCCTGTTTTAAGTCTAACCTAGGTTTTGAGAAGCACTTAGATTCATAAGCGCACGCTTCAAACTACTCACGTACTATCTTGGTATTCAGCATGTATTTTGAATGTTAACGTATCGTTAAACATTACTAAAGTACTGGAACCACATCACTGAACTCTGTTGTGTCTTTTTGTCAATTGTCCATCCAAAGTCATTTCTCATCACTTTTGTACTTTATGTCATTTGGTTCGTTGTTTGTTAAATCAAGGTGGTGATATGGTGTTTGGTAAATTGTGTTATTGTTTTCCGAATTTTGCTCTATTTGGCGCGTAGAAAAACATGTCCCTTTGAAATGGAATAGCTGAATATGATGTAATAAAACAAGACAAAAGAGACATATTGAGTCCTATTCTTTATAAATCTCTCGACTTTAGACGGATACTGAATCAAATTACAAAAAAGAAAAGGTAATGTGGTTATATCACTGATTGGGGACACTGAAGTTTCCAAAGGGTGTTAAAACAGTGTCTTTTATAACTAAATAGTGCATTTGACAAAGTTTGATGTTTTAAAAATCTCTTAACTATTTTGCAAAGTTGGCGAACCTTTACATTCAACTGTTAAGTGTGATTTTAATTCGCTCCCGATGCGTTTTCAGTGGAGGTCTTTGATGTTTCGGTTTTTATATGTGTATAGTACTAATATTATAGAAGTTAACATTTTATATTTTACTTATATATTACACTTATTACTTCGTTATAATGGCTATAAAATCTGGTCTGTTTACTTTTCATTTTAATACCTTTTTACAGTTTTACTTTGATACGCTGTGTGAGTGAAACAAAGAATTGTCCTTTAATAGCCATTTCATTCGTAAACACTTGGTGTTTTCAATGAGAGATTTTACTTCCAAAAATCACAAAATCATGTTTTTACATTTTCAAGGACCACGCAAACACATGTCAAATTATTTATCTGGTGTTTATTTTAATAAGGGTTTTAAAAAGTTTTAAGTTTTAAACATTTTTGTTCGACTGATTTTAAAAATAAGTGAAATGCTTACAATGTTATAAATGTATTGTCATGTGCTAAAACATTAATTTTGTAAATAGAATTGTTTAAAATTAGCAGATTTAAAAAAGCCACCACATGGCGGTATGCTGGCGACTCAAAATGTTTTCCTGTGGTCTTATAAAGATGTGTCATATGTATCTTCAACTTCAACTTACGTTTACGTGGTGATCTGCTAATTGTAAACTTTAGTATTTCAATCTGCCCAAAATGATGTCATAAGTTAATTACGACATCATTTAGTTTTGATTACAAGATGTCGTCGTAATTATGATATTAAATGACAATTAAGGTATAAACAAAAACAATCATACCACTCCATGTCCAAATTAAAACCCCAAACCAAAGTAAAAACTTTGAAAGTGACAAACCAAATTAAACCAAATTAAACGGGTGATCTTCCGCCAGCGAAGTGAGACAAGGTTGTCCGGATATATAGGGTAAGCACCTCCTATTTAGCTAGCTTCACCCGCTGCATTTGCTTTGACCTTTTCTATGGGAAACAAAAGGACCGCCACATAAAACTAACTCGTAATTACAACACAAAATAATTTTGTAGGTGGCTTAAAAGCACTTGCTTTGTCATTATGTCTGACTCCCGTTCGGGTTATTGACAATTTTAATATTTGGTTTTTTTCCATGCAATAATAAGTATATTTTATATTTCTACCACAAGTACATTTAAACTACCTATTATTTTTCTTATTTTCACTTTATTAACGATTTTACCCGTGTGAATTTTCTTACTAAATAATTTAAGCAATTTAAATGAATGTCATAAAATTGATAGACACAAGTACATGCATATACATGTACCAATACAAATAACAAATTATTTTCTAAATCTTTTTAAATATTCTCTCCTATTCCGAAAAAAACGTTGAAGAGTAGGTTGGTACCTATTTCCATATGAAAAAAATAAATTCCTCAATATTTAAATGTGTGTAACATTAGATTGCTGAGTATTGAAATATTAATTTTTTCCCATTAGATACAGCGATCATGTTAAAAAATGAAACTGGAAAACATGTACTTGGCAACCGCCAACGCAGCCAAGTACGAAAGCCTATTAAGCTCATGAATAAAAAAAATTTAAAAGGCGTAATAACGCGAAATAAAGGCGTTATAATGCGAAAAAGGCGTTATAACGCCTTTAGAAAGGCGTAATAACGCGAATTGAAAGGCGTTATAACGCGAAATAAAGGCGTAATAACGCGAATTGAAAGGCATTATAACGCGAAATAAAGGCGTAATAACGCGAATTGAAGGCGTTATAACGCCTTTAGAAAGGCGTAATAACGCGAATCGAAAGGCATTATAACGCGAATTAAAATTTTTGTCTATATATAGAGCAGTCACTTCACAACCCTCACCACAAACAGATTGGTTTAAGTTTGAATAGCTTAAGGCAACGGTAGATCTATTCATACTAAGATGTCACAAGTGTCATTTAATCATTGTTTAAAGTTAGCGATTGACAATTGGACAGGAACTTTTTAATAAATAGCCATGTGTACATTGCCAATGTTTATATTTCAGATTACTTAAAAGATTTCCATCCCCGTATATAAAATGATACTCTTTATGAAAAAACAACACTTTAACATTGTTTACTTTCTGTTTTACTGAAGTAGTATGTTCATTTCAGCGCAGGATCGGATGATGTGCAGTTTTTTTTAATTTTCATAAAATAAAAACATGTACATATAAACAGCTTATTACATTACATATAGTTGTGCAGGAAACACACACACACACACACACACACACACACACACACACACACACACACACACACACACACACACACACACACTTTTAATATGTATGTAAAGTGGGGGGGGGGGTAGAGATTAAACCCCAGGACCTCCACGTCATTATGGAAGGCATCTTAACTTCGCGTTAGTAAGCCTTTATTTCGCGTTATAACGCCTTTTTATTCGCGTTATAACGCCTTTATTTCGCGTTAATACGCCTTTATTTCGCGTTATAACGCCTTTCAATTCGCGTCATAACGCCTTTATTTCGCGTTATAACGCCTTTTAATTCGCGTTATTACGCCTTTCAATTCGCGTTATTACGCCTTTATTTCGCGTTATTACGCCTTTATTTCGCGTTATAACGCCTTTCAATTCGCGTTATTACGCCTTTCTAAAGGCGTTATTACGCCTTTCTAAAGGCGTTATAACGCCTTTTTTCGCATTATAACGCCTTTATTTCGCGTTATTACGCCTTTTAATTTTTTTTTATTCATGAGCTTAATAGGCTTTCGTAGCCAAGAGCATGTCACATTACAAGTTAATTATAGAATAGTCAAACAGTATACGACAAGAAAAGAGAATATTTTGGAATCACTGAATATAAAATAGGCAAATGTCTAGTGGCGAGGTTTTAGTATTATTAGAGGGCGGGATTAACCAACTAGTTGTATAACCAGTCCTTTAATTTATCAAGCAATAAGCCAACAGCCCTATATATATGTTTCTCCCCAATAAACTTTGCTATTTTTGATAATTTTTATCAAACTGTAATTTGGATAAGATACTTCGTATCACGCTTCAAGGAAGCTAAAGTAAAAGTGTTACATTGATAATTGAATTGCTTTAACTATTCACTATGGCTGTATACCGTGACAGAAAATGTACATATTTATTTTTATCAATAAATGCATTCGTTGCAAAAAACATCCATTGGATAGATGATAAAAACCGACTTAAGTTGCACAAAGAATATTATATGAAGGACAACTAATACGTTTATTTGCTTCATTGAGGTATTTAGAAGGAACGTAATCTATTCGGAAGCTTCATACATATTCATATTGTGTGAGCACCAGCTGTGACATAAGTCTGGTTGTAAACGCCCTGCCTTCATAACCACAACCCTGGGACCACATCGCACAGCATTACATCACGCAGACGATATCACTGGGATCACATCACTTTGGCCACATGGCTGGACGTCGTTTGGTCACGATGTTCAGTATCGAGGAGGATTTCTCTTGTATCTAGGTTTCTTGTTCCTTTTGTTAGTTGTTTACTTGACTTTGGTTATTGTTCTAGTTTATACATGTATTCTAAATTGTATTTTCTCATACGAAGTTACAAAATAGAATGTTATATTTGAAAACATTTATCCGCAGCGTACATAAGTAATGAATGTTAATTTTTTTACGATATAATGTATTCATTTACCTCCGGGATATTGGATTGCCGATTAATTTTTTATGGTTTTATAAATGTCTTTAAGCACGGTGAAACGAGGCCAACAAAAACCATAAACAAACAAAAACATATCGTGTTTAAATATCAGATTGTAAGAAAGAAAGATTGTTCCAACCCGTATTAAATTAAGGGCGTGTTTTCTAACGAACAATTATGTATTTATTTTCATTTAATCGAACTTTGTAAACTTTTTAAACTTTGAGGTTTAATGCAATTTATGATCTAAATTAACTTGTTCTAAATCTAGGATTTACGTATATCCACTAAGTCTAAGATATATATAGGGACAAGGCTTAGTGGATGCTACTTGAAAAGCAGTCAACATCAAAGCGTAGTAAAAAGCAGTCAAGGCCAAACCATTAAAGAACTCCAGAAGTTTAGACACACCACACAAATATAAACACAACTGGATATTAACCACACAGACTTGGAGGGGTATTGCTTACTTTTACAGAGCACCTGGCCTCACTTGCCTGGTTGAAGTTCGCGTATTTTAAGTTAATTTACCAGTTTTCAAAGTTTTTACTTTGCTTTTGGGATTTTGGTTTAAACAATGACAATTATGTTTGTGTTTGATTTAATATATTGTAATAAATGTTTTTGTTTGTTTTGGGTCTTGCATCTTGCACAACTTGAATACTTTCGATCATTAAATTGCTTACATATAATAATACTCTTGATCCATTTGGTCAGATTAAGTCAATTCCGATGTTATACATACATGTATGCCATTACGATGGTAAGCAATATCCATCACAAACGTATACATTTTATTGTTCAGTATTAGAAATTTGAACTCTTTTTGTCGCGTTTTTAATTACTTATCATAAAAAATAACTTATAGTCATTTCTTTCTCAAAAGTCATTTCCCAAGTCAAATAAATGCATTATATAAAGAATGTTATGTAATATCAATATAACTTCCACTGTATGTAACAACAACTCGGGTCGTACGTTATTGGAAACATGTAATCTTTTTTTGTAATTTACATTATTCATGTTTTCAATTTAGAAATAATATAGAAATAATTCGTATATATTTTTTTGTCAATTTCATATTTTTTAGTCAAACAATGCATTGTACTAGTTTGATGAGCAAAATTCACCACAAAAGTGTAGCTAGTCTAGACTCTATTCTTAATTATATACAGGGTAGGAAACGTGTATTTACTTGTCTGTGATGAAATTTTAATTTTTTCTTTGCATTTAAATTTTAAATTTCTGAAATGATGAATGTATACAGTAACCTTTTACAAAAGTAAAACCCATTGATGTATCAGATAGGATTGACTATACTTTAAACTGTCTGAAAAGTGAATATTAGATTTCTTATTTAACAGAAAGATTATCAATGGATACCATTAATTTGGCGTAAAGTAATGCGATCAGTTAGTAATTATGTAATTAAAATGCACCATTAATCTTAAAGATTGTTCTCACAAAAATTAAAAAACTTGTCCTTAAACCTTTCAAAAACATTGTACATTTAAAATATTTAAATAAATTTTGTAATTAACGTTCTAAATGACACGTGAACTTACTCTGAACTGTTCGAAATATAAAAAACTACTTTTGTTTTCTTCTACATAAATATTTTATTGTTGTGGACTGTTTCAAATCGCATTTCTACAAACAAAATTGTTTTGATAAATAAACTTTTTTCGCGACTCATTACAGCTTATGAATCACATGTTTTTTTTAATTTCGAATATAGACAGATGGTCATTATGATATATAGAATATTTATTGGTTGAAATATAAAGGGAATGGGTCTTAAAACGGTTATTTACAATGTACAGCTTTTTGAATTTCATTAAATACATTAAATAGTATATCACAATATTTATCATATTAAGTACATGACAATACAGTAATCTTAATGGACATGTGGTCTCTACATATTACAAAGATGATCACTACAGCATGTTTACTGTAAAGCAATAACTTCTTTGAATGAACGTAAGAACAAGAGTAATACTATTGTTTGAATTTTTAGTACAAACATAACTAGCTTGTGATTATATATTGGAAATTATATGTGAAGAAACAACAATGACCTGACCGATTGACCTCCAATTTGAATATTTATTATAGACTAGTAGATTAAAGAAAGGCAACACAGGTGATTATCTCGTCTACATCATGGAAACGTGCATTTTTTATGCATTAACTGCAAATGCTAACAACATCCTTTCATTGGTGGACCTTTGTATAGGCATATTGTCAAATTTTAAATTTTTAAATTTTCTGAATGAAATATTCAAAAATTTATAATATGACAACTTATTCCATTTAGAAAATTCCAAAAAAATTATAATATGACAATACTCCAATGAAAGACCAAGTTAACAGGTCAATGTTGTTTGTCTATACAGATCACTTCTTACATAAGAAATAAAAACTTCATCGATTGTTATAAGTAACATACCAATTACATATTGATTAGCTTACCGAAATATAGATACCACTGATATTAAAATACAAGTGGAATGTACTTCTGACAAGTGCTCTTGATAATTAATATGAAAAAAATGCAAATATTTCAAACGCATTTAGAATTTTTCTTATGATTTAGGGTTATGGTCCTGAGCCACACTACCACAAGAAAATAATGTGCCCGTTCAATGCCAGGAATGTTATATAATCGGTTGTATCATTATACTGTCTGGCTTTCATATTTTGTTTATAGTGTCATGTTCTTAGTTGCTTTGGCCGTTGCTATGAACATGTTATTCAGTTGCAAATTTCGATGTTCCAATTTATATCAATATATTCTATATATTTTCAGGCATCAGATGAAAACAAAAAACGTTCTACCAAGGTTCTTCCGCCATTGGAACGGGAAACAACACCGCCAAAACAACAACCGAAGGCAAGAGGAAGTCCTGATGAGGTAAATAAATATTAAAATATACTTAGTAATGGATTGTAAAACATGTTTTTGAAAAAAATCTGATTTAATTTACTAAACCAATTAATTATCCAAACGCATATGACCATTTTGCTATTTATTTACAAGACGAAATACGACATTGATACAATACTGTTTTTTCTTACTTGAATGCATGTGTTATTAATACACACCTCTTCTTGAAAACGTTTTGCTGAAATCTAACATTGAAAACTAAGCTTGAGAGGAAAGGACAAAGTCAAAACCCATGTTAAAACTTCGATTGTTATTTGCTGAAACTAGAGAGGAAAGGTAAAAAAGTCAAAAACCTATTTTAAACTTCGTGATTTACTGAAGCTGAGTAAATTGCATTAATTATCAATCTCCAGAGGCTTCTGTGATGCAAATATGATTCACACTTACAACCCTCTAAATTCTAGGTATGTTTTAATCATGTACATTTATATCAAATTAAGCAAAAATATGTAACTTGTTATTTTCCATTTTCTGAATCCAAATAAACCCAATAAAGCAAACTAAGCACTATGGGTGATATATGATTCGCCCATGAAGCCTTATGGGTGACATATAGTTCGTTAATTGGTAAATCTGAAATCTAAAATAGATATTGACAACATAGAATGTACATGTATATATATATATATTTATAACCAACACATCGGTTCTATTGAATGCATCACGACTCTCAATTTATTCAAATAAAAACAGGTTTACCTTACCTAAACATCAGGTCATACCGTCCTGCCATGGATACTGTGAATACAAGCCAAAAATGAACGTTTTAACTGTTTGTCAAGTTTCTTCTATTTAGTAACGGTATTTATATGTATGTTTTAAAATCTTAACACTGTACCTCTAAGTTTTATATAAAAATAAGAAAAGTTTATTCTATATAAATCCCATGCCTTCACACGTATGTGCGAGTACATTAAGAATACAAATGAACAACTGCCATGTTTATTTTCACGGCGTCTCTATTGTTTTCGTGATTAGGATACCCTGACCCACGAAGTTACATGTCAACTAAAAAGTGAATATTTCAAATTCGTCCATGAAAACAACAAACTACGATTTTTAAAAATTCAATTTCGTGGTGTCTCGTTTTTATTGTTTTCGTGATAAGGATATCCTGACCCATGAATTTACATGTCAACTAAAAAGTGAATATTTCAAATTCACCCATGAAAACAACAAACTACGATTTTTAAACATCTAATTTCGTGGTGTCTCGTTTTTATTATTTTCGTGATTAGGATACACTGACCCACGAATTTACATGTCAACTAAAAAGTGAATATTTCAAACTCGTCCATGAAAACAACAAACTACGATTTTTTAAAATTAAATTTCGTGGTGTCTCGTTTTTTATTGTTTTCGTAATTCAGATACCCTGATCCACGAATTTACATGTCAACTAAATAGTGAAATTGAAAACTTGCCTTCAACGGAAACCACACACCACGAATGTACCAACCCAGTAAATGGCAATAGTATTTTTCTTCGAACCACGGAAATAAGACAATGGGAAAATAAATGATTGCACACTATTGTACAATGTACACAATAATTCAGTAAATAAATCATAGCAATAGAAACATTTGACTGTTTTGAATGAAAAATATGTTACATATACAAAAATATTAAATTCAATTATTTCTCTCGAATTTGTAATGTAGCTAGAGACTAGTAAACATGTTAACCAGATGGTATGAACCAAATATACCAAACTATGTCAATTTTGACTGTATGGGATAACGATATACGTACAGTACCACCCTTATATAGAATGTAGTATAAAATGTTGCTTACAGCTATATTAGATCAGTGTTTGGCCAATGTAATGTGGAATGTTAAAGCCCTATAAGAGTATATGTGCATAAAACTCAATGTATCTGATGTCTTCAAGAGCCGTAGCTTTTATAATTGGTGATCTCAATAAGTCACGTATATAAATAACACAGAACCAGAACAGCGGCCCATCTGATATGAACATCTAGTCTATAACAATGTTCAAGTACATATACTAGTATTTTAATGTGGCCTTTCTTCTACATTATAATTGGCTTTCGTTGTTCTATAACCGCGTGCTACATAACTATAAATATTTTACAATTTTTCAGGCGGCAGCAGATGCACACTGGAACCTTAAATTCAAGAAAGTCAGCCTTGATGTGGATAAAAAAGTTATCAATCACTTGAGGGTATGTACTATTTTAGTTCCACTGCTATGCCAGCTGAGATTACAACATTGCGATCCGTGCGCTCATACATATGCCCATTTGTCCTTAAACTTTATTTTTTGACTCTGACGCTACTGGAATGAATTGAACCAATGATAAGGAAGATGGATTATGTGTCCAATTGTGTACGACATGGCCGTAAGAAATCCAAGGGTGTCGTCGTTTTTATAAATGTAATATAAATTCGTTGACTTAGTTTTCACATTATGCTGGTAAGGTATTATCTTAGCTTAGTGTTTCAACTAGGGAGATACAAAATTGTGGACGTAGAATATTTCACTTCTGCTTTTTTAAATCCGAATTTCTGTTATAACGTTTATGCAATCATGTTTAAATGGCTCAATGGTGAATGCTCTAACTTATCACCGATACTGCCCCAGTTGAATTCCCGGCCTCGTATTTATTAAGGTATGGGATCATCTCTTTGAACACGTGGTTTTTCATCGGTGTCTCCAGGCTCTTTCCTACACAAAGTTTCCACTCACGTATAAATCCGAACCAAACAGCTTTGGTACTGGTGTCTCGTGTTAATTGTTGTAAAATCTATTTCATAAATTAGTGTTCAAAGCAATGTCCAAGGTTTCTAAACTGAGTTTGTTTTTACAGAAAAAGTTAAACAGACGATTGGAAAGACGTCTAATGGATGCCGAATCTGATGCTTCAAGCTACACAGAGAACAGGTTTAACAGACAACAGAGTCCACAAAAACAAGAGGTATATAGACATTAACACCCTCTGATAATATAAATGTTTATCCTTTTTCTGTTATTGCATGTTTTGACAGAAACTAAAAATTGAATACAGTTTTTGCTTACACAACCATTTCTCTAGTAAATTATAAATGAAAAACATGTAACTGGTAAAAGCAAAAATTACAAAGAACACAACGCAAACGATAGTAACAATCCATCAAGACAACACAAACCAATATTGTGACCACTAATTATAACAATCTTGACTTTGGACAGAAACTGTAGTAAATGCTCTATAGCATGGCTACAGTACTATAAGTTTGCCCTTAATACGTCCACTTTTTTACAACCAATGGCCAAACATTTTCAAAAGTCTTTACCGTAAATACTTACCAGATAGAATTACATAGTTTTATTGAATCAGACAATTTCATAATCTTCTATTTCAAAATTCGTAGGTTCGACATCACAGTGATATTTTTACAAAATACTCTGAAACTGGAGAGAAGCTTACAAGATCCGGCAGTAGTAGTCCTGGGGATAGAACAAACGAAAAGAAAACTGTTACAGAACAACAAACAGAACAACTCCCCCAGACACAAACAAATGGTGAACCATTAGTGAATGGTCATTCTAATGGATTACAAAATGGACATGATTCTACTGCCACGACGGAAGACAATAGTAAAGACGAGGATAATGTGGAATTAAACCAATCCGCAAGTGATAATGACGATAGTGATAATGTAAATGTGGATAATGTCGATAATGTTGATCCACAACTCTTCCAACTTACCCGACTGGAAACGAAGTTTGCCGACAATGGTTCCGGCGATTTCCGTAATTAACTTTAGTCCCATACAGACTCCGACTTTACACGGCCACCGACCAGACAGACAATGGCTGACTTTGCTGATAGAATGACCCAAGTATTAAAAGGAAAAATTAATGTCAGATGTCCAGTTAAGGATAACGTCTTAAAGATGTACATATGTGCAGACTTTCTCGGTAAGGCAATATTTTCATACCTACACATTATGTTCTTAAAGGTTCCAAAATGATTAGCTCCCGGAGCATCACAGATCCTAATCAAAATAGTTAATCTTATTAACTGTATGATTTCTGATTTCTGTCAGATCAAAGAGAACTAGGAAATATTCTTCATCTATAAGATATTCAAATTAAGTTGAAGGACCACATAGACGACCATATTTGGCTTTTGCCGCATATAAAAGGCCGAATTGCATACACTTGGCAATAGCAAATGTAAAGAACAACCAATAAATACATACACACAATACAATAAGAAACGAACGCAATGGGATAGTTGATTATAAATCTCCCTAATTTTTAAGGGCACCTGCTATAATGAAAAATGGCGTCCTGTATGTGGTTATGGTATTATAAGATCATCATTTTGTTTCTTGCAAAGATACTACACGCTTGTTCCACATTCAGAGTCGGGTGTGATTATAACTCTATACGATGTAAATGGTGCCGTGGAGTGCTTTTGACAGCCCTGGTTATTGAAAAGTATGTTCAATGCCAGATACAAGACATCCATTTTAATATTTAGACAATTTTATTTTATTTACAGATTCAGTAGCAGAACGAACTGCTTTGACAGAGAAGGTCTATCCCAATAGGCGGTATTGTGCAGAACATGGATTTGAATTAGAAATATTTGACTTGAAATGGGGATTAAAACATGTCTTTAGACGATCATTTCCCATTTAGAAACAAGCTTATCTGTATTACATAAATGTGTAGAGTCCGGAGAAGCGTGAATACACTAGTAAGTGCAAAATAATAACAAAAATGTCACGACAAAAGTTTGATCTTTGCATCAAGAAGGTACCTTAGCTGGGCTGGATTTAAATTTGTTTCGAATTGTGAAATGTAACCGGCAATATTTTTCAAATTTTAGCCAAAAAAACTTGCTTATGTTTTTTAACTTAAAGTGCAAAATAGACTTGTTTCTTTTAGAACATGACATATATCAGATATTTGCAGGGGTAAGTACTAATACTACTGTATATTTGCTCCTTTTAAGGGTAACATAAATTTTGCTCTTGTTCTGTACTCTACTTTTAAATTTCAAAAAGTTAAATAAACAGAATAACCAGTATATTGACCATGTACTTGATTATCAGTACAACAAACAAAATTCAATCTGACTATCTCCTGGTTCAACAACTGATCTAAACACCCCTATATAATATAGCCTATTTATTACATTTATTGTTTATTTGTGAAGCCCAACCTTTACACCCGATCATTTATTATTTTATTACCGTCGATTTTATAATTTATAACTTCAGACAAACGTTTATGACTTTCTGCTTTAATTGTTTACGTACTTTAAATTAAAATTTTTATTGCTCTCTAAACTTGGTTATAACTGTAGATATATGACAGTTTATGACATGTATAAACTATGTTATATGTGTCAAATATGAAGTGTTTTTCTAAATCAACTAATTTTTATACTGGTATACTAAATTTTGTATAATTATATACTAAACTCCAGTAAAGTATACATTGAATTTAATTCGGTTAAGGATAAACTAATATATTTGATATTTATACTAAGTCGAGGGTTTTATAATCAGTGGTCTCTATAATGAATTATGTTCTCAAAATAAGCACTGTGTCTATAACCGGTGGTTCTGACTGCGTCGTTTAAATCTACTCTTGGTAGCATTGGCAATAGGAAAAAATAATTATGTTATTTATGATATTTCCAGTTATAATAAAAAAAAAACATACTAATCCATGTCCGAATCACAATCCAGAAGCAAAGTAAAAACTTTGGAACTGACAAGTTAGGTTAGACACGTGAACTTCCACCAGGGAAGTGAGACAGGGTGCTCCGGAAGGGTAAGCACCTCCTGTTTAGCTAGCTACACCCGCCACGTGTGTAATCAAAATTGTGTAAAAGGAACATGGAACTATGAGACGTCAAATATATCCAGGGCAATCCTGGACACAGAGATATAAATTACTTCTATTTTTCTATTTTATACCATTATTTTGACAAAACCAACCATAATAAAACAACCCTAAAACAAAAATGATCATTTATATTGCCATATGATGAAACCGATTCAAGTGAAAATGATGTAACATGAAATACTTTTGGCATGGTACTTTGGCGACAACATCCAGTATATTACTGGGGTATTGGATACCTAAAGCCCTATTATAGAAAAAGATTTATAATGCCTGATGACACTTGGTATTGTATTGTGTCTGTCCAAAGACAGATTTGTTGTGTCCACATTTACACATCATTTCAGCTATCCAGTTATATACCGACATTGACTCAGTGCATTTCTATTGCCAGGTAATCCTTGGGGAGCGTTATGGTTCATACATTCTGCCAAACACTGTACCAGAAGATGAATTCACGGCCATAGCGGAAAAGGCGGGGCAATACAGAGACAGAGAAATGGCAAAGATCAATGATAAATTATCAGAAATAGAGAAAGCAAGAACGGACAGAGATCCAAACAAACAGCAACAAAAAGATGACCCGGATAAAGACGGACGAATACGTAAAATAAGCATTAGTAGTAAAAACAGCGATGACACTGGCAAAGAAAATCAGAATACCAGGAAACGTCCTGAAGGTACAAAGAGGGAGAACGAGATGGTCAAAGATCTAAAGGCTAAGGAACAGAGTTTACCTGATCCACAGCTGTTAAAGGACTGGTACCGACTGGACGAGAATACTGTCCCACCTGTATACAAGTTACAAAATATCAGGTATGTCTAGAGCTTGGTATCCGACTATCGGTTCATCTGAGTATTCATTAACGTTGGTGTGGAACAAGTATGTACAATGTGTTAAATGTCTGGTCACAACGTCTCTCGCTGCATATACTCGTGTGAGAAATATATTTGTTTGCAAAAGCTTGGTTATAGTTTTCAGATACTAATCCATTTTCCACAAACCCAGGACTCACTACTTTGATATGTAAGAATAATAAAACGCCATTATACCATTTCGCTATTCCTTTTGTTATATAGTTCGGAAGTAAATACTAGCTTACCATGTTTCTTTTTTTATTTTCAGTTCTATCTACAAAGATTACAGTAGGAGTGATGTCAAGAGACGAGAAGCTGCGGAAAATTCCTGGAAGGAAACTTCCGCTAAGATCCGGAAAATGTTTGACGATTTTGTTGGAGTAGCAATTCCTTACCCAGAGAATAGAAGAAAGTACTTTGTATCGTGTAAGTCCGATAACTCTTACTATCAAAATTGTCTTAAGATGAAATCCACCGTAATTTTAGTTTCAATACACCTTGTCTGTATTAATCATTGTCTGTTATTTAGTGATCTTGGGTCTGTCTGTTGCCAAGTACATGTTTTTCCAGCTACAAATTTCTTATAATATACCATTATAAGTTATACAGCCGTACATTGTTAATTCTTATTTGGTTGTAATTAAATTGTGATGAATTTATGCAATTTCATTTGACAATATGCGTAAATGTCTTTGGTTATTTTTTCAAAACATATCGTTTGTATTTTTAATTGTTTTTTTTTTGCAGAGTTTCCACATCAGAAACTATTTAAGATGATCTTTTTTTGAAATAAACTAAATTAAAATTTTAATTAAGCTTGCACGCAGGGTTTTCGGTTTTTCACATCGTTTTCGGTTTTTCAGATTTATTTATTAAATGTTACAAAAAGTTTTTAATGCTCGTAATGGGGTTTTTACTACTTTATATGTTGTTTTGTTATCTGCAATAAAACCCTTTTCATTTTTGTTTTTTTCCAGTATTTGATTTAGAAATAGAAAATGGTCTGTTGGATATCGACGCTAACAACCACTGTATTATTATACAAAGAACAATAAAGGATGCTAGACAACACCTTGACGATGATTCATTACAGGATTATTTTGATTTTCACCCAGTTGAGAAAAGATTAGCCGTCGAACCCACAAAACGAATTAATGAATTCAGAGATGAACAAATCGCAGAAAAGGCAAGTTGTTTCGTATCAAAATATAAGATGGGTGTAATATTACCCAGCAGGATTTTAAAAATCAACAGATTTAATATATACATTGAGGGTGTATGTTTTACTCCAAATGCTAGGGTCGAACATAAGTCAATACGTTGTAGAGAAATAATTATGAAAATACCTGTTCCCTGTTTAGAAGAAATCTGCTATTCTCTTCAAATTTGTTTGTTCTGAGGCTATGTTAATAAAATCGGTTCATATCTGATCACGTTTGAAAATAAAAATCCAGAAACAATTTCTCACTTCAAGAACGTTAAAATGATTGTAAATTAAATTTAAAATTAAAAAATAACGCACAAAACATTTGAACTTAATGCTTTAACTTATTATTGTGTCCTTGGACTTTCAGGTTTCAGCCCAGTTTATACTGCCATACGAGGTACATTGGATTAGTGGTGGTATTTCCAGTGTACATAGACCACACCAGTTTTATTTGGACCGTATGTGTAAACAGGTGTTTGATATGTTTAAACGGTTACAGAAGAACTCTGTAGAGAATACCGTTCAAGCTAAAGATCCCAGGACTAAGTTATACATGGAGGTGTCTTCACATGTCAAGTTTGCACAGGAAAGGTACGTTACACTCTAGTTGAACGTTATTATCCTGACATACACATGAACATACATATTGTAAAAATTATGGCATTTGTAATGGCTATTTCCAAGTCTTCAATACAACTGGAGATTGTGAAATTTGGAAAAATAATTGACTAGGTGATGTGATGTTTGTAAAAGTACTGTTAAGTCAAACACAAAAGTGGATGATGCTTCTTAAATATATTCATAGCTAGATGAGGCTTTCTCGACCATAACGATTTTGGAAATGTTTTGCAGATGGTGTTTCAATTAATGACAAAGATTCAACGACGAACTATTTCACAGGGGGGGGGGGGGGGGAACTATTCTAACCATAAGGAGTATTTAAAAACAATTTCGATTATTTTTTACATAACTCAAAAATTTATTATACGAAGATTATAAGCATAATAACAAAACATTTACATATCAGTACTCAGTTAATAAGTAATATAAGTTGTTAAAATAATCAAGTGCGATATTCAACGAAATTTCTCGTTTAACAAGTTTATATAAAAGGGGTTTAAATTTTTTGGATTGGTACTGTACCTTGATAAAATTTGAAAACTGATTAATTAAAAAGATTATAATAATGTGTTCATAGAGATTGTTTTATATTACTCTGATAAAATGGTTTCACCTGATTTACAATAAGAGTTCTTTGTTTTCTATTTAGGTACGCCACCTTCCAAGGAAGAAAGGACATTTTACAATTGGTGAAATCATATGCAAGATCTAAATGTGACACACCCTTAGTTCTTCATGGTGAAACTGGAAGTGGAAAAACTGCCATATTGTGTAAAGTTGCCAAAGAAGTATTCAAATGGTTTAAAGGGTAAATATATTCAAGTCTTTTATATATTTTGGTATATTGTTATAACTTGATTTTAATCAGAACGTAAATCATTTAAATGTTTTATTGAAAACTATAGTGCTTTCTCTCTAAGTTTTTCATCATCCTGTAGAATGCGATTGTATATTTGTGTCCGTTTGTTTATTATGTATTTAGCTAGTGGTTATTGAACATTAAAATAACATTAAAACACTAAAGTTTTATTGGAGATAATAAAAAAACCAAATTACGTCTTATAGTATAATAATAATAATAATAATAATAATAATAATTTCATAATAAATAATGAACACATACGGACAAGGCACAAAATTTCACTAACCTAGTGGTTAAACGTTACACAGTTTGGTCCTGTTTTGTTAATTAAAAAGTTTGAAGTAAGAGTTAACGTGTAGCTAAATTTACCAGTTGTCAAAATTTTTATTACCTTTTTATTGTAATTTGAACATGGGCTAATATATTTGTTTTTAAATACCTCCGTCATTGGTTGTAAAATTAATTGAGGCATTGAATAAAATACATTTTTTTAAATTCTTTCTTTCAGGAAAAATCCCAGCGTTCTATTGAGAATTATTACATTGACAACGCCATCTAGAAACGTTCGTTCATTATTACGAGGGTTATGTCTTCAGCTGTGTGACATCTTTAAGAACAATTATCAAACAGTTCCAACAGTGAGTATTCAGTTAATTACAATATGTTTTCCCATCAACATGATAGAATGGAAGGTTGGATTTCGAACCATGAGGGTTTTTATGAATAGTTGAAAATAGGCTAATAACTCTTGTGCTAAGCATTGGACACTAACAAATATCAGAAATACATGTAAATCCTTTGAATGAGATATGTGAATAAAAACCCAATACATGTATTTTAATGTCGTATCGCGTTTAGACTTTCCTAGTGTCATACTTGGCATATTTTGATTTGAAAATTTTTGTTTGGTGCACAAACTCTTTAAATTCATTAAATATATCAACTGTATCTAATTGAATCTTGGTTTTTAATCAACTTTTGTTATCACTATTAATAATGGAATGACTCAAGATCTCATATACAATGACTGTTTACAGCGGTGCTTGTAGCAGCAAACTAGAGCTGCTTGACTATATGAGTGTCGGCGTTTGATACATGTTGTTTGGGTTTCTTTCTTGAGCGTTTCAGAAAGGAAATTTTTCTGCAGTTTTTATCTTTACCTGAATTTTTATATATTGACTGATATCATGTGAATATTTCTATTTTACTTTAGGATTATAAGGGAATAATTAATTACCTCCACCAGAGATTGAACCAAGCTACTAAAGATAATCCAATCTTTATATTGCTCGACGGAGTGGATCAGTTATCAGGTTTGTGTCTTAATGATGTTATTATTGACTACCAAATATACTGTAACACACACACACACACACACACACACACACACACACACACACACTCACACACACACACTACGAAAAAAATAACGAAGAATCCTCTCCTCTGATTATCAAGTGTCGTAGTCGTAGACATTTCTACAACTTCACCAATAGCTTGTGACGTCTGGAAAACGTAAACGATAATCAAACTTAGGTAAATCAAGCATTAAGCAAACATGTTGTAGCACAACGTGGCAGTGCTAGAAAGTTTCCACTAATTACACATGTGTACGCATCTGTGTGTGCTACATTCAAACCACGGGCCTTTCATTGATACGTCCAATATTTTTTTATTTAATTTTTTATTGGAAGTGTTAACGCAAAGTTTTTAAATAGTTTGATCGACCACAGTACTGGCAAATAATATAAACCAAATAGTTTGTCATCTCCGGTTTGTTTGGAGACGTTTTTCTAATAGATCTTTTTGATTAAGGTTATCAACCTTAGTGAATTTTATATAGGAATTAACTAGACGACCTAGCGTTGCAAATTAAGCAAAAAGGGTGTTAGCAGTTAGGTACTATTGGTGACTGTTCCCTCTTCGTTTAAGTATCAGATTATATGTCTCTTATATTGAGTGAAAGTAAGAAATCCAAACTATTTGTTATTTTCAGATGAATATGAAGGCAGAAAAATGGCATGGCTCCCAAAGCAACTTCCACGGAATGTTAAGATCATTTTAACAACCAGTTCGGATAAAAAGTATGAAAGTTTGCAAAGTTTGCAAACGATATTGCAATCTGAAGATTCCTTCGTAGAGATACCAAACCTCCCTGAAGATGATGCCTTGGCTATTCTAGACCATCTTTTGCGTAGACAGGACAAGTCAATCACGGATGAACAATATGACCTAATCGTGCATGCATTCAAGAAATGTCCTAATGCTTTGTATTTACAAACAGTATTCAGAGAAAGTTTAAACTGGACCTCATACCAGGAGATTGATCAGATTAAACTTCCAGAGACTGTTAAGAAAATAATAACTCTTAAATACGGAAAACTAGAAACGAAACATGGTGAACCTCTTGTTCGACGTGCTCTAGGTTATATCAGTGCATGTAGAAATGGTGTGTCAAACTGTGAGATGGAGGATCTGTTGTCTTTAGATGAAGCTGTAATGGACAGTATCATGTCACTATATCGTCCATCCAAAAGGAGGATACCAAGCATCTTTTGGGTTCGATTGAGGGAAGATTTATTGCATTACACTAAAGAAGTGACGACGGGCAATATAAAAACCTTACAATGGGCACACACTCAGTATTACGAGGCAGCAGAAGAAAGGTATTTAAAAGCCCGCGACAAGGCACCATCCTATCATAGAGCCATTGGAGAATACTTCTTAGGGATTTGGGAGAAGAAACCTAAACCGTATTCTGGAAATGACACTGGCGTATTACGTTTTGTGTCTGCACAACCATTTTATTATGAGCCAGAGGATTCTCCTAGAGATGGATCAGATAGGACATACAATCTTCGGAAAGTCAACGAGTTACCATACCAGTTACTGAACTCCCAGCAAACAAACGTGTACAAAACCGAAACCGTCTGCAACTTTGAATGGATCCTTGCAAAACTTTGCGGCACATCTCTCCAAGATTTAGTGGAGGAATACCAGATTGGTTTGCAAGTAGAAGTAGGTGACAAAGATCTCAAAATTATTTCCGACACTATCCAGCTTTCAGCAAAAGCACTGAATACAGATCCCAGACAACTTGCAGCACAACTTATTGGCAGACTACATAAAATGATTCAAAATGGAATGCCTAAAACAAGAGATGACCCACATAGGCATCCAAACCTGTTCAATCTTTACAAACAAGCTCATGCATCATCATTACCAACGCTGGTTCCTTCGGTTGCATGTCTCACTGAGTCAGGTGGAATCCTTTTCGATCTGTTATCGGGACATACTGAACCAATCACAGCTGTTGGTCTGACGTCAGAAGGGATGAGAGCTATCACAGCATCACGTGACAATACGATGAAAGTATGGGACATTAGGAGTGGTAAAGTTGTCAAAACACTGGAGAATACTGGAACCAATATTCAAACTGTAAGGTTGGCCAATGGAAATGCATATGCAGTCACAGTTGAAAAACACATAATTCGTGTTTGGCATCTTCGGCATGGAGAATGCATTTTGACAATTGACAGGTTTCTTGATAATCCTGTTATATGCATTGCTAACGATGGCAAATTCCTTGTGGCATTGTTTGATGGAATTAATCTGATGAGGACATGGGATATTGGTCAGTCGGACTTACCGATGATAAGCGAGACAAAAATTGAGGATAAGAGTGTGTTTAAGGATCAGTCAGTATTAATCGCCCCATATGCAAATGAGGCGAAAGTGCTTCATGCCTTTAGAGGTGCTAATTTCGCAACTGTTCAAAATGCTCAAACGGGAAAAATAAGACACATACTGAAATGCAAAGATGATTCTTCTTCAGTAGCTTGTCTTGCAATGACAAGGGACTATTATGTCGTGTGTTGTAGACAGCAATATATGCAACTACACGAAATTCACATTTTAGAACTTTTTGACATTGAAAAGGGAAAACATTTGCGAACCGTCAGAGGATGCATGCACGACCGCATCAGTGAGTTGTATATTAATTTGATTGGATCACATGCCATAGCCATTTGTACCTCGGAGAAAACTGCAACATCAGACATCGCCATCTGGAACATAGAAACAGAGGACCATAAACACTTGGCACAACATGCGGGAATGTCAACAATAGGGGCCTGTGCCGACTTCAAATACTGCCTTACTGCCCAGACAGAAGACAAGACGCTTTGCATATGGAACCTTAGTGGGAAGGTCAACCAGACAATGCCGAAATTGAAGAAGACTTTAGGAATAGAAGAGATTATTCCATTGAAGACAAATCCAAGGTATTGTGTTACGCGCCAGATTGGGAATGGTGAAATTGGAATTTGGAATTTAATTAACAACAGATATACTGCAGTGCCAGTCTCCGTTGAAAGAGGCTTGTCATCCCCATCAGATGTCATCGTCATTAAAGACACAAGGGTGATAGTTTTGTCTGAACGAGGGTTCTCAAGCGCCGATTATCGACCTGTTTTTCAGAAGCTTGTTATCTATGATCTGAAAACAAAGGAATTTATTCGTAAAATATCCAACTGTTACATCACCCCTTGTCCAGCACATGAATATATGGTCATTGATGAAAACCACATGTTAGGGTTGTCTGACAACAGAAGTCATTTTGTCATCTGGAGTTTAGTCAATGGTCAAGCAGTGCACAGAATCAAAACAAACTTTAAAACCTTGGATAAGAGATTAACAAACAGGGACATCCCTAACACATACATAACGGGCGGAAGTTCTCCTCCTACGATGTCAAGATGGGAGCGACGTTCGGAAACACATTCAGCAAAGCAAAAACGAAGAGACGAAGAACTGGAAGCTGAAAGAAGAAAACAAGAAGATCTCAGGAAAGAAAAAGAAAATGGCATAGAACAATATATTGTTAGTGGCGACCAAAACATCATTGCTGCCTCATTTTTTGCTCACCATTTGTGCATCTTTGATATTAAAGAACAAAAACTAGTTAAAACACTAGAAAGTGAAAGTTCAATGTTGTTTCTTCATGCATCAGCACTGACGTATGACGGGGGTCATCTAGTGCATTCAAATTATGATGAAGACAATAAAATAAGTTATGTGACATTGTGGGACTGTCAGGAAGGCGAAGTTAAAAGGCGCCTCAAAAACGAAAGTGACGTTATGGCTGTGGCAATAACAGATGACGCTTCAAGGGTCATCATAGGAAAGGGAAACAATGAGTTACACATTTGGGACCCAATGAAATCAAGTTCATTGAAAAGAATTCAAGGTTACAAAGGTTTGAACTTCAATGTGGACAGCAAGATTTTTCTGTACGATGAAGGTAGAAAAGCTGTGGTATTCGCTGGAGACATATCTGTTTGGGATATTGAACGGGCATCTGTGATATCAGTTTTTACACCGGACATGCGTATCACATGTTGTAGTGTAATGCTAAATGGCAAAGTTATTGCGTTTGGACTGCAAGAAATCCCTGAATTAGTTATGTTGAAATTCAAAGGAAAAGATGTACCGGCCATTGAAGTCGCTAGTGAAGAAATGTATAAAGAAAGACCGGAAGAATCCAGTGACGAGGAAGATTCAGACGAAGATTATTAGATATTTACTCAAAATCATTTCCACCTTTATAATCTGTTCATAAATGTACCCCATGATACCCGTTACATGTGTCATTGAGTATGATTGGCTTTCGTAATATTGACGTCATTGTGGCAAAATACAACACTAGATTAAAAAAACAAACAGAAATGTCAGCGCTGTGAAAACATTAGTGGATATAACGTGGGTGGAACTCATTATGTATGCCATGTATAACATCTATTTTATCTATATTATAGATAATTCTCCTTCACATTTGGTGCTAAAAGAAATAGTATAGGTTTATGTTTAGCATATTTTAGTAATTACGTGTCTAAGGACATTTTCGGACAAACGTATATGGTTTCTCGAAAGTCAGATTTGGAACAGTGGAAAATTATAACTTAAACCTAATGTTTTATTTCTATATTCTGGGGCACTTAACAACTGAAGATTTGATGTAACCAATGAAAGTGTCGGAGAACGTCTTGTTGATCACCTTCTTATAGTTTCTAATTCATTGCAAAAGATAAAAAAAATGTTATATTTATATAAAGAAATATTAATAAAAAATTGAAATTCACAAAGTGTAAGGTTAAATTAATAACAACGAAAAGCATTTTCGTTAATTTATTATATGGTTTTACATTATAGTGACATTTCAGCAATAACTGTGATATGTGATATTGACATGCACGAATGTTACTTAGAAAATGTTTATCAAATATGATTCATAAATCACACTGAATGTGATAAGTGTAGTCTAACATTGCTGGACTATTGGATGGGAAATGTATGTGTACAAGTGCATTGTGTTAAGTAGCAAGGACAAGCATTTCAGTTTATTTATTCTTTTTTCGCAATATAGTGAAACTATAGCGATAACTGTGATATGTGATATAGACAATGCGAGGGATGTAGAAAATGTTCATATATAATTTGGTGGACTATGAATGTGATATGAAAAGTGTATGTATATAAAACTATTTTTATCAACCAATGAATGTGATATTGCAATTAAGTATACATAAACATATTTTATAATTCAGGCAATGAATGTGGCATAAATATTATATAAAATGTATATGAAAATCATGTTTGTAGACCTTATATGAAAATCATATATGTTATCAAAGCAATTGATGTGATATGAAAATTATATGTTTTTGAAAATCATATATATGATCCAGGCAATGATGTGATATAAAAATTATATGAAAATACATATATATTAATATGATATTATATCTAAATATTTCCAAATGTTGTATATAGTTTGTATATATTTTGAATACATTTTGAAAACAAATATACATTGTTCTTTTTGTCTATTATTTAACCCAATGTCATAAATGAAACACTTTCACACAGATTAATTAAACAATCCATTAACAAACAGGTAAACTGATCATTCTCACTGAAATATCATCAATTATGTTAACTATTTACAGAATCTTTCTACATTATTGTTACATTGTGCAGTAAAATAACCCTGTTTGAGAAATTGTAAAGAAGCAACTATACCCAATAAAACCTGATTAAGAGACCACCTCTATATATTGGATCACCTATACTTTGCATGGGGGAGTATACCTTTGTTTTTGATAAATTTCAAATTTTAATTAGCAGCTAATTTAACAAAAGTATAGTTCTGACAATAATGCACACTTATTGCCTACTGAGTTTATGATATCCTCGGGGCACCAACCACCAGCAGAGATACCGACTCAGTCGTTTAAATTACATATACCAGTTATAATTTTACAGCACTAGACAGATTTTCAATCCTAAAAGCATGCGCGAACATTTGAACGCAAAAAAATATGTTATATCTTGTTTTAATCCTTAGTAAAGGTATTCAGCTACGGTACTCAATGTGGTTAATATTGCTAGGATAAATTTTACAGTCAGTATGATCAGTGATAAAATCATGAATCTGAATAATATGTACTCAGCAATGTAAAGCCAAGTCACGAATATGACAAAAGAAAATTGGTAATATACAAGGTAATGCACTACGAACGTAGTAAGAAACGAAGGACAAGATATTGTAAGAAACAAGACACAAGACAACGTAAAATCGGTAAAAACATCACATGCCAAATGGAAGCAAGACCCAGGGTAGATAACAAAGGAAGAGAAAAGACACAAGACGAAGCAGTGAAATAAAAAACACATGAATACGCAGTGAAAAACAAAGTACACGAAATTGTAAGAAACAAGGTACAATACTACATAGAGACAAGTTACAAAACAAAGGAAGAAACAATGAACGATGTAATACAGGAATAAACAAGTCACTAGACTACGTGTAAGAAATAAAACAACACAGTAGGAAACAATGCATAGGACAATACACAGAAAACAAGTCTCAAGATATATAAAACTATGGCACATAGCAAGGCATAAGACATAGGAGTAAGAAACTAGGCACAAGACACTACAATATAAAAAAACAAGCAAGAAAGAAGTTAAGGCAGCAGAAGCAAGACAAAAGAAACAATTGTAAAAATTAATGCACAAGACAAGGCAATAATAAACTAGGTATAATACAAAAAGTGAGAAAAAAGGCGGCACAGACATCATCATAGAAAACAAAGCAAATAAGAAACAAGGCACAAGACAATATTAGTAGTACACACGATACGAGACAATACTGTAGTACACACGACACAAGATAATATTGTAGTACACACGACACAAGGCAATATTAGTAGGAAACACGTTACCAAGAAACATTGTAAGACACATGACAAAAGACATCATGATAAGTAACAAGGTATAAGGCATTATTGACAGAGAGAGACAGAGAGATAAGAAAGAATACTCAATTACAGTAATACACCATGTCTCTTGAATACAGGAAAGAACCCTTAAAACAAAAATAACCACACTAAATTAAAAAAATATAATTACATGTTAGTGCAATCTGCTGTTTTTGGAGTTTTGGTCATATAATCCAAAACAACACACTTTGTATCACACTTGACAATAGTTTTAGCTTTAAAAATTCCAAAAAATACATCAAGTACTGTCTTAAAATATGCTGTGTTATTTATAAACTTGAGATGCATTTTTCAAACAATTTAAGCATCACTATTAGCTTATCACCGTAAACTTTATAATTCAATACAAATGTCCTCTCTGTACTTGTGTTGTAGAATTGTCGTACTCAAATAGTGTAAAATAATGTCAAGTGTCATACAACATCATAGTACAGTATAATACCCTTCGTGTACTTTCTGACAGCAGCTAACAGAAAGTGAAATCCTTATGATTTCCTAGAATAAATTTCAAGTGTTTTTGAGAGGCAAAGCTATTAGATATGTCAATTTAGATAGCAAAGCATAACGCTATTATCGTTTTTAAAAAAAATCGTAGAAGACTTCAACCATTAATAATCAAATCCCCAAAAATATTCTATTTCGTTTGAGTGTAGCAACAAATCATCTCTTGGAAGTTGAGTAGTGAACTTAATTGTTTTCCAATAGTTACAGTTTCTGGTGTTTTGCCTCGGAGCCGTTAAAAGTCATAATTTAAAAGATGCTTCAAAAATGAAAAGAAAGTTATTATTTTCTACTAAATAAAGTAACACATCCAGTAATATTGCAATTTAAATTTCACATTTACTACTGCTGCCTGGAAGCACTTAACGATTTCTGAAACTTTGTAAACTTTCTCCGTGTAAAACTAATTGTACTTAGTAGCGAGGCATACAACTTAACCAAAATGACTATTACTTCAGGCCCCGGTTTCACAATCATTCCTTAACTAAGATTTTTCTTAACTTAAATTTAACAAATTTTAGAAAGCTCTTTGTGGAACAACGAATAAATATTTTTGTCAAACTAAAAGCAGATGTCATAAGCTTGATATAATCTTTAAAATGACACCTTAAATTCCCTAATATCTTAACAATTGTAAGGTTTTTAATTTGCCAGATTTATGATCAAAATCTTATGTGAAACCGGGGCCAGGGTAATAATTTGGTAAAACATCTTGAATATTCCACAGACAGCAGTCACGTGGACTGTTAAAGTACAGTTATTTAACTCAGCATTGAAGGTTTGACGTGCTAAACAATTATGTATGGCTTTGTATTACTTTTTGTTGGAAATGTATTTGATTTGATTTTTGACATATTTTAGGTATTTAGAGATATAAAAAGCAGCAAACATGGGTATTACCTGTTTGTTGTGTTATGAGGGGAGGTCACGGTAAAAGCATGTTGGATGCTGGTTTATCAGATTCATTATTAATTTTTATTACTGACACATAAAACATGTTATTTTCATACATTAAGTTGAACGACAAGATCGCAAAATACAAAAATGGAGACATCTCGCTAGCACACATATATATTAATATGTAGTAAGGGAGATAATTCAACTTATCAAAAACAAACATACCGATCCATGTAATATTTAAACCTAAGCAAAATTGAATTAAATATACAGATGGTGTACTTTTTGCATTTGAGTCTAATAGCATTTTCCGGGGGGGGGGTATTATTTCATAAACAGATCTATCCAGCTCTTCCAATATTTTACCAAATCTGCTTGCCGTAAACATAATACATGTATATTTTAAATGAAACATATTCTTCTTAGTTCATGTAACCTAAGTATGTGGGCTTCATAAATTTTCAATTTTATTATAAAAATATAGGAATCAGAATTAAACAAAAATCATTTAAACGATAAAGTAAATCAGAATTTTCTGAGTTATTTGTTAGTTCATGAAAGTAGCAGTTTAGGACTGCATTTTGATAAAACACCTGACTTAGTTTTACCATTTGGTATTTTAATGGGAGTATAGTAGAATCGGTTATGGTGTTTTATGTCCTTGCACAGATCCTTTCACTTATACATTCAGCGATCAATTCATGGATTGTGGAGAAAACTGAAATGTCCATATAAAACAACCAACCTTCGACAAACTTTCTGCACTAGGCTTTGTCCGAGTATGATATCGCAGGGCACTTCAGTGCTGTGTACAAACAAGTTTTTATTTGACGCGTGGACAATTGTTAGAGGAAAGACGAATATCATGCGTAGAAAACTACTTAATGATAGTAACCCCACTCACATTTGATTACCACTCACTAGAGTTCCACTGAAGGAACGTTTGAGTGGTGTTTTATGTAATAGTTACTAACAGAGTCAGAGGGGTTCATCAATTTGAAACACCTGGGCACGTGCGTTTAGGGATCCCGAACCGCGAAGCGGTGAGGGATTACGAGCACATGCCCAGGTGTTGATGGACCCCGACAACGAGGTTCGTAACTGACTTACACGATGACAAAAATACAGTTCAAAATAATGTGTACAAAATAAAAAAAATATGAATTTAATTGTTTAAAATATACTAGAGTGTAACAATAAAAATAATTTCATATAAATCAAGATTTTGCCAAGTAAATTAAAGAAAGTTCATTCATAAAAAAATACTATAGCCAGTTAACATTCATATAGCAGTTTAAAATATTGCAATTGATTATTTTATTAAAAATACATGATCATGATCAAAATCTAGTATCATTTTCGAAAAAGAGAATCATGAAGGCAGAAAATTATCATATATGTCTCCCTTTTAACACCTATCAGTCATAAGTCCTACTCTGGCCCAATGGATAGCAAGCCTGCTTGGCAATGAAACGGTTGTGAGTTCGAATCCCGACTGAAGTCCTCTTTTTCTCTTTTAGAAATAATGCAATGTCATTTCACGCACGAGCGAAAGTTGAAAAACAAACGCACGGAGTGTTTTAATTCCATACACACTGTTCAGATGTCTGACTACGATTCAGACGAAATATTGAGTCAAGCATTAGATTTCAAAATGAACAGGTTTTTATTACCCTAAATACATATAAAACCATAGAAGACTGCTACGAAGAACAGGCATTTTCAAAATTTTACAAAAAACCGTAGATGTACGCCCAATGCTTGATGACGGCGTTCCATCTTAAATGGGTGCTTTCACTTATGGAAATGGAATAGGTACGTATGAGAGAGTATTTAATATATATCCGCAATTTTACGTTGTAGGCTAGCATTATACTTGGCTAAAAAGATCCCTGTCAACATTGTCATGCTTAAACATGTTTAATACACCGAGCACGAACATACCGATCCGTGTTCAAATTACAATCCCAAAAGCAAAACTTTTGTTATGAGAATTGGACTCAATAAATTTTTTATTTCATGATTTTTGTATTTGTTGTTTCATTTGAATATCTCGATTGTCTATTGTTTACTAGCACGTGCCCAGGTGTTTCAAGTGGTTCAACTTGAAACACCTGGGCACGTGCTAGTAAACAATAGACAATCGAGTATTCAAGTTGGTACCCGATCCGAAGAAAACAAAAGAGTTATCGTTTAAAATAGAGTTAGTAATAGTTACTAACCGAGTCAGAGGGGTTCATCAATTTGAAACACCTGGGCACGTGCGTTTAGTGATCCCGAACCGCGAAGCGGTGAGGGATTACGAGCACGTGCCCAGGTGTTATAAATTGATGGACCCCGACGACGAGGTTCGTAACTGACTTACACGATGACAATAATACAGTTAAAAATAATGTGTAAAAAATGATAAAAAAATGAAATTAATTGTTTAAAATATACTAGAGTATAACAATGAAAATAATTTCATATTGTATGATAAATAAATAAATGAATAAATCAAGATTTGCCAAGTAAATTAAAGAAAATTAATTCATAAAAAATACTATAGCCAGTGACCAGTCATACAGCAGTTTAAAATATTGCAATTGATTATTTTATTAAAAATGCATGATCAAAATCTAGTATCATTTTCGAAAAAGAGAATCATGAAGGCAGAAAATTTTCAAGCAAATACTAAATATATGTCTCCCTTTTAACACCTATCAGTCGTAAGTCCTACTCTGGTCCAATGGATAGCAAGCCTGCTTGGCAATGAAGAGGTTGTGAGTTCGAATCCCGACTGAAGTCCTCTTTTTCTCTTTTTAAATTTAAGAAATAATGCAATGTCATTTTACGCACGAGCGAAAGTTGAAAAACAAACGCACGGAGTTTTTAATTCCATACACACTGTTCAAGATGTTTGACTACGATTCAGACGAAATATTAAGTCAAGCATTAGATTTCAAAATGAACGGGTTTTTATTACCCAAAATACATATAAAACCATTTTCACTTATGGAAATGGAATAGGTACGTATGAGAGAGTATTTAATATATATCCGCAATTTTACGTTGTAGGCTAGCATGATACTTGGCTAAAAATATCCCAGTCAACATTGTCATGCTTAAACATGTTTAATACATCGAGCACGAACATACCGATCCGTTCAAATTACAATCCCAAAAGCAAAACTTTTGTTATGAGAATTGGACTCAATAAATTTTTAATGTCATGATTTTTGTATTTGTTGTTTCATTTTGGATATCTCGATTGTCTATTGTTTACTAGCACGTGCCCAGGTGTTTCAAGTTGAACTACCCGGTGGTTCAACTTGAAACACCTGGGCACGTGCTAGTAAACAATAGACAATCGAGTATTCAAGTCGGTTACCGACCCGAAGAAAACAAAAGAGTTATCGTGTAATGTCTAATAAATACATCAGCAAAGTTTTGTCTCGGTGCTGCATTTCGTCGCATATCATTCTTACGTTAGGTACGTTAGTTTCGAAAGGTGTGCTTTCACGGGAGAAAGTCACATATTCAACATATATATATATATATATATATATATATATATATATATATATATATATATATATATGGTTCACAAAGTTACACAATCTACAGTGGTATGTCATCATATTTATGATACTGGTACAATTTCTTTATTCTATTTTATTGTTTTATACAATTCTTCCAGTACATCAACAATAACTATATATAATTGAATAAAATATGAAAGGTAAAAACAAACTTTTGAGTAAACTGGATAAAATGAATCGATATTACTATAAAACGTACATACAGTAAATGGTATTTGGTACGATTGCATAAATTGTAAAAATATCATGTCAATATCCACCAAGATTATTCAGTGCAATAGGTTTAACCTGATTTGACTTTTTATATGACTAACTTAAAACAATTGACTTAAGTATTTTTATATTTTGTACTTGATAATGCTAAGAAAACTAATTTTGTGTGTATATTTAAATACTATATAGAGAGATCAATTGTTACTAAACCTGATTTAATTTCACAGCACTACATACACGGCTTTTTCGGAATAAAATCAACACTGTTCAAATAATTGCAACAATATTGACTAAAATATCAGCAAACATTTATCATTTAAAGAAAAAAAATTGAAATTGAAATATTGCAAATTTTGTAGGTACACATATATGATTCAAAGATATGTTTTGTTTTAAAATAATAAATATTTTAAAAATGATTCTGTAAAAGTTAGCTCTATACTTGCAACTTAATTAAATTGTTATATTTTTTTATCGAAAGTATTTTCACATCCGAAGAACATATGTAGTATTGTATTCTCTAATGAACATGGGATACTCATTTCATCTGTTTTAAGTTGAATTTTTAAGCGAATATCCTATAAATAATTTTATATTACTCTTCCGTAGCACCGGGGCTCACTTCCCTGGTGGAATCTCATGTGTCTAACCTAACTTGTCAGTTTTAAAGTTTTTACTTTGCTTCTGGATTGTGATTCGGACATGGAACAGTATGTATATTTTTGATATATGAACAATTGCAAATATAAATGGTCAGTAAGTTTAAAAGCCAACAGATAATTTTTTAATATCTTTTACTAGTATATTAGCTAAATTCTCTAAATAATTTATTTCAAATTTTAATCAATTTGATGAAACAGTTGTGTATTTATTGGGCATTCCTTTGGCGATTTAAAAATAAAAGGAACATGATTGTGAAAATGAATTATTATACATCATTAAAATACTATACAATCTGTAATCTGATTGAATGATTAGATAATGTGATCAGGGTGGTGGAGAAAAACCATCTCTCTGAAAACATCACAATACCTTCAGAACACACCATAACGCCACAATGATATGACGTCAACAATAGAGAATCGGCTTTGACATTCTAACGTTTGCCTCCGATGAGTGCCGATAGAGGAAAAAATGACTGGAAAGAGAGTTATGATCGCTTCAAACGATTACAAAGCCCACTTTCTTTTCGGTATAATAAATGTTTATTTTAACTTAATAACATGCTGAAAAATATCATTCGGTGTCGAAGCCACCTCGTGCTATATTATTCCGCATCGTGTTTTGTTCATCGATATACTACGGATAAATGTCGATTATTTCTTAATTAAAGGAGCTCTGACACATTTGTTATTGGTGTATTTTATTGTTGAATGATTAACCTCAAAGAATTTCACAATTAACACACATGGTTATACATTTCAATAAAATTCTAAAGCGCTAGGAAAATTGTCACCATTGTCAATTAGATAACGTTACTGTGCGACCTTTTAAATTGATTAAACAAAAGTTGTTTTTTTATCAATCACAAATACACTGCTCAAATGTTCAAATTTCAATAACAAAAAAAGATAAACATGGGAAAACCTCTAAATAAGGTAAAACATGTGAACTCCCAACAATGAATTAAGGCTTGGTGTTACCCAAAGGGCAGTTACCTCCTGTCTACCTAACTATATCTGCAACATCAAATTGTAAATGAGAGGATTATGGAGCTATGGGACGTCAAATATATCAAAGATTATTTTGAATACACAGACATCCACAGCAAAAGATGTGACGCCATTGAACCTTATTACGGCTTCGATAAGCCTAGGCCTGCAAGATTCCTATCTTTTGTTAGCAGCTTGCTTCATTGTAGCAAATTTTCCATAGTGGAAACAAGCTCTGTCATAGCATATTAATTGTGAAACAAATATACCAAATAGAAAAAGGTAAATTTGTCATAGAAAAAGAAGATTGCACTAGAATAATTGCAGTAATCTCGTTTGTGACATGGCTTCAAATGTAGCCTTTCGTTGCTGTCAAAATGAAGGTAAAAATAAGAAGCGGGTTTAGCAAGAACTTTTTCAAGTTCACTATGATAGGTGACATTCACATATTTTCCGAATATAATATCATTAAGGGATAGACCATCATCTGCACTGTATATATCTGTATGTGAAGTTAAAAGGTTTGGCGACAGACTTCTCTCCAGATGCAATTTGAATTGTACCGTATGACAGTACTTTGTCAATACATCCATTATTGTAGTTGGTCGTTTTCATACTTTAACGACAGGTTTTCAAAAACAGCATGAAATATTTTCTGAAATAAAGACCTGATACAGTCATTTCTCAGGCAGACAAAATAATTGGGTTTCTTTCAATACCAGGTTCCATATATATTATAGACAAAGTGAACTCTTCTAATACAAGTTAAGTTTATATTAGTCCATTTATATAACTTATCAAATGTGTCATAGACAGACCACCATTAATCAATGTATTTTGTCTTATCTCGTCAGGGTTATTGTTCCAGTTGTACTGGTGCAATTCTAACTAATTTTGTTATAAAAGAAAAGTCGTACATGAAAAGAAATGCCGTACATGATGATATGATAAAGACAATTATCCTACTAAAACTAATAATTCGATCTTCATATTTTTTATATTGTATATGCTCAGCCTAGTCGCATTTGTTGCGCATACAGCTCGTTTCACAAAGAAACGTCATCCCCTAATTTTCATAAAGAAAAGTCACCCCAATACATTAACAGTAAGAACAAAAATGCAAATACATTTTATTCAAAAGTGATTTACTTAGAATCAGTGATATTGTTTGGTCTCAACACAAGCTAATTTACAGGTAGTATTGTGTAGAACCACGTCGTATTTTCTTGTTTAAGGGCAATAGCTTAATATAGTTTAAAATCATCAACGGAGCTTTGGAAGTCTGTTGAAAAGCATTGGTATCAGATCAAGAGATTAGAATGTCTAAATTCGTATCGAACACTACATTATCGAGTTAGAGCTGTTATTTAAGCAAGACGTGCTTCTACAAAAACTAGCTGTAAATAAGATTGTGTTGATGCCAACAATATCACAATATCACTGATTCTAATTAAATCACTTCTAAATGAAATGTATTTGTATTTTTGTTGTTTCTATTGTATTGCGGAGACGTTTCTTTATGGAAATAAGGGGGTGACGTTACTTTGTGGAATAAGCTGTAGTTCTCGTATTAACTGGGTTTTAGTAGTAAAAACTAAAAAAAAATATTTTCGAAAAGTTTGAATAATTTGTTGTAATGAACATTGAAATTAATGTTTAAAATAGAAAAAAATTTGCTGTTACACCCGGAGCTAGATATCTTTAACTATTAAATGTGTTTAAATATGTTTAAAATAAAATCTGATACGAGCATTGCCAGCGGTAAAAGAAAAATAGGATACTTGATTGAAAACAAGATTATGTTAAAATTAGAAAATAGTTATTACTATGACAACACACGGAAACTTTTACTACAAGACGATGAACTCAAATTTAATAAAAATAAGAGTGTTTACCGGGCACAAGAAGGCGGCCAGAAATTATCTAGAATACTGTGAAGTGCTTACCAAGTGCTTTATTATTTTTTCAAAAGCTGTATATCTGTTATCATAGGAGCAAAACAGTAAAGACAGATAAATGTTAAAATGTTATTTTATATGCAGAACATGTTTACTGATTAATTAATTGTCTTCTTATCAAGCAGTAAAGCTGAGGTTAAAAAGCACACCAGTAACATGTTTATTGTAATGATTTAATTTACACGGATCTTATGTAATATCTTCAGATACAAACATTCTAGAATTAATCTTCAACAAACTCTAAGTGAGTTATCTGTTTAAAGTCAATAAGGTCGAATCAGAAAAATAAGTTATTTCTGAAGATAAGGTTGTCACAATTTATTATATACATAGTCTCAGCTCAACAATATGTGAATTCTAAAAACAATTCTGAAGAATTAATGTTATTGAACATCTTGGTTATAATGATTTATCTCACGTAAAAAGTATAAAAGCCTTTAATTTTTATACACTTTATCCGACAATTCTTCATTTTAACTTGAAAAGACGTTTACAGCAAAGTATTCACGTGTTTTTCAAAAACGTTTGGACCAAGATATAAATAGTGCTGAACAGGGGTGTTTGTTAAAGCACCAAGCGAACTACAATCAAAATATACTGAATACACCATTAACAAAATGTTGGAGTTTTTATAGACAACACATGTTTTGTGTTTGTCAATATAACTTTCTGATAAGTAATTAGTATACCAAAAGCCACAAGCTGTGCACCATTGCCTGCTGGTTTGTTTCTTTATTCGTACGAAACAGAATTTATTCGTACACTTCTTAAATCTGGAGAGAAGACCATCACCAAACTCTTCAACTCAAACACATACAAATATATAGATAAAGTTCTATCTATTTCTTAATATTCCTAAATTTTGAATGTAAATGGTATCTATCCTAATGAAAAAAAAACTATACTACTCGTTCTGCTTTATATATGACTTATGCCTCATTGATGACTACATTTGAACTCTATATCTATTTAAGAAATTACATTCTTTTTTTTATCGATGCAAGTATGAATAACAATGTCCAGTCCAGTTGCACATGATAACATTCCTTATTGTATTTAACCATAAAAAGTAAACGTCAGAAGGTTCTTTGTGATTGTAGTGTATTCAAACGCGGTGATTTGACGTAACAAGTTCATGACGTATTTACATGATGACGTCAATTATTATCTATAGCACTATAACATACAATTGCCATAAATGTTTTATAGAAGGAGAAACAATGACAATTGTAAATATATCTACATGACAAACCTAAACTTTTTTGTTGTCAAGTCAACTCCTCTTTATATGCACAAATAAACCGGTTTCTTCTGATTGTGGTGTAGTTGTTTCACAGTACATATGTTATGGTAGATCATGATCCCACTACAAGAATTTTATGAAACGAAGCAAACGCCTAAAGCGTAACTGTTGACGCAGGGATGTCGCAAGCCTAGGCTTATCATAGCCCTCATAATGTTTTGCACTTTATAGACGAGAGATGAAACTATTAGATGATTCTTGGTGCGCCCGAAGGGTAAGCGCCTCCTGTTTACCTAGTTTCTCACCTGCAACGTGTATTATGAACATTTAAAAATAAAAAATGAATCTATGGGACGTTAAATATATCCAGAGTAATTTTGGATAATATTCAAGATTTTCTTTGAAAGACTAGACGGGTGAGCTAGTTCAAAGAATGGTCTGTAATTAATGATAACATCCAATCAGTCAACTAATGACAAGTAATAATGATAATAGAGAGAAATTATAAAAACAAGTTTTATTGACATCGTAAGACGATAAGGTATTTATACAACATTAGAAGTATATCCTGGGTGTTATTACAAGTCAGGATAAAATCGACATTCAAATCAGGCTGTTGTTTAAACATGTTATATCACATCAGTTCCGCTGACACAACATAACACAAAACATTTATCTTTAAATCTCGTTAATGTGACCACATGTCAAGTAGAAATGGCACTTATCTATGCTATATTTTGTCGTATTGTGTTATTACATTTCCTCTCCGGTGTTGACAGAGACTGTAAATGTCAATTCTAAGATTGATTCATTAAATAATTCAAACATAACAGAAGCAATATAGAACACGTATGTATAAATATATACTATATAACTCGATTAATGACTCTAAAGTTTAAAGGTGGACATATAAAGCTACAATGTATCCGAAGTTATTGAACATATGTTGTTTTAAAAGGGTAGGTATTTTAGTGTGGCGTGGTTTCTGACCATTTATTTCATCGGGCATGTTTGTGAAGTCATTTTTATCAACCCATGCAAAACAATCGATTTCCCCTACACCATGTGTTGCAATGATATTTGATGCTAACAATCTTTTATTTATGTAGATATGTCTATTGCATTAAAATATTTTATGTTTTATGTAGGCGGGTATAAAATGATGAATTAAACCATTCGGTTCCATACCCTCTTACCTCAAACGTATGTAAAGAGGGTAACTCTTGCTTAATAAGTCAAAGGATTTACTGTGTAATACAATAAAGTTTTACAATAAATAAGTTTTTTACAAGTAAAAATGTTTCATACACTTTCAATTAAACTGCGAATTTAATGGATTACAACCCAAATCCAAAGGCCTATAATTAATAATATATACCAGGTTCCTCAAAGTGTATAACAAAATCTCTATCAGTACATGTAATTCTAACACAACTTTTGACAGTCGTCAAAGTTACCCTCTGTTAATGACCTACTTGAATATCTTGATTCTAAACCTTTATCTCGTATAAATTGAATAAAATGTTTGATTTTTCTACATCTTCCTCACTCTCACTCATTCTAAATTTAAAGAATGTCTGAAACAAACCATTCAGTCGTATTTCTTTTACAAAATAAAAAAACAGTTTACTTAGAAATAAATATAACTAGTGCTGACCAGGGATCCTGTTTAATTTCTCAAGGATCATACGGACTGCAAATAAATATATACTAAAGATGCAATCAACACATGTTTTTGGTAGTCAATATATTTGTTAAGTTTAAAAATATAATTCCAACAACTAATCAATATTCAAATGGACACAAACTGTCCACCATTGTTTGATACTTTGTTTCTTTTTTCGTATTAATGCAGAGTGTTGTTCATAACCTGGTTAACTCTGGAGAGACGATAATCGCATATCTTTCAACTCCACATATGCATGTAGCTATATAGAGCGTGTTCTGTCTTGATAATCTTAAATTTGGAGATGTTAATGTCATACTCTAGTAAGCCAGATATAAATTGATTCTACAAGTTCTGCTTCAGAATTAAACATAACTATAACACCCCAAAAAAGCTACATTAGAAGTCATATGACAAACGCGATGACTTCAAATTTTCTATAGTCAACTTTTCCTTTCTTTGCAGCAATATAGAGACTCCTCACGGTTATTGTGTATTTATTTTAAATTGATACGCTATGGTAGAGCTTGTTACAGGTACAGAAACGTAATGTAACGGAAAACGTTCATTTCAAATCCGTTGCTGACTCAGGCAAATGCAAGTTTAGGCTTACCAAGACCCTGAAAAAGCTTGTGGCCGTCATCTAAATATTGTCGATAAGTATGATGTCTCTGTATCCAAAAAATTGACGTCCAATAATTTCATGTAGGCAAAACGAGTGATTTTGAATTTTTTACTTTTTTGGATAGGGAAAACTTCCCTATATATATTGATTGAAATATTCAAATATCGTGTATAGTTATCAATTAATATAGAACTTATTGGACTTTATAGTACATACATAAGTTGGTATATTTAACGAAACGAATATATAAAAAATCTATGATAATTTAAAGGTAATGATTTTATAAAACATATTTTTAGCACTGTTTTATTGGATATTTATGTTTTTAGCGCTTAATCAGGAATTGTCATAATGTTTTCATTTCAATAAATCAGGTGCCCGGAAAGAAAGCATAAACAATAAATTTTGCAAATAGGATTCTTTTTTTTAAACATGCATGATTTTCACCAACTTTTCTACAAAAACCAATCCCGATTGACGAGTTGACATGATAGTATTTATTTCTGACAAGTAAAGTCATTTTCCTAGAAGAATCACCCACTATACCTTTTGGCTTAGTTCCCACGTTTTCTAGTGCATGATGTCTTGAACTATTGGAATATAACATCAGACAAGTATTATAGGAATGTTCTTATTTATCATGCTAACAGACGTACATGACCATTAAATAATCAAGAAACGCTTAGTACAGTTTGGTATTTTGCTACATCTGGCGTCTATATCGGTATTGCTCATACTGAATTCTAGGACTTTTGATCAATCATACAACTGACATTTATTGACATTGACAATAAACAGAGAACGTAGTTATAACATCAAGATCAGTCCAATTTGTACTTGATATATCTAAAACCTAATGATGTTTGAACATTTGTGGTTTTATATTCTTCATATGCATATTAAGCTGGATTTGATTGGTCATTTCTCCTGAATTGAACAATATTCATATTTATTTTATTTATATTTAACGTGGTAGAAACACCACATTGCATAAGAGCTTAAGAAGATGGATATAAAAATATTTTATATAATTTCTCTGTGTTATGTTTCCTGTGTAAAATTGGTTTTAGAGGTTATTATTCAACCTTGTAAAATGAGGTTGTCAATCAATAAAGAATTTATTTTGAATATTCGGAGAAGAATTAGGCCACAGCTTTTATGAACCAGGTAAAAAACCTTTAAATCCGTTTAAATTAATTGTTTTCGACATGCCTTAATATAGGACAGAAGTTCTCTGGCAAATACAAACTTCTTATTTAAAAGATATTTTTTTATTAGTAAAATCATTCACAAAACCAATTAGTATTCGTAGGAGAAACGTCAAAATGTTGAAATTTTATAATCTAATTATTTACATTCAAATTGGGTTAAACAAGACTGTCTTTACTCTATTTCAAAAAGTATTACAATAAGTGGTTTCATTATGCGTACTTTGACTGGTACACATTTACATTCATTGCGCTCATTATATATTTTATTCCATCTTATCAGCATTCAACATATAACCCACTGAGAGCTGTTGAAGATTAATTCTGGAATGTTTGTATCTGAAGATATTACATAAGATCCGTGTAAATTAAATCATTACACTAAACATGTTACTGATGTGCTTTTTAACCTCAGCTTTACTGCATGATAAGAAGACAATTAATTAATCAGTAAACATGTTCCGCATATAAAATAACTTTACTAACTCGTGTTGTTGTAATTAATTGTTATTTTTATTTGTCTTAACTGTTCCATTGCTATGTAGTTTTTTCTCTGATAACTGGTTTTACTGCGCATGATGCACGATGATTTTTACTCTTGATAATTTCTGTCCTTGTTTAACCCTTTGGAGGTCTATAAAACTTTTGAAGCTGAACCTACCTTCCTACAGTTACCATAACGACTATTTGTTTTTTAGATTAAATATTTAATAATCTTAATACAAAAATAATAATTTGCATACATTGAGTGATTTCTGTATTTTTAAGTCTCATCCTAACGAGATAGATTTTGTGCCAAAGTGACGAACTACAGGGTTTTATTACAAGATTATTGCCTGTCAAAGTCAATGCAAATTGGAAAATGTGTCCATGTAAACAAACAATTTGTACAGCTATATTTAGAGGATATATAAAACTCCGTTATTACTAATCAGTCTTAGAGATAACAAAGATAAAGTACGTTGGTCAAGATAGAAATTTAAAAAATCAAAATTAGCAACCCACATGACAACCAGATAGATATTACGTGTTTTACATATATGTCTGTGTGATTTCCTTATGAATCCGTATGTTTGCGTTTGATTATTGGGATGGCGAATTAAACATGGGTAGGTGTGTGTTGCATTGTTCAACATCTGAAATGCTTAAATTGTAAAACATGCTCAAACATTTATCAATGGTTATGTAAAAAAGCTAAGAACATTCAAATAAATTAATTCCCTGATTCCCTGAGTTTTTTTGGTGTAGTCAATCAATGGCGGTTTTGTCTATTATTTCTTTGTCAAACACCCAGAAGCATAGGTTAGATAACTATTATTTGGAACATTAATATTATGACGAATACATTCTTAAATGTTTTATTCAATGTTGAAAATAGATGATAAAATTATCAAAATAGGTTTTGAAAAATATTCGAAATAAAATGTAGCTAATAGCGTAAGCCACAAACACAAAATCCTAGCTTATATAGAAATACAGAATATGCGCCAACAGTTATAATTGGTTATGTTAAAAACTAAGAACAGTCATATAAATTTATTCTTTGAGCCATTTTGGTGTAGTCAATCAATGAGGGTTTTGTCTGTTATTTCCGAGGCATAAATTATGTACTTATAGTATTAAAGTTATGTAATTGTAGTATTAAAAAACAGAAGGTATACATTCTTGAATGTTTTAATCAATGTTAGAAATAAGCGATAAAAGTGCATATATCAAGCAAAAAAGTTTTAAAAAATATTCGATAGAAATACATAGCTAATAATGTTAAAGCAAATAGTTAAAAATCTGTAGCTTGAAAAGAAATGATAAACATGCAGAAATATTAGGATTGCAACCTACATGTACATTTATGAAATGACAGCAGCAGAATTAAATCAATATGTTTTCCTTCATCCTCCTTGATAAAGCTAAAATTAATTGAAAAATTTTAGAAATGACAAAAACATGATTCAAACCAATTTGTTTTCTGTCAAAGTGTTGGATAAATTTGATTGATGTAGTCTTTTTTTACGAGGTTTGAAATTGAAATATTTTCTTAGTTTCTATTATCTGATAAATTAAAAATTAAATCTACATGTGTTTGTTTACATTTGTATACAGAGATCAATCATCATCCATCACATGCTTAAATTGCTTAAAATATGAAACACAAACAATATAGTACCATGGGGTATATGTTGTTTTCGATCTTTGGTATAAAAAGCTTTCTTTACAATTAGTTGTAATCAACTGATTCTAGCAAACCTCGACAACAAACCACATTTCTCATTACAACTTTCAAGCAATGACGGATCAGAATCAAGGAGTGTTACGTTTAATAAATCCAAATACTCAATTTTAAATACTGTTATTATTTCCTTAAATTAGAAACATGTACACGATGAAGATCAATAACAGAGAACGGTTTCAACTTTATTTTATGTAGGATTATTATTTTTAAATTAGCGGTATCGTGATCTAATAATATCATCTATATGCTAAAAGATTTCGTGTAAAACAAATGCAATTAGATAATAATAAAATAAAAACTAACGACAGCATGATTTTTCATATCGCAATATATTTCGAATACACAGTATTCCTTATCAGGCTTACATTTTAACTAACTTAAAATTACAAATACAAGATATATGTATAAAACATTATTTTCACTTAATCAGGTGACACTTTTGTGTAATTACATTGTATAATCTGTAAATAATGTTTTATACATATATCTTGCATTTGTAATTTTAAGTTAGTTAAAATGTAAGCTTGATAAGGAATACTGTGTATTCGAAATATATTGCGATATGAAGAATCATGCTGTCGTTAGTTTTTATTTTATTATTATCTATAAAATCCTCAACAATACCTGGAGTATATTTTAAATGCAATTAGAAAATCATTTTGAAATTGATTCCTTTTATTTTGAAAATATTTCCTTCAGACTTAAATCCACGACCTTTTTACATTCAATATGTTGGTCTCAAAGAAAAATTTGTTCTGTATCCACTGTAGAGACTGATTCGCTACTGGAGTTCTATTACTTCTGATAGAATATTGAATTAAAACGAATATTGTATGCTTGAAAAGTTAATATAAATATAATTACAGAAATCATGCCATAAGCAAGATTAACTTCAAATATAATTGTGGGATTGTTTCATGTATACGTTTGACTTCTATTCATCCAATATTAGTTATTTTACATCTTTAAGCTTTCGTGATTTTCTATAGTCAATAAAATCAAGACGTTAGCTAGCTGCTCCTGTCGGCTAAGGTTGTTTTTATCAATATTAATAAGTCTTTATTTAAACGCATTTGTAACTAACCCGTGTGATAAGCACATGACCTGGATCTTGCTGTGTTATGTATTGATGCGTTTACCAAGATTTGATAACTCCATTAATATCAGAATCAAGCCATTCACCTTAAAGCGTACCTGTAATGATTTTTTTGTTTTGATATGTTTTATTTGTCCTTCTTACATATGGTTTAAATCGACAATATCAAATAATCGATGCCAAAATAAGGAAAATATCGTTGCTTTCCAAATACCTTTCCAGTTAATCCAAATACATTCCGGAATCAGCAACAGCACATTTGATTCTGTTCGTAAGAAGTTTAAACTACTAAATATGTTGTTGTATAAACGTTTCACAAGCATACAAACCTGACCATGTTTGGTTAAATTTGAAATGCTTAACCTGTCAGGTATAACAAAGTCTTCTATAAGGTTACGGCTTATACCATAAACCTCAAAGATATAAAATCTAACAATAGTAATTATACCTCAATTAAAAAAAATACAGAAAATCAAAGTTATTTTAAGTTGCAATTTTCGTCAAAATATCCAGACATCACACACCAAAATTCTTTGATGACATTCTATTGTTACTGTCAAATACTACGGTATGAAATCAGGATCCTACCAAACCTAAAACAAACCGCACAGAATGTTTATCAAAAATCATAATAATCTTTTAATATTCTGGTAATGTTTAAAGGGAAAGCATAATTCAAATTGCTATATATTGATGACTGTGTATTTCTTACTTATTAATAGATTATGTGAGTATTACCAATCCTAGTGAAACGACTGATTCTTAACGTTTTACTTCATATCACTTCTGACACCAACGAAAGGATTTTAAAACTATGAAAAACTTGATGACTTTAGTTTCCACAACCTTTGCAAAAATATACCTGGTTCCGCTGTGTTGCCAATACGGGAACTGTATACAAAGAAAGATCGCAACGAATAATGTTTGTTTTTAATTAATAATTGGGAGTTCAAATAAAACAATTTTGTAATAAGAACAGTTAAAACCCCTCATCGATTATACTGTGTATTTTTTCAAACTAAGCAGACTCTGGTATATTGGAATGTATCGTCTGTGCCAAATCTTGAATATGCTTAGCTACGTATAAAACTTATTAAATAACTAGTTTATCTTAAGAAGACAAGACAGACGTGCTTCCATGCGATATAACAAAGTTTTTTTCTAGTCAGAGAATTAGTATTTATTATGTTACAGACGTAATAGACTTTCCTTCATTATATATCATTTTATTGTAGTGCACTATCAAATAACTATAAAGGTTCGATAGCAAATATATTGAAAACTATAGGCAAACAACATTGACCTGTCAGATTGACCTGTCATTTACAACGAGTACATTTATCTTAAGGGAACACACGCACATAACGCGGAAACACCATTGCCAATTTAAGAGTGAACACCCGTATTGTGTATGTAATAACTGCGAGTCCTAACAATTTTTGTCCTGTGTCATACTTTGGGCGAATCTGCCTGTGTCGATATTGCTAGTACAAGGTCAAGCGGACTAGTCAGTGTCGTTTGCCTATACGCACTCTTTTTGTTTATAACCTCTGTGTCCGCTACTAATAGATAATATAGTTATTATACAAAGGTCTTGATAGCGCTTGATGACGATGAACCACGCAACAGTCTGTAAAATTTATTAAGAACATCCCAATCCAAAAGCCAAATCTAATTTTCTTTTTAAGCTATTTAATATCTCATTATTAACAGTGTGGAAACTGTTTACGTTCATTGTAATGTAGGTCTTATGAGGATTTGTGTCACGTTTTGCTATGGTAATTTTTTAGAACTTTTACTTTCGTTTTCGTCTTATTTACCATACAGACACACAAAAGTACACCGAAGATACAATCAACAAAATTATAAAGTTCTTGATAGACAAAATATTTGTTGTGTTCAGTTATATGGTTTTCCAACAAACAATCGGTAAAAATGGACACAAACTGTACACCATTGCATGCTGATCTGGTTATTCGTAGCAGAATATGGGATATATATAGATGACGTTTTATCACCTAATGATAATAAAGGTGAAGATTTTGTGAATGACATCATTCGCAATGACCTTGAAATAAAAGATAAGACTGATTCTTCGTGTTCTGCTCCATATTTGGACTTATACCTCATATCTCAATTATGACACCTACGAAAGAAAGTATAAACGTGAAGTTACATGACAAACGTGATGACTTCAATTTCTCTACGTCAACTTTCCTTTTCTATGCAGCAACTTACCTGCTTTTTCTGCTTATGGTGTATTTTTGTTTCCCAATTAATACGCTATGGTACAGCTTGTTCCATCAACGAAAAATATTGCAAGCCTAGGCTTCTCACAGCCCTTAAAATGTTTATGGTTGTCATCACAATATTGTATGTAAGTATGACAGCCCTGTATCCGAAATTATCCTGCATATATTTGACGTAACATAATTCCATTTTCTTTCATTCTCAATGTTGATCGCACAAATGACGAACGTAGCTAGCTAAACAGGATCACATGTTTAACTAAATCTTTTAAAATTAATTCTTTTTCTTTCTTCTTTGATTGGAACATGGATTAGTATTTTGTTTTAACAATATCTATATTGTTAATATTACAAAACATAATTCTGTTCCCTGTCTGTGATATTAGAATGTTGAGGGTCTTTATCTATAGTATGATAGATAGTGAGGAAAAACATGTTTTGAATGGGTGAGTGATGCAAACTTAGATACATTACTTGATATAACTTCAATTCACTTAAAATTTCACTTGTCTTTTAAGAACATATTTTTTGCAAATATTCACAGCTTTTTAATTTTTTGCTTTTAATTTATATGAGAAGATTTTAATAAACTTTTTCGATAAAAGCTTTGTTCAGAAATAAACACTTGTTCGTTTGCGGTCTTGTTTTAAAGGTTAGTATTTAAAAATATTATTTTCCTATCGACATGTTTAAATTGTTAATATTCACTATAGTTTTTTAGTTTTTGAGAGTTAAAATTTAGCAATTAATTGAAAGGTAACTGTTGTCCCTCTGATATGTTGATATGGCATATTCGACAGCTTCATTCATAAAGGTTTTTTAGAACTGGAATCTGATTCGCTGATACGTATTCACTCGGGTTGATACAGGTGTTTCTTTTCCTAACCAGCTTACGTCATGGACTAGCCTATTGTACTTTTTATGAATTTACAACGGGTAAAAGAACAGAAACATAACAATTAAAAATAAAGTTTACTAATTACAGTTGGTTGGCTTAGAGCGACAAAATTGTTTAATTTAATGATTTCGAACTAAAAAATCTTCAAACTCATAACAAAACAGAGATTTTATTTGGTTTTAAAACTTTATATTAGAAATTTTACCATTTTTTCAACACATGTTATTAAAATAACTGATCTACATATAACATTTATTAAAATTGAGGTAAGTTATCCACGATGTTTTTAGACCACCTCGGTAAATCTCAATGAATATGTCTTTGAACTATAGTTGATATTTTTAAGAAAAGATGACAGTTGTTGACCCAGGGATATTGCAAGCCTAGGCTTATCAAGGCCCTAAAATATGGCCGTCATCACAGTGTTGTTGATAAGTTTGATGTCTCTGAATCCAGGATTGCCCTGGATGTATTTCACGTCCAATATTTCCATGTTCCTTTCACACAATTTTGATTACACACGTGGTGGGTGTAGCTAGCTAATCAGAAGGTGCTTACACTTCCGAAGCACCTGGCCCCATTTCCCTGGTGAAAGTTCACGTATCTAACCTGACTTGTCAGTTCAAAAGTTTTCACTTTGACTCTGGATTGTGATTCGGACATGGATTAGTATGTTTGTTTTTGATTTTGTGTTGTTCACATTGTTGATGTACTTTTATTAATTTTATAAGATAATTGAACCATATTATAGACGAAGTGTTATCAGTAATTTGTAAAGAGGAATAGGAATTTTTGTCCGTCTCATTTTGGAAAATATTTCGTTATAACTTTAGATGTTTATTTGTTTTATAAAATACAATATGTATTTCAACCGAAACTAAACGAAGCTTTGAAGACACCTTTTCTGTTTTCATTGGCATTGTTGTTTACTGTTGTAATAGCTATACTTACATTCATTATCGTTTGACCATCTACCAGGCAGCCGGAGCTTTGAGTGTCATGATTGAGTTTTGTTTTTTAACAATCTTATATATTACATATCATACCAGTTTTAATTTTACAACATTAGACGGTCGTTTCGGAATACAATTCCTCATCAAAAGTGCTGAGATCAAACTTATGAAATTGTTTTCAAGATATTGAAAAAATGCACAAAAGGAATAAAATGTAATTCACCTAATTTAGCCAAGAAAATACTTTGTATGAGTGAGTATGCCTTAGTTTTTGAGAGATTTGAAATTTTAACTAGCAGCAACTTTAGAAAAGTATATTTCTGATAATAATACATATTTTTTTTATTTATTTACATCGACGTACATTTCTGCCCTTTGTAATGCTTTCAAATTCTTAAATTGTCAAACCGAATTTCTCACTACATAATATTTGACAGAATTACACCATTATACACGTTCGTGTTAAATTGACTTCATATAGTCACTACATTCTTTATGCTTTAGCCAACAAGGCTTAAAGGCTTTATTAAATGTCATAGTATTTCTTCACATGTATATGTGGCTTTAAGATATCTGACATATAACACCAGACAGTGGTGGGATGAGTTTATATAAAATACAGACATGTATATCTTGTAAAATGCTGCTAGTTATCATGTAAACACATAAATATGATGTACAATATACGCTACAGAATAATCCCAGATAAATTGTTGATTTATAAATATATCAGTTGTATAATATTAATCTGACAAACGGTAATATTCAACATGATGTACTTTTCAAGATATTTCTGTAAACACTATAAAATTATTTATTTAATGCAAACAATTTTCAAATCTTTTATCTTGTACGAACATCCAATAAGGTCACATGACAAAAAGTGCCTAATAAGGGGTTATTTATGTTTTTTTAAATTGTAGGTGCATTTGAACCTAGTTGGTTGGTTTTCTACTAAAGCTTGTGTTTCGCTACACCATCATAATTTCCCATGGAATTTTGACGTTAAGCAACTTCTTTTGTATGCAAAAAACATCACAATGTTGAAACCTCCTTATACAACAGTCTAAGCTTAATCGTTTTCTTTGGGTGTCATGATATCGCCGGTTCCAACAGCACGAACATTAAAATTCGGACCAAAGATGTGCTATTATTGGCAATCTGCATATTCTGAACAATCTATCCTTAATAAAACAAATTAATAATACAAAAATGTTTATACTTAATAATACAAAAATGTTTAATTTTAATAAAAAATACTATTGCAATGTTACAGAGATGTTCTGCACTTTAAGCCATTAAGCCATTGTTTATTCCAATTTTAAAACCATATGACGCCTACATATACTGTTAAGATAACAATGACTAATTCCTTCAAATAGTATCATGTATATTGGATACTGCACTAAATAAATTCTATATTATGTTGAATGTTTACTTCATGTCATTTTTGTCTCTCATGTAATATTTGACAATTTTTATTTTATTTTCAAAACTACTTTGTTTTTCAAATTAAACGAGGGAAAAAAATCAATAACTCCTATAATCAATTTCTTTATAAAATATTGTAGAGCGGATATCCGATATTAACTGTAATTTAATGCTTGCTGTAATGTTGTGTTGTTTTGTTTAAAAACATACCTTGGAAAAGTACATGATACCTTCATTTTTGTGGAAAGCTTGAACAAATCATCTTTATAACTAGGTTGAATATGTGTATCTATTTTGTCAGATGTGTGATGGAACTTTTAAGATGTTTTTGTTTTTAGGTATTGCTAATCACTATTTTCTTTCACATCTGAGACCAGAAATAATGGTTATTGGGCGTTAAATCAATACAGCCTGCCAGCCTCTTGTTAGTTTGTCTTCAATTGGCGTGATTATCAATGACACATTTGACATGTCGTCTACTACATACAAATCTTTGACAAGATCACGACCTTTAACTTAGATATCTGATTTTTTTAGCTCAACTGGTTATAGTTAGCTAAGCTTATGACATGGTATGGAGTGCTTGTTTGTGTACGTAAAACTTTATTTCTTTGAAACGTGGCCATTAAAAACCAATTTTGCTGTGAAGTCGCTAGGTGACGTGAATTGAAAATTTAGGACGTAGTTCAAATCGATTCTTTAAATAACACGAGGTGCCTACCCTTCCTAAGCACATCGTCCCACTTCCATGGTGTAAGCACGTGTGTTACCTAATTTAGTTTTGTTTACCCTTCATGATGTAGTGCACGTGTGTTACTAATTTGCCAGTTTTCAACGTTTCTGTTTTCATTTCTTATGATTAATTAACCCATTTCATAAATGATGCACTTTTAGACAACATAGTTTGATTGAATATTGTTGCTTACAAGCTTCGTTGATGGAAAATAACAATAAATATTTATAAGAAAAACAATTTGTATTGATAATGAAAAAACATAAAAGTGATATCTCTAATGTGATTTCTTTGAAATTTAACATTAGTGATAGTCAAGTAAATAGACTAAAACTTGTACATTATGTGATTTAGTTAAACAAATCTCCATGTTATATATTTTTTCTTTGATTTTTGAAGAAAAGTAAGTAAATGTAGATCCATAATTAACAAATCGTTTGAAAACATATTGGACTTTTGATACGGTAAACTTGACTTAACAACAAAAACAAAAACGTCAAATCAATTACACACACAATGACGACGCCATCGTGACGTTAATCCATCTAAGTAGGGTTTATCTAGAGGGGTCATACAAAACAAGTGTAAGAAAATGCAGGGATGAATGATCTCGAGTGACTTGCCAAAATGTCTTTTACCAAATGCACTTAAAGCTAATACTTTGAACAGTTAAACATAGGTCAGTTTTTTCAGAAATTTAACAAAAGAACTTTATTTGATAAACAACGTTTATCTGACAATACTATGCAAAAAAATAAAAATTTACAGAAGGTCTCAAAAGAACACATACGTTACGAGCAGGAACGGAAATATCAGTATCAAAATTAAAAGAATAGGATGGAAATGGCTAGGCCATGTTGTGAACAACAGGTGTCACTTGGACACCATAGGGGAAGAGGAAACGAAAATAACCCAAAGATACTTGGAGAAGAACATCAAAAGAGAGCAAAAGAGCTTGGGTACAATTCATAAACTGAGGCAACCAAAGTAACGACAGACAGGGGGAAAAGTAGAGGACTTGTAAACGGTCCGGTTTTCCAAGCGGAAAGACGGAAATAAGTCAGTAAGTGAAGACTATACATTGGCTCCTGATATCCTTTTATGACATAGAGTACTGTACACAGTAAAACATCAATTACTCAATCTGAGAGCAGGCAATACATTACACAAGTTAAAAAATATTCAAACTGTATTACAAAGAATGATGTTGTTTTCGAAATCATAAAAATGATTTAAGTAATACATTTTTATATTAAATGGGTTTATGCTGTTGACGCACAAAAGTAATATAACCCAATTATTAGAACGTTATCGCACACTTCATTTTATAAAACATATGTGTGGCTATAATGGGATTTGGAGTTGTTCTGATTATCAAGCCTTATGATCAATTACAAAGCTGGCTGTGTAATCACCGAATGATAACATGATCTTTTTCCAATCACAAGAGATATAGCTATTAAGCCTTAAACAAACAAAAAGGCATTAGCTTCAACAGCTCGATGTTTGTACACGAGTGTCGTGTCGTAAACCACTTCCTGTGAAATCCTGACAGCGCAATGCATTATTCATCAATCCAAAATGGTGTAATTTGTGATTTGAAATAAATACTGAATCATGTAGACATTGTGTTTAACCACCAACACTCTAAAGTACAGGAATATACAGCGAATAAAGCCCAACTAACAAAGAGCACTACAAAATAGATAAATGTGTGGTGAAATATACACGGAATAAAGCAAAAAAAGAAATATTTTACACTATACATACAATAATATGATTAACGTCGCAATTCTATATGGAATCCTCTTCAAATGATATAATTTCCAATCATTAATTAATAAGTTCGTGTGAACTGCAAGTGGTAAAAATTTCAATTTCTTGAGATATGGATATATGGACTAAATGATCATTTTAAACATTGAAAAAGCTGTTAAAACTGAGTTCCATAGAATAAAAAATGATAACATTGTATCCAATTTTAATTCCTTTTGTAATGCAATTACTAAAATACTTAGAAAACATATGTTGGGTGCATGCCAAAAAATATTTTTCGTGTAATGGCCTTATCATATTCCAAAAACATATTTCATGGTATCATTTTATCTATGTTTTGGAACATTTCCTTTGTTCTCAGTGTCTGAAAACATTTTAAAAGGTCAACAATTTTGCATTTTTTGCGAAAATTTGCGCCCGTTTGATTTATTGCTCAGTATACCACCTTTAAGTAGATAATAAACATCATTGACAAAAACGTCAACATTTGTTATACTAATAATTGACAAACTCTCTCAAACTTAACCAATGAAAACCCTATACCACAAGCACGACGCATAAGGGCGTTAAAATTAAAAGCGGTTATGAACCATGTTTGATCGATACAAAAAACTTTACTGGGTATTTTGGTTTTAGAAAGAAGGTCACTTTTAAGCTGATACAGTATTCTCAAAATTCCAAATGTGTTTGTGTTAAAATATTATGAAATCAACCATGCCTCCTATAATCTCATCTTTTGAAAACATGTTGATGCAAATGTCTAATATTGATTGATTAATCTATAAAACTCAAAGATGTTAGAACATCATCTTTAATCAACTTTGATATAAATCTGAAATCCAATAATTGCCATCTTTATTGGAGAAAATATATGAAGTGCGAATTGTGAGATTAAATTATTTCTAATATAATGTATAATTAGGGTTCGAGTCCGGGTTGGGTAACTCGAAGTCATCTAGTGGTTACCAATACTTAACACCATGCAATCGGTCCTGAAAATAAAACAAATAAATATTAGAATTTTCTGTGTTTATACTCCATTCCTGGACACAGTCTTTGACTTGTCCCAGGAAAACATTGCACATATCGATTACGTGAAAGTAACGTTTGTATCTATTGAACGTTTTATATCAAACTATGCCAACAAATAAAAAATGAGCAAATCAAGTAATTTTGAAAGTATACGTAATATAATTTTTAAAATTTATAAAAAATTATTGTGATATTGATAATTCCTAAAAGAGAATGCATAAGCAAAACGAATAGAAAGAAATGGCAAGAAAAACACTTACTTTCGTTTATTTTCGACCTTCTCTTCTATTCTTTCTTCTTTGGTCTTAGTTTTCTTGCCATTTTCTATTCGTTTGCTTATGCATTTTCTTATCAATATCACAATAATATTTTACCAACAGTGTCTGAAGATTAAGTATATTAAAAAAAAATACAAACAAGCATTATCTTGAGCAGTATCAAATGAATAAGATACTTTAAATTATATTTCGTATCAAAATACTGCTCAATTTTTTTATTTAATGACATAATGACATACCAGTTCTGAAGATACAAACGTTGCTTTAAGTAATGGATATGAACATTGATTTGCTGGAGCAAATTGAGACTGTCTAGAATCATGCATGAATTATTAAGTAAAGAAATGTTAAATATACAGAGGGCCTCCAAATTAATTGATTTGACCAGTATATCATAGGAATATTTATTCGAAATAATTTTGCTTTAGTGTTTTCGCTTAAACAAATTGGAAAATACATGTTTTGAATTTTCCCAGTTGAATAAGTATTTTCTTTTTTCATCTGTCTTTTAAATCATTACAACCTAAATCAATCAATTAGAAGTTAGAGTTTTGAAGAAGACCGCGTGTTTCCGCCTTGTCTTCAAGTTTACAACGTTGATTTGACAATCGTGTTTCCGTCTTGTCGTCAAGTTTACAACGTTGATTTGACGACCGTGTGTTAACCCTTGCCGCTTTTTCTTTCATACCTGCTCATGTTAGATATGATTTTTTTTGTGAGGTCGGCATATGACATGACCACATGACCCCCTGTGTAGGGCATGACGTAATATTGCGAGAAAATTGATACACATCAAGGGTCATGACCCCAATTTTCTTTCATGAGAATTGCAATACAATTGCTTCTGTATGTTTCATCGAAGACAGGTACATATTGTAAATATAAGCAATTGAAACAGACTTGTACTGAATATTCTGTAGTGATCATAACCTACTACATATATAGAAACCTAATCAAACTTGGTTTAAATTATTACTATGGTTTCGGTCCATACATTCTTCAAGAATCAGAAAAATATGTTTAATTGGATATAGCGACCATTTGATGTAGTGAAATAATTCTTGAAGTACCAATTTACAACAAACGGTCTCTCTATCCAAATGAGTTAAATATGTGGCTATGTACTGTACCATTGCTGAACTATCATTTCTTTAACAGTTTTGTAGATCATTATTTTTATTCTTCATTCTAAGTAATTAGTTTATCGTAGTCTTACAGTGTAACAAATAGATTCCCTTCACAAATATACTGTATCTTCACTAAATACGGTTTAAGTTACATTTTGGAACACGCTTGTATTAGGTTAACAGAAAGATTAACTGATTTACATTTGTTATAGTTCATTGAATTATTTGTTTTTGTACAAATATCAAGTCGTACTGTAAAGAAAGGTTTCAGTGGTAAACTTGAGAGATATTATGTCTTCTCTATCCGGATCCTGTATTGATCTTAGAAATACCGGTGATGTACGTGTCGGATTGAAGTGTGTTAAACAATTTTTTAGATCTAGACTACTGACCCTGGTTTCACAATAATTTCTCAACTATTGTTTTTTCACTTAAATCTGTCAAATTTGAAATCTGATTAATATTGTCTTATACCATTTTTTTTTAAATCTTATCATTAAATTCATTTAAAAAATGGTACATGTATATTTTTAAATGTATTTAATGATTAAATACAAAAATTATATGTGACAATATTGTTGGTTTTCAAGATATTCACACAAATTTAAGGTGCCACATTGAAGATCACTCTAAGCTTATTACATCTATAATTTTAATTTTTTGGAAACTTTTCATTTGTATTACAATAAAATATTGTTAAAATTTGCCAGATTGTGAAACTTGTTTTTACGTTAACATGGGCTTCCACTATTCTATTCTTCTATGGTACATTTATCTTTCACCAATAAATATGAGAAAAACATTATTCTGTTGTTGTTTATTGTCGCGTAGGCTCACATCCAACATTGAGCGACACGCTATTGGTGACGTAATAGCATTACTCTATGTATTCACCGGATAGGTTCCAACAAAATGTTGGAATTTTTGATTGATAACATATTTGTTGTGTTTGATAATATAATTCCCAGCAAACAATCGGGTATACCAATGAGTACAAACTGTGCACCGTTGCTTGCTTATTTGTTTCTTCATTCTTATGAAGCACAATTTATGCAGGGCCTTGATAAATCTGGAGAGAAGACTGTCGCCAAATCATTCAACTCAACGTACAGATATATAGATGACGATCTGTCTCTTAACAATCCCAACTTTGGAGACTTTGTGAATGTCATCTATCCTAGTGAGCTTGAAGTATAAGATACGACTGATTCCTGGAGTTTAAAATATATTTTGTCATCATTAACGCTGGTGGTGCCACTTCCAAAGTTATGGTATAAATACTTTTATATTGATATCATAGTAGATGAATTAAACTTGAAAATTGTGACGACACAAAATGACAAAACGGATAAGTTATAAAAGAGACTTATAAAACAAACATGGCTGATAAGATGTGATTTTTTTCTCTTTTTAATCTGTGTGGTAGATAATCAATAATTCTATGATTAAAATTAAGATTTGTTCCGACCTTTAAAACACCACAGATCAAAGGAAGAAGAAGGCGTCTAACAAAAACTGATATTAGTGATATTACAAATATGTTGTATGATATCAGGATTATAACGTTTCTCATTGTAAGATAAAACATTGCTATAAGCTATTCTGTGGCGACATTTCATTGGATATAGTGTGATCTTTGTTGTCTAACGATGTCTTCTAGTCATCGCCTGCTACTTGTGCTGATCGAATGATGTATACAATATACAAGAATGTATCACTTAGAATGATCTATTCATATAATCTATAATTAAGAGATTTATACTTGTAATAGAGAATTCAGATAGATGTTACTCTCTCTTGCGTTTGCTGTTTCGTTCAATATAACCTGTCGGGCACGCATTCTACTTCCGGTAGTGTTATTAATCTGGTTTTAGTGTTATTAAACAAGTTGAAGTTTCTGGTTGACAAACCTTAAAGTAACAAAGAACGCACACATAAATGATGAGAGTATATCAAAGTAACCTAGCATGTCACATGATGAATGACACCATACTGATGCATTTATTTTATAACAGTTTCCTTGACAGCTAGTTAAAACACATTGTTACAAGTTAACCGGGTTTTTCAAGATCAATGTATTATTTTGTTATGAAAACATCTACATGTGGTATGGCCTACAGGGTCTTGTAGTATAAGCAAATGACATTGACTTGTCCGCTTGACCTCTCATTAGGAATAATTATATAGGTGGGCTCACCAAGTATATGGAGTGTGTTATGATTCGCGGTTTATATATAAACAATGTATTTTTGAATTTTTGACTAAATAAACATCTGTGTTGCCTAAACATAAATATACTGTCCATGATAAATATTTAAATCAAAGGTCAAGTGGACAGGTCAAAGTTTTTTGCTTATAACACATACTACAGCATGTATGTTTGGTCTCTGTTTGACATTGGGTTTACAATATGACGCCCTGTTGTTTATTCGGCACATTTGACTCAGTGAGGTTTATGGCATATGGCAACTTCATATATGTTTATAGTACTTATTCATGTTTTCATTTCGTGTTATAGCATGTACATACATTTTATACCAACCCATTCCAATGACACTATGACCCATTAAATATTGTTAGTATTGCAATAGGATAACTCAGTTTTCATGACCATTGTAAAACGTTCTTTCACTGTTTTCAAAATATAAGCAATATGCTCTGCCAACATTGCAAAGTTTTCAGAGTAATTGCAAAAGGTCATAGCACTGTTTTCCAAAACCATCTTTATTATCACACACACACACACACACACACACACACACACACACACACACACATGCCGATTGCCTTCTTTGTTTGTCACATTTACAAGATCATGTGAAGGGACTTGATAACATTATCACCAACATTAGAATTTAGTATAACACTTTTATCTAGATATTGAGTTATTTTAGTAATATCTCTTCTAGACGACTAGGCAATATCCCAGTTTAAGACGATCCAGACGAGATCTGGTGTACTCTAAACATATTCAGAAAGAAGTATGCGGATTTGTCTGCATGTACGAGTAAATGGCTTGTGATTTTCAGATGTTTAAGGATCTACTCGAAGACTAACTTTGCAAATGTCTCGCTAATGACAAAACGCCGATTGTGTTAATCTTTAGAATTGCCATACAAATACACCTAATCTTAATTGTAAATATGTTGTATTTTTATCAGTTGATTTAAGTCTGTTTGTCTAAGGATCTAGTCGTTGTTGTTTTAACGGGTGTATTGTGTTTTATCCAAATAGGTTTACGGATTAAAAATATCAAGTCAACAGAAAATCCAGTGTCATCCACCACCACTTTCCAGACGTCACCTTTTATAAAATATTTTGAAATGCTATCTAGTTTGTTTGTTAATGTGAATGTAGCATTCCCATTGTAAGCGCCTTCTGTTTACCTAGATACACTCGCCACATTTGTTATCATAATTAAGAATAAAAGGAACGTCAAATATATCAATGTTAATTTTTGATGCAGACATCATACTTATCAACAATATTAAGATGTCTGCTATAAAACTTTTGCAGGGCCTTGATAGGCCTATGCTTGCCTATTCCCTGTGTTACAATTTATTTGTAAACATCTTGCTTCGATGTATATAGTCCAAGTAGTGGGAACAAACTCTACCATGTAGTGTATTAAATGGTAACAAATTCACCATAAGATGAGAAACATTTTAATTGTTGCTACAAAAGGGAAGTTGACTAAAGAAAAAATAAAGTTATCACGTTTGACATACAGCTTCATTTGTAGCCTTTACTTTAACTACATATATATAACTAAATGGTTACAGGTTGTAGTTAAAATGTTATATCCGATGTTATAAATGTTATATTGAAAGAATAATTGTAATATTATTTTTTAATTGGTAAAAAAATCATATCACAGTTATTCATTATACTTTATTTAAGGCGTCCATTCAAGGAATAAACAATAAGAAAAACATAACAAAACGAAAAAGAACCTAAAAAATAATCGATGCAAGTTAGAAACGCGGAAAAATATTTATAATCAACGTCAATTACGTCATAGATGAACAATCAATGAAAAAGGGCGCGTGATCAGTGGCTGATCGTCATTTTCTGTCTAGTAACAGCTATTAGAACATAGCGTCTGCATGGATTTAATATTTTGTAAATTCTATAGTGTCGTGGTGAAATGATGAATTAGAGATTAATACAAATGAAATAACGCTACCACTGGAAATGAAATTTGATCGGAAAGCCTGAAGAAACATATAGATTTGTTTGTTTAAGAGAGGGGCGTGGCTTACTCGGGAACGACCGAGGGACGATTTGAATCAGTTAAATTGAGCCTGACAGCGTTTGACTAATTACTGTTGATAAAACAGTACAGATTGTACATAACTTTCGATAGCCGCTCATAAACATAATGTGACAAAATTTCCATGTCGGCATCATTCAGAGGTTGGATGATTGTTACTGGAAGACAGTGAGATGTGCAGTTGATCTTCTTGGTACTACAACCAGCATGTTTTTATATTTTTGACATGCAACCAAAACTAATATGATTTCACAGGCTTAGAAAACCGTAAAACGGTCTAAAACAGCGAAGATGAACAGGCGTCTGATTTAATTTTGGATAAAAATTGTAACTGAAGTGACGTTTATACAGGACAACATTAGTGGCATACATCGATTTGTCTGATGTAACTTTCTAGGCCAAATTGCTAATAAAGTAGCAACAGAAAACACGGAGTAAACATTGTGTATGTGAGATCTGCTGTAGTGTATGTGATGTGTATTGAATATGTAAACAAAGTATAAAAATAGTTCAGTTTCGCACGTTGTACAATTCCGAATATGGGCGGGTCTAACCCAAATCTTTTTATTTAGGTATATAGAAAAAATTGGTCACGCTGTCTTTACTGATTTGTATTGTATTTTGTTTTATAAACAAATTTGAATTAAATTATTTTCCGTTAAATTATATTTAAAATGTAGAAAATTTTAAAAATATCTAATCAAACTTTCATGCCTTTTATGAAAATTCTCCATTTTATACAGCTTTTAAAATCTATTACTGTCACTTATGCGACTTCTGGCTTTATATGGTGTTCTCAATACAGCTCCAAATGATTCTTTCAATTCACGAACGTTGCTATTTCACTTTTAAATGACCAAATTATAACCGTATGAAGAAGTTCTAATATCAGGAAACACGACCTGTATAATAACACCAGAAACTGAATACGATATCGGGAAAAAATCCGAACAGTCATAAAGTGAATTAAAATTTGTGATTTGTTGTAACTCTATAACCATATAGCCATTTAAAACATGACCTTCTGGTCTGTTACTTTATCTTGTAGATGGAAATTTCATTTTGAATTGTTCTGAGTCTGACAAATAGCATACACTAATGAGATTAGAAGGTTTGAATTACATACATTTCCAAGAAATAACACGTTTTATTATCGCCCGTGTACATACACACTATAGCATGTTGTATATGAGTTAATCTTAAGGGTAAAAGGGTCATAATGACAACGTTTTGCAAAAATCGGTTATTGAGATTAGACACAAACAGTAGAATAAGCCCCCGAATACCATTATTTGGTCCCTACAAATAAAGAAATTTACCATAAAGAAAAATAGTGACTCTGTGCTGTGTTTTTAGATTCAACTTTTCATTTACAAATATTTTATGCGTGTATATAGAAATGTGACAACCTTTTAATTACAGGAAAATTAAGGATAAAAGTACAATGCATATAACCGAACCAAAGCACACATGTATATAATTAGGCATTAATACAAACGTATTCAACATTGCAGATTTATTATGCTATTCGACTATATGACATATACTGTCTGATGATATGTGCTTAGGTTGGTGCTTTAAGCCAATTTGTTTGAAGGCACTGAAGGTAACCACACTTGGTATGATATTGTCAGACGTTACAGGTTTTAACAATAGCTAATTTAATTATGAAACATAAATAACCTGACATCAGATGTAAAAGTTTTTGCTGCTAAATGTAGAAGTAAATTTAACGCTTAATATAAAAATGTTAAACCTTTACCATTGAGGTTCAGATAAATAAGTAGATTCCTTATACTTAACATTCAGCTGTCTATGCTTCAAATGTCATATTATTTTAGCAGTTTCTGTTCTACTTTTTCGCTTTTTTAAATCCAGGTTAAGTCTCTTGAAATGATATAAATTGGCAAGTCTAGACATGATTATAATCCAAATCGACAAATGTTTACATTAACTGTCATTATCGTCCTTCCCATCTGGTACTGAATTTAAAACAAAATTCTACGCTGTGAATTAAGACTAATGATTATACTGGTGGCAACATTGGATTTCAGTTGCTATTTTGAAGTTTGTAGATAATGTATTCTTGAACGTATATCTTCAAAAAAAATCAATAAAAATTTCATTCTTATTTCTCTATTTGAAGATTTTGGAAATCCAAATAGTTGAAATTTAAATAAAAAACAAACATACCAATAAAAAACAACATACTAATCAATGTCCGAATTACAATTCAGAAGCAAAGTAAAAAATTTGAGGACTGACAAATCAGGTTAGATACTTGAACTTCCACCAGGGAAGTGAGTGCCGGGTACTCCGATTGGGTAAGCACTTTCTGTTTAGGTAGCTACACCCGCCACGTGTGTAATCAAAATTGTGTGAAAGGAACATAAAACTATGGGACGTCAAATATATCCAGGACACAGACATCAAACTTATCAACAATACTGTGAGAACGATCATAAGACTTTTGAGGGCCGTGATAAGCCTACGCTTGTATCACAACCATGTGGAAATCAAAGTTAAAACTTTGAACCTTGCAAAATAAGTTAAACACGTGAACTTTCATCAGGCAAATGAGGCCAAGTGTTTCATAAGTTTATTCAGCTATAGCTAGATCCGACAGGCATGTGACCAATATTGAGAATGAATGGACCATAAAGTTAAGGAAGTCAAATATATCCAGGTTAATTCTAAATACAGCAACATCACTGAGAAATTATTCTTGTAGTTATATGTTGTCAGCCATTTTGAATTATGATATTGATTAGGCAGTAATTTCTAATAAGCTATTACAGTACCATTGAAGGCCCTAACTTTATGCTTTAATCGCTACCTGAACTGTTTGGACCCTAAGACTTTTCTTTTCGACTTTTTGTAGCAATTCATGTTTAAGTTTTAATAATTCCTAAGGCTCCAGTGGCCAAAATGTTAAATACTGTATATATTTTAAGCATTACCTGTGCTTTCATCATGATTTACCTTATCGACCACCGGTATGTTATACACGTGTATTAGAAGCCAATAACCTCAAGACGTTTTTTTTATATTACACTTGTATAAGAAACCCCCTAATAGTATTGCTGTGCAACGTGATAAAGCTTTACAGTGTTGCGTTGCAACGTGATAAATGTATAATATGTTTAAATGATTTTTTAATAAATTCGATTGTTCTAACTCGCTTAGATCTTAACTTTCTTAATAACCTCTAAAGAATTGAAAGTTATTAGTAACCATTAGATTAGTCGAAAATACATAAAATGGATACTATTCTCATCGCCAGCATTGTTTTCGTCAAGGGAATATAGACCTTGTGAACTCAATTAAAACAAGAAAACACATTATCATAGTAATATTTTCCTCGGTAGATCTGATAAAATAATGTAATTAGTGACTATTCACACCTAATAATAAATCTGAACTTCACACAATTATGGTATGTAGACACGAGGAATGAAATCAGAAACCACAAAGAACAGATATTTAACCCTGTAGTTGTTAAGAAACGATGCATGCTTGTAATTAAGACTTATATGCTGTTGGAATTCATTTTTCCCTATTATTCTTTATTATTGCCTATTCCTATTAGAAAAAATTAAATGATGTGACATCATATTTTCTGTTTTATATAAAGTCGTAACATTTCATTTGTCAGAAAAACGGAGTTTTTTATTATAACGTTGTGTTTATTGTCATTAATTCATATATTAATGATTTTTTTTTTATAATTTTGCACAATAATGAATTGTGGAAATTTGTTATAACATTTTGCAAAAAGATAGAGAAATTTGAAATTTATTGAAAATACAAACAAACATACACAAACACACACACCTTAACATATAAAAAACATATAAATGTCAGAATCACAATCCAAAAGCAAAGTAAAAAATTAAAAAAAGTTATGTTAAACACGTGATTGTTTTAAAGTGCTAAAGCATAGACTGTCCTAGTTTCTGAAAAATTGGAATATTTTTTCAGAAAAGAAAATCTAATTTTAGAACATTGGATTTTGATTCTTATGAGGAAAATTAAAATTAACAATGACAGCTTTTAACAACTTTAAATGGAAAGTTATTACTAGCTGAATAATGTCAGTTAAGTGCCTCAATAACTTTTTGAATTTGAGATTCGTTGGTTATTGCAGGTTGGTTAAATTCTTTTATCTTATTAGCATACATAATCGCTCCAAGTGTTTTAAGCGTAGAAAAATATAGTAATGAAATAATCTAATCTTGACTATTCTATTGATATACAATACTTAACATTTGTTAATAGAATTAAAATGTGTCTCTGCTGTAAATATCAGTTTTCTAACATACGTTTATTTGCTTAAAAAATTAACGAACTTTTTTATGATTATCGAAGTATAATCTGAAAACCGGTGTGCAAACTTTATTATCCTGGTAGTGGATTATAATTAAGTTTGCACACCGGTTTTCAGGTTATACTTCGATAATCATAAAAAAATTCGTTCATATCTTATAATTAAATAAAATAATTTTTTAAAAATCAAAGAAAAAATACGAAACAATTGTTATAAAATGTCAACATTTTAATATAGTTCAACAATTTAAATACAGCGCAGTGATACAAAATACATAGTTACGAGCTCCCTTGTAACTGCCGACATTATAACTTTCTCGGAACGACGCCATTTTGTGTTGGTCCATGAAAAGTTTATGAGCGCTAATTTTTGAACTGAAACACACAGTTGTTGAAACTTGAATTCGATGTGAATTCACTGGATAGGAAAATGCCACTGTTCAGCGAAAATGGATCTTATACAGGATATATAGAACAGGGAATGGGGAGTGATTGTGGAGAAACTGATGGTGTACTGCTACTTAGGTTTGCATGGAATGGTACAGAAAGAGATGTAGTATTTTAGATTTGTTTAGGCGATGATTTAAGAGCAAAAAATGTCGTGCTCAGATGACTTTTTTGAAATGAAGAACAGTGTCTATTATAACTGCGGACAGAGCTTTTATTTCTGTGTCCACTCATATACATATTTGACGTAGTTCCACACCAGAGTCATTACTGAGTTTTTGAATTGCAGTAGCTCGATGACTGTGAGCTGTATAGGTTTGATGGAAACCAGAGTTTCTAGCTATATCTGCCAAGAATTTTGTAAATTGATACTCCTTGACTGGTATGTCGGTATACCAGGTAGATTCAACATTTGGCAATGTTAAAGCCGGTTTATAGCAGTGATTGAAAAGGGATTTGGAAGTTGTGCTTGTTTTGGAAATGAGTAGCCTGAGAGAGTTTACGGGGCATCGTGAGATAACCTTATATGCATACATTCTCTTATCAGCATGTTTTCGTCATTTTTAAGCCCCCCTTGTCTAGTTTTTTTTTATCGTTTCATGGGTAATACGGACAAATTCTACATCATTTTCGTCTCTACAAAACTCAAATGAATTTAAATTCAATTGGCGATGAAATTCTAAGCCCCTGGACACAAAATGGACGCTAAATCGTACCATACACGGTAATAATAAGGATTATAGGATTTATGGATTTGTCTTATGGATAAAGGTATGAATTGATTTTTACTAAATCGTCAGAATTTATAAAAGCCTTATGTTTTGTTGGCCTAGACGGACCTTGCCTAACATTTCTCATCCAGTGTAATTCAGATTTAAATGTTTTATCTCTCACAATGTCAATGTCTCGTCCTAAATCATGTAAATGTCTGTTTATAGCGGATCTTATACTTTTAAAAGAATGTTTATGGTATCTTGAAACTTGTTGGAGTCATATTTTTTTTATCCTACTGATATTTATTCTAGGTGGGTTATTAATTTGTTATTGAGATCTACTGGTGAAACTATACGAAAATCCACCTCGTTTCCATTTACTTTGAGACAACAATCTGATATAAACAAGAAAAAACCTTTTGTCAGCAAAAGACAAATTGAATCTCTCTCTCTCTCTCTCTCTCTCTCTCTCTCTCTCTCTCTCTCTCATGAAAGCTACTTCATTTTGTAAGATCATTCTGCAACTATTAATTCTTGAGTTAGAATATCAGCATGAAAATATCTGGGTAGATTAATTGTGAAGCATTAAAATTAGTTTTTTAAGATCCAGGTTCGAATCCTGGTCCAGATTTTGTGTTGTGTAGCTTTAACTCTTGCGGTCTAAAATTTATTTATTATCTTGAAATACTTTTACACCCCATGATGTAGATTTCATCGTGGGTGGAGATCTGATTTCAAGTGTTTCAATCAATCTCTAAAATTTGTTTATTTGCTTTGTACATGTTACTGTTGGCACCAACGGCACTTTGTCCATGTCTAATGCCTTTGTCATTTCTTTCACTGCTTCTTTCTGTTCATTTGATGCGCTAATTTCCATATAACTAATATTTTCTTGGTCTTTTTTAGGTTCCGTAACAATAAGATTGTATAGAACAATGTCATTTTCGGTCATTTCTCGTGTTTCTATATTTTCAAAAACTTGGTCAAATGTACCGATGCCAAACGTACCGTACCATAATGGAAGTGACTTGCAGACGATATTTTTAATAAAAATGTAATTTGAAAAGAAAAATCTAGAAAAAAAGTTTTTTATCATATATTTTTATTCTGAACGATTCAAATGATTATTTACACGTTAAAAGTACCCCTAGGTGCCCTCAACTTATGCACTATATTCGGAGGTGTTTGATGTGGTTACAAAGTATATACAATGTTGCAAATAATACACAAAAGTAGTTCTGTCAACCACAATCGGATCACGCGACGAAGTTATATTATGCAAAATTATCCAAAAGAAATATACAGGCACTATCCAATCAAAATGCTTATAATTATACAAATTAAATTATATTTAAATAACAAGAGAGAGAGAGAGAGAGAGAGAGAGAGAGAGAGAGATTTGTCAATTAAGTATTTTTAAGTCTTAAATTAAAATGAAAACGAATTCAATCTACATTGCAATAGCTCTTTAGCTCTTGCAACAAAACATGGAGAGGAGTTAAACACACACACACACACACACACACACACACACACACACACACACACACTGTTAAATTAACAATGACTGACCTGAATAAGACCAGGTATATATACTATTGCTTAACATGTACATTAAATGTGACTTTGCATTCAAATCTTTGATTTTTATCTTAATACAATAGAATCCGTGAGCCTTGTCTTATTCATTAATTCTTTGTAGTATTGATGTTTTACTATGAAATTTGTTGACCCCTTGGACTGGCAGTGTATTAGAAAAACAAATATACTGTATACTATAAAAGAATAGAGTAGTTAAACAAGACAAAGCCTTTAGGATGAACCAATCACGAAGGACCCGTTTTGGATGCAACCCCAGGAATGGTAAATAAGGTTCATGATATTGTTTTAATTGACAGGCGAGCCATAGAAAAATAATTACAAACTGGGCGTGGTTAAACTCACTTTTAAATTTTGATTGGTCAATTTGGATATAAATGACGTCAGTTTTGACATGTTATTTTGTATAACATTGCAGTTTTGCCGGAACTACTTTCGGTGTTTTCCAAATCTATAAATAGATTTAATGTTGACAATGGGAAAATAATGTAGGTTAACTCTTTGGAGATAATGGGTAAAATCGTTTAAAAATAAAATAAAATAGAAAAAATGAATGAGTAATTTTTTTATTTATTAAAAATATTTAAAAATAATATAAAATAAAAAATTCAAAGAATTATTACAAATTCGAGAGAGACTGCTATACAAATTCTGAGCGATGCATGCTGGGGTAGAACTACGACACATTATGATAATGTCTGGGCATCGAAGTGAGACTTCTATTAGGAGTTATAGCAGGGATTGTTCAACAAATCCAAAACGTAACATAAGTGACACGCTGAGTAAACCGACAACAGTACTAGGCTAGCATTACTTGAATCATCCATCCCAAACCACTTAGTACTTCAGGAATCTGCTACATTACATCCTCAAAAGCACGCTATTTTTACACAAAGCATTTCAAATTCAAATACGCTTAGTTCCTCTTCAATAAGTACATCCAATGGGTTTCTACACAATGCATCATTTAACAACTGCAAGATATAATTTAATCCAGGCAACAGCACATCCCCACGTGTACTGTAAATGGTTGCCGATGACAAATTTGAAATTGTTGTGAATTGAAACTTTGTTGACGTCACACATTAATACATTGTATTTAAAAAATCTTCAATGAATTCTTTGTTAATTTTGCTGTGAAAATAAATTGGTGTACTGAATCCACAAAAACGCTGGTTGTCTTATTTTTCCTCGTTCAAATATTTTAGTCTCGCTCAGATATAGCTTCTGACCTATTTGGTGGGTATCCAAGTGTGACCGGTGTAACCGAGGTAAACAATGTGTATTATTGCGCTAAAGTACACAAAGTAGTTCGAAGTTTGATCGTTATTTAAGGTCTTACACATCGACGATAGGGTTTGTAATTATAACGATTGTTTGTCATTTTGTGTAAATTTATTGAAGTATAACAGCACGATGACGGAAAACAAATTGTATAAAATCGCGTAGCGTAGCGATTTTATACAATTTGTTTTCCGTCATCGTGATGTTATACTTCAATAAATTTACACAAAATGACAAACAATCCTTAAATATATAGCCAGTACAGTCATATTTTTTACATAAAAAATGCATTCCATTCTTATTTAGAATCTAATATAAATTTTATTTGACAGAGACAGGGTAGAACAAAACTATTTCTGTGTTCAAAAATTTATTCTTATAAAAGTAAAATGTATTCCTGAAATTTTTTCTTAAAAAAATTCATTCTTATATCTCTATTTGAAGCAATTTAAAATCCAAATAGTTGATATTTAAACCAAAAACAAACACATCAATTTACGAGGGGAAGTCAGAAAGTTAATAGAATAGCGTATTCAGCAAAGCGTAACACACATTTTCTTTACTTATTTAGACAACACAACATTCTGCCATTTTAAACATACCAAGTTTATTTGTCACAACATATTTGTGTAATTCTCAAAAGCATTCAAAGTTGGTGACCATCAAGCATGGATGGAAAATCAAAATGTTGAGTTTAGGGCAGTAATAAAGTTCCTCACAGTAGAGGGATCGAATGCCAAAGAAATTCACCTGCGAATGGCCGAGGTGTACCGTGACAGTGGTCCTGCCTATTCCACAGTGGCAAAATGGCCAGCTGGATTTAAACGTAGGCGCACCTCACTGAAGGATGACCCACGGCATGTCGGCCAGCTGATGCAATCACAAAGGAAATTGTCACGTCTGTGGAGACTTCATCATGAATGATCGTCGAATTAGGATTGATGACATAGCTAGGGAGTGTGACATTTCACATGGAAGTGTATACACGGTTATCCACGAGCATCTTGGAATGTCAAAAGTATTCGCAAGATGGGTCTTCAGAAACCTTAATGTGCAGGATCGCTTCCAAAGACTCCAGACAAGTCAGGAGCTTCTTGGCATATATAATGATAGCCCGGAGAGCTTCCATTTACGTTTAGTAACTGGTGATGAAACATGGATTCATCATTGGCACCCAGAAACCATAAAGAGTCCATGCAATGGAAGCACCCTGGCTCACCCCCACCAAAGAAATTCAAAACCCAACTATCAGCTGGCAAAGTCATGGCCACTGTGTTTTGAGATTCTAAGGGTGTTCTGTTAATCAATTATAAACCTACTGGAATCTCTATCATTGGGGCGTACTATGCTGATCTAATGAAGCAGCTGAAAGCTGCTATTAAATTAAAAAGGAGGGGAAAGTTGAGCCGAGGGGTATTGCTTCTGGCGTCTTCACGACAATGCTCCTGTGCACAAGACAAGCAGCGATTCGTGAATGCAAGTTCGAACAACTTAATCAACCACCCTACAGTCCCGATTTGGCACCCAGTGATTATTTCCTATTAAGACATTTGAAATCCCATTTACGGGGAATCAGATTTCCTGATGATGATGGACTTAAGGCTGCCACAGAGGCATGGTTTCAGGACCAAACCGAAGACTTCTATTTCAAATGTATAGACAGTCTGAAAGAAAAGTGGGCTAAGTGCATTGGGGTAAATAGGGACGACTATTTTGAATAATAATAATAAAATGCATAGTTTTTTGCGGCAATAAATACCCCGTTCTATGAACTTTTTGACCTCGCCTCGTATGTCCAAATCTCAATCCGATCACAAAGTAAAAAATTGAAACTGGCAAAACGTGTAAGCTAGCCACACCCCACGCATGTAATCAATATTAATAATGAAAGAAACAAAGAGCTATGGGCCGTTGAAAATATTCAGGTAATTTTGGATACAGCGTCATCTCTTAGGAATTATACTTGTGGCCATATTGGATTTTTTGAGCCATTTTGAAGTGATATTGGTTAGGCAGCAATTTCTACTAAGTAATTATTGTACAATTGTAGGCCCATAATTTTATCCTTTAATCGCTACCTGAACATTTTTTAACTCAGAGGCTTTTCGTGTCGATTTTTTCATAGCTATTCATGTTTAGGATCCAATGCTTCATTAGGCTCCAGTGGCCATAATGCTAAATTTTAAATATATTTTAAGCATTACCAGTGCTTTGATCATGATTAACCTTCTGAAGCACAGGTATGTTATAAATGTGTATTGGAATTCAATAGTCCTAAAACCTTTTTTAAAATTACACTCGTATAAGATACCTCTTGAAAGTGTTGCGTTGTAAAGTGATAAACTTATAAAAGGTTTAAATGAATTCTTTCTTTAATAAACTTGATTGTTCTTACTCGCTTAGATCTAAACAATGTTTTATTCCTTAATAACCCCTAAAGAATTGAAAGTTACTAGTAAGCATTAGATGTAGTGGAATATACGTAAAATGGAAACTATTCTCATCACCAGCATTGTTTTCGTCAAGGGAATACAGACCTTGTGAACTCAATTAAAACAAGAAAACACATTATCGTTGTAATATAATATTTTCCTCGGTAGATCTGGCAAAATAATGACATTAGTGACCATTCACACCTAAAAATAAATCTGAACTTCACACAATTATGGTATGTAGACACGAGAGATAAAATCAGAAACCACATAGATAAAAAATTCCTTCCATGTGTGTAGATCGTTGTAATGTCAAAATGTACTGTTCATTTGTGTAATATATATTTATGTGTTCAAAAAAGCAAATAAAATGTTTGTGAAAAAATAGAACAAAATTTAACCTTAATTTTTTTTTAAGAAATGATGCATTCCCAACCATATAATTCTATGTAAATGTTTTAAAAAGATTTTTTTTTACCAAAATATTCTAAAAATTATTTTTACCGAAATGTTCTGAAAGTTCTTATTCTGTCATATGCACATGTCGACTTCTTCAGTAAAACAAAATTAAATGTCATAACATTATACTGGTTTCATATAGAGTCTGAACATTTGATCTGTAGTGATCTCATACTAATACAAAAGACGAAGCTTTGGGTTGTAATTGTTTTTGTGATATATCAAAAGTAATTCTGCATATTTATTTATAATTTTGCACAATGATGAAATGTAATATGTTAATAACATTTTACAAAAAGATAGAGAAAATTAAAATTCACACACACACACACACACACACACACACACACACACTTTAAACGTTGGAGAACACACCATTTTTTTAAGCGAACTTATTGTTTCTCTACAAAAGGAATATTATTATTTTCTTTTTTCAGAACAGAATATCTAATTAAAGCTATAGATACAACATTTGTTTTGGAAAAAATGAAATTAAAAAATGACAATTTCTTCTAATTTGAAAGGGAAAATCATGATTAGCTGAACAATGTCATATAAGTACCCTAGTAACTTCGTGATTTGAATAGAGATTCATTTGTTATTGTTGATTTGTCAAGTCATTTTATCTTATTAGTCTTATTAGCATACATAATCGCTTCAAGTGTTTTAAATTCTAGAAAAATGTAGTTATGAAATAATCTAATAAGTGACTATTCTGTTCATAGCAATACCTAACATTAATACAATTACAATATGTCGCTGCCTGCTGTCACTGCGGGATTTCGAACAAATGACAATGAGAGAGAGAGAGAGAGAGAGAGAGAGAGAGAGAGAGAGAGAGAAAGAAAGAGAGAAAGTCAATACATGATTTTAAAGACTTGAATTAAAATGAAAAAGAAAAAATCTACATTGCATTAACTTATCTTCATATGCATTAACGAGGGCTGATTGTTATGATGTGATCCTTGTGTTGAAAGAGATTAGCATCGATGTCCCTTTTCAACCCTACTCTTCCCTGACTATTTAAAACCAATGTACCTGAAATATGGTGTCATAGTTCCAGGTGGCACTCTCTAATCAAGAAAAGTCACTTTTGTAAAATGGACAAAATCTTCAATAATAGCATACCAATAATCATGCTGATATGGTAGTAATACTTTGACAAGAAATGCTTCAAGCACTAAAAAAGGTGAGTGGATGAATAACGACGCGATAGGCAGAGCCTTGAGGATAACTCATGTCCAAGAAACATATCATCGACCGTCCTAAAATCGAGAGCGTCCTAGATACGAGGCCATTTTGTTTTCAGTTTATTACACGCGAGTATCGTCTCTGTGCATGCTCGACCGTGGGAATTTTTTTTACTACGAAGATACTTTGCGTAAAATCGATCAAGACCTTGAAAATGCGATTTAAGCAGGTAAGTAAGAAAAAAATAAAACAGAAATGTAAAAAACAAGCACATTCACTAATCCCATATATTTACAAACTTTTTAGCCTCGTAACTACTTAATAAATTCAAATAGTAGGTTTTGACATAACGTCTGCCAATGTTTACAATGTTGTCAATTGGGTCACGTGACCGCAATGATTTCCATAAGGCCATGCTGAAATTATATCGATTTCTAATGACACTTGTTCTTATGGCATTTTCTCATTGAAGAAACAATAAATTGGAATTCCCCATTTTATTTTTAGATAAATCCAGTTCCATTCAGGCAAAAATACAGAATCTATTCTCCATCCAAGCTCACTGATGCTTATTTGGCTGTTAGAGAAGGGATGTCAGTGTTGAGAGCATCTAGAACTAATGGTGTTCCACAAACTACTTTGAGGGACAGAGTACAAGGTAGAATTGAGATTGACACAGTAGTCATGGGGAAAGCTCCCTTATTTTCACAGTTGGAAGAGGTCAAACTTTTTGAGCATTTTGAATTTATGGCAGCTTATGGCTACGGCTATACCCAACAGGAATGTGTAGATGTTGCAACTGATTTTGCAGTGTCATTGGGAAAGAGGACACATGAACATCTTCTGACGGAAAAATGGTTAAGGGGATTTAAGAGCCGCTGGCCAAAGATGAAGACATTCAATCCAAGGGCTTTAGATTATGCCAGAGCCAAAATGACACGAGAAGATGTTGTCAAAGAATACTTTAGATATTTAGAACACTGCATAAAGATAAATGACCTTGAAGACAAACCACATTTAATATTTAATATTGAGGAGAAGGGGTTGTCAACAAACCATAAACCCCCTGGGATTGTAAGTAATTCTTGTCCCTCAGCTGTTACATCAGGGAAGGGACAAACTGTAACATGCATAGGATGTGGGAGTACTAGTGGTGTTGCTGTTTCACCATATTTCATTTTCCCTGGACAACGAATGAACTTTGACCTGATGAAAGGAGCATCACCTAGGGCTGCGGGGACTGTGAGTGAAACAGGATGGTCTAATGAGAACATATTTCGCACTTACTTGGAGTCACATTTCTTGAAATTTGTACCTTGGCGCAGTAATGAAAAAATACTTATAATATTGGATGGACATGGAAGTCATTTTTCTGTTGGTCTTGTTGATTGGGCAAAGTCTCTGAATATTTTGTTATTCATCCTTCCAGCACATACCAGCCATATATTACAACCACTAGATGTGTCTTGCTATGGAGCCTTTGCCACATACTACAATTTCAAGTGTCACCAAATCACAAGACAATTAAAAACTTGCATTACCAAGTTTGACATTTGCAAAATTGCATGCCATGTTTACAGTAAGGCCTTAAGCAGTGACAACTTGCAGTCTGGTTTTCGGAAGACGGGGATCTACCCTCTAAACAATGATGTGGTGCCAAAAGACAAACTGTTGCCTGGTGTAGTTTTCCGTGTTGATGGCCAAACTTCAAATGATAGTAATGCTACTGTTGAAGGTATTTATAAGTTGTCAAGATTATTTCACTTATATCAAGATGGTAACTTTAAATGGTAGAGAAAAAAACCAGAGTGCCTGTAGAAAATCAACAACATTCCAGTAACAATTTCTGACAAAAAGCTACAAAAGTGATAATAAAACTTTTAATAGCAAATAATCAAAATAAGTTTATTAATACATCCTAATTATGTCAAATAAAGTATTGTGATATACTATCATACATGTTTTCAACATTCAAGTGAATATATAACTGTAAAATGTTGAAAAAGAAAAAGAAATCAAATATAAAATAAAAAACACATAATAAAATGGTAGTTTTAATAACTATTCAAACATCAAAATTAATTTCAGGCGGTGAAGAATAACCTGCAACTGAGGAAGCCAGTCGGAAGAGACCGATTGAATTTGACAATAGTTCATCTGAATCTGATGCATGTATAACATTGTTTAAAGAGAGGGTAGAACAACTTATAAAAGTGAAAAGTCAAGGAACAAAAAAACCAAGAAAAACTGTTTACAAAATAGTTTCTGGAAAGGAAATTACATCTGATGAAATATCAAATAAATTATCAGATTATATAAATGAAAAGAAAAAACCAAGCAAAGCATGCAATAAATCAAGCACAAACAAGTTAACTAAATCAAACAAGACACAAAAATTGCAAAATTCTTCAACTCAAATTTGTCCAAATTCACCCCAGCCAGGCCCTTCTCATATAAATCTAGCTGTTGACAGTTCTGATGAAAGTAATGAAAGAGATTAAATTAGGGATGATGAAAAATGTTGTGTCTGTCACAGGTTTACACCTCAGGAAGTATCAAAAAGTGAGTCTGTAATTTTCACGAAGTGGGCACAATGTGATGGTGATGCCAATGGTACCCCATGCAAACACTGGACACACTTGATATACTGCTGCAAAACAAGGGTTGTAAGGAGGGGGGACAAATTCTTTTGCCCACACTGTCTTGATGTTGAAGAATAGCCCTCTAAATTGTTGTAATATGCCCTTGGGTCAGATATTTATCAACTTTTTAAGTAATGTACATGTATTTTTGTTATTTTATTGTTAAATCATGAACTTTATTGTATTTTTTTAATATAAATTTTGCATCAAATATTAGTTGAAAATGACAATTAACGGTTTGAAAAGATAAGTATGTCGTTATTCTAGTCAGTGTGTATAATTAAAGTGTAAGAAACGAATACCATAATATGCTTGGCCTATGTTTTGTGTTTCCCTCGAAATAAGGACGTCATCCAAGATGGCGGACAAAGTGTAGTTACATCGCAAACAGTGACGATTTCGTGCATTCCGAACGGCAATTAAAGACAAAATTTAGGTATTTACTATAAAACTATCCAGAAAAAGTCAGTTATCTATTTTTCAGCTCTCAAATTCTTGTTACATTAGCAAATTTTGTTCGTTTTCTATTAGGGTCTCGAATCATGGACGGTCGAGGATATTCTGGCAGTTCTTTAATGAATATAAGGAACTACTGGAACGGTCCCAAACCGCTATCCTGTGGTACACCTGATAATACTTGTGCTGACTCAGATGAACAGCCGTCTAATGTAACTCTCTCTATGTTTCTGGCATAAAGTTCCTTATCCACTCACACGTTGTATCAGTAATTACCTTAGTTCTGTAACTTATGGATGAAATATGTTTCTTAAAGCTATGTTGTATCTGATGGTTTTCACAATATAACATAATGTTACATGAGTTTACAAGCTATCGGTGTTATACATACAGGTTTTTAACTAGCTGTTTATCCCTTTGTTTTGTGTAGATCGAAACTACATATGTCTCTTCAAGTCGTTGGTTAGTTTGGCCTGGTGAAAGCTCGAAAAACTTGGTTAATACTGGTCTACTTCTTCTCCACTCTCGAGGGTATGTCGTCTGGTCCAGGTACTTTAAAGATGTTTTAGTCCTGAGAGTAGTTTCTTCGCTCCTTTATTGATGATCTTGAAATTTTTCATTCTTGGTCATGGCTTTAAGTTTAAGTCTTTGATAGTGGATGTGATTTTGTTGCTATTAATCACAGACGAGAACTGATTATTAAGGATGTTTACTCTATTAGTTGCTGGTTCTGAGTAGGTAATTCCATCCATGTCTATTTAAGGTGCTACTCCACAACTTTTTTTTTGTTTACTTATAAAAAAAGTTCCAGAACTTCTTTGTCCTTGTTGATGATTCAGGTGATATCATGTTGGTTATACAGCTATTTTATGTATCTTTGCATGATTCCAAAGCCTTAGATATTAATAAGGGTCATACATCAAGCCTTTCAACAATAAGCCAGTCAAAAACTCTAAAATATTTCTTCTGCATAGACAGATTAACCGCGTTAAAACTGTTGACGACTTATCCACTTTCAAAGGTGACCAAATACATATTGTAAACTGTGAACGACCTACATTGTGTACAACTTAACGTACATCATGACACTTTTATAGGATAATGAATATCTTATTGCTTTGTATTCTATTACAACATTTATTTTTCCTTCTAATTATCAACGATTTTCCGAAACAATAAATAAGATATATGGGGTTGTTATTGTATTTGTATAACTTTCGTGTATGTTAGGAATCGGCGATTTAATGTGTAAAATAATGCTACCGTATTGACTTTTAAACAAGATAACATTATGATTCTTAACATGACTAAGACTGTCTTGTACCTTTGTGAAATATGAAAATAAAACAACGAAGCCAGTTCAATGTATTAAGGTTTTTAGCAATATGATTTAATTTGATGAAATCGACACTAAGGTTAGATACTCAGTGAACATATACTGTCTTAACAGAAACAGAACCTTTAGATACTTTGTATGATTAACATTGAATTTATTCAATACACGCATGTCAAATAATATTACCCAACAAGTTGTTTCTTGCTTTTTTGAATCTGAATGTTGTAATAATAAATATTATAATTGAATGTAACGTCCAAATTCCCAATGTAAACCACTAAGAATCCTACATTTGTTCAAATGTTCAAACACCTATTTAGGTTTTAGATTGTGTTTTGAAACATGGTGGGTTTGGTTTTAATTTTTGTTTTGTTACTTGACCAATTTTCTTGTGCTAGTTGGATTAATTAAGTACTCATGACTTCTTATTTATTATCTAAGCGTTATCTTTTCTGGTTAAGCTGTTCCTTGTATTAGTGACACGCTGTTTATTCAAGTCTTGTATTCTTAGAATAACGTAAACCCCTAGTTCTGCTAAACCAAAGTATTGGATATGTAATTTAATTGTTGTGAATGCTGTTTTATCAGACCTCAATCGTGATAAGGTAGGAAGTGTTTGTAGCTGTCTGTCTGATATATTTTGGGGTTTCCAGATGATAACTTGAGCTAGAAATATCAATTTACATTGGAACTTTATATAATGATAATGTGTAGATAGTTCTTGTGTGGGGTATGTGTTTAGGGTCAAAAGGCCAATTTTGTAGTCACTGTTACTAAAGATTCTGGGGTGCCAGGTAAAAACATGAAGTAAAGTATATTGCTACTTTATGACATTTTAGCATGTTTGAGGTCAGAAAGTCAATTATGTCGGACCCTGTTGTGTTTGAATTCAAAAGGTCAAGTATGTACGACCCTTTTGCTAAAACTAATTGATCAATTGATTGAATGATGTTTTTTTGTCCCAGTCATTAATGTTTTAGACATCTTTAAACATCACCAGCTATAAGGGAAAGGGCAGAATTTTTCACCTTGCAGTGCGCATAGTACAATGTGCATAGAGGGGTCTCTAACATGCCAGGCATGCCATGACAACGAAACCATAGGTTTTTATTTTATCATTTATTTCTAAATACCGAGTGCTTGGCAAAAGAACAGTCACTGACTATTTTCAAGTCCACGACCTCCAACATTAGAAGCGAGCACTCTACCAACTGAGCTATGGTAGTGGTACTTAAGCTAGAGTTTAAGGTTTGCAAAAAAATAGCGTCTTTAATCATACTAACGATGGCAAGAAAACCAGTGCACTTGTTGACGAGTGTTGCATGCTGTGTTGCATGCAGCATTGTCTGTAAGCTTCTACATTTATCATAATCGTTACAAATATAAACAAACAATCGCAGAAAAAACATTAGAAAAGTATGTAGTTGTTTTGAATATAAGGCACTGTTATTTTATTATTGCAAGATCAAAGATATATATATATCCTACAGCAAACTCTTAAAATGCAAAACATACAACACTGATAATGTCAATGACAAAAAACAAAACTATAAATAACATACACTGGTTATTATCACAAAGGTAGAGTCAGCTCTGCTCGCTCAAAGACGGTCAGTGTCTAGACCTGATCGTACCAATCCTTCAGATTGTTTTATCTGGCATATACATAGTTGTTAACTTCTTATCACATTATAATCCTCAAAGACATACACAACAAGTATGTTGTCATCCCAGGTGATAAGGATTCCAACAATAATATTTTGTAAGATATTCTACTATGAACATCTTAATAAGAAGCTTGGTCAAAATAGTATATTTCGGAGAATCCTACTAAATATATTAAAATTCATTTACCGAAGATGAAGTTCTTCCCAACCACAGATCTATTTCGGTATTTTTGTATTGGATTCCTTCTGATGCTAATCTTTGATTTTTCTACAATAGGCTCCATAAATAACTTACAGTTGGAACCACTCTGTCTGTGACCGTGAAATACTCTTTATTTCCATCGAAAATCAAATAACTTACTTGTACCTAGTCGTAACAGGAAATCTGTATGCGTAAATTATATATGTAGCCTGTTATTTGGTGGCAATCACCTATCAGTAAGTTTGAAGAATTCCATTGCTGCTGAAAGGATTGTTAAACCAGGTTATATTCACCAAGGTAAAATTGTTTCGATATTCGATATTCAAATTTTGTTTGAAAACCCAATATTGAATATCAAAACAACTTTACTCAGGTAATACAGATGATACTCCGTGTTTTGTTCCGTTTATCTCTCGCTGTCATTGCTCCAAGTTTTTTTTTTTTAATTTGTGTTTCTAACCGCTTTTTGCAACATTTCTTGGTATGATTATGCTGGTATGTTGAATGTTTCTTAGTTTGATGAATGTTTGGTTACTCTTGTTATGTACATATTATGCTATATCATTTTGGTTTATAATTATAAGTGTCAGGTCTTATATCCAACGATATATCTAAAACTTGATTGTTATTTACGTTGGGTTCAATGGTTTTAGATTTTTGTTTTTAGAACTCTTTGTATAATTCTTTGTTTATAAGATCTGTATGTTTGTCTTATTGCAGATGGGATGGCAATAGTTCATATTTTTGTACCTCACACACCTCATCTCATATGTATATTCCGCAAATGGGCGTGGCATGGCTAACCTCGTTCGCTTTGTAGGATATTGTTGCTTTGTATGATGTTCTAATTGTGCGGCTGTGATTCAGAATTAGTAGGTTTGTTCTTATTACATCTCTTCCGCAGATTATGTGTCGACACAAATGGAATTTGTTCTCTGGTTCTTTTATTGAAATTTTGCATCTCAGAACGTTTAATAGAATTGTCTGTGCGTTTGCTGTTCCGTTTTTAATTAATGGTTCTGGATACTATTCTTCTCGGAGAAATTGTTTTAACTATAACTCGTTAAGTCTTGTTTCTCGTAAAAGGTGATCAGCGACAATTGTACATATTCTTTTTGCAAGACAATATGGTATGTTTCTTTTGATATGTGATGGGTGACATGAACAAAAATATACATGTATCTTATATTAAATGCAATTGCACTCAACACTCAAGTAAAGTTTAATGGAACGTAATAATTGTTCACACACACACACACACACACACACACACACACACACACACACGTGTTAACACTTACTGTATTTGTAATACAAATTTAAATTGATTCTGATATTAATGTTCGATTTTTATAGTTGAAATATTATTTGACCTTTTTAATATTTTGGTCTTAATCGGCTTTTTCAATTCATTTGTTATTATTTGATTGTGTTAACAATATTTTCAATCTTCTAATTGATCAACAGAATACTTAAAGGTCACCGGTCACCAAATTTATCAATTTTGTATTTTGCATTCGTATGGGTAGAATAGACAATATTGATGTGTCTGATTGTCAGAAACATTAACATCCATCGTTTAAAGACATTCATCATTTTAAGCTGAAATGATATATTTACATTAAATAAACAAAGTGCTTCAGTTGTTTACCAACATCCAACTTGCATCGAGTGTGAAGTTTTTTGTTCACGGGCACTCAATATTATGTCATCAGTACGTATACGAGTTTAATTGAAAACTTACAAGCAAATAAAATCCTTACATGAGCATGTATATACCTACAGCAAATGTTATGGAAATGGGAACGTGTAAACTTCGATAGTGACATTGACTGTACAGAGACAATCCTAATTAAAAAGTTTCAGAAATTTTGACATTCCCTGAAAACCCTAAAGAATTGTGTCTTTCTAGATATATAGCTAAGCTAAATGTTGTTCCTCATATCTATCGATACCTACTGATCTCCAGAGCGCTGAAACTACTGTGGCAATACATTCTGCTCTTCTTCAATATGAATTTTCCGCGACTCGCTTCAGGATATATAATAATAAATTCATCTTCAAAGCCATGTTTGATAGCCTGGTCGGTCCAGAATTTATCTAGTCTGTTTTGAAAATCGGTAATTTTTTTTAATGTTACAATTTATTTTGTTATCTTGCAGACACAGTTGAAACTCTTATTAAGACCTCTTGCCTCACGTCTTGTACCCGTGTTCACTCACAGAAAAACTCAGAGATGTTATGCTCACCATTATAACAGACATATTGTCTATCACACTCATAGAAAAACTGAATCAGTGTGACGAAGAGACATTCACAGTCCACACAATATTAGACGTTAAACAAATAAAACATTATCTAAACTTATGCTTTAATTTCATTAAAGAAACTGCAAGATAAATAAAGATGTTGATATGCTTTACTGACTATAATTACTTTATTTGGTAACAACATGTTAACATTGAAACTCTCTATCATGAGTATATAGCTTGGCTTGTATCAATGTGATTTATAATTCTATAATTCATAATATTAATGGAAATAAAGATTGAATGAATGAATGGTGGTAGAGTGTTCCAAATACCGTCTCATCGCTTAGGTTTAAATACCATCCGAGAAAGATGGTAGAGTGAGTAAGTTTGTCAGCACTTCGGTTTCCTCAACAATTCTAGAACTGACCATGTTGATACAAAATGAAAGAATCATGAATCGTCCGTAGAGCACTGTCAACCCTTTCCATTTAACTACAAGCACAATGTCTGCGTATCTTGTAAAACAAAAATGTTCCTAAGTATTTTCATTATAAGAAATGTAATTATGTTAGTTGAAGACTGGATAGACAATAACTAATTGAATATCTCTCAGAAACGGCGTTTTTTCCTTCCAAATAGTTTGTTAGTTTGCTCGCCGAAGGTCGGTGTTTTACTCCGGATACTCGCCGAAGGTCGATGTTTTACTCCGGATACTCGCCGAAGGTTGGTGTTTTACTCCGGATACTCGCCGAAGGTCGGAAGGTCGGTGTTTTATTCCGGATACTCGCCGAAGGTCGGTGTTTTACTCCGGATACTCCCGATTCTTCCACCATCTAAGAACTAACTTTATTAGCAAAAGAATATTGACTGAACGTAAAACACAACAACTTTTCTATACTGGAGAACTGATATTCTCGATAAAATAAATAAAATCTTGACTGTGGCTTAAAACAACGTTACTTCACGCCACTTCAGTCCTAACACTGGCCACTTCGATATAAATGAAGGATTTTTTACTAGGGCGTACTTCACCATTACTCCACACCACCATACAAGAACGGGTCGCTTTAATATACGTAAAAATATTTTAACCTGCCTTAAACACAATTACTCAACTCCGCTATCACATTCGATATAAATGAAAAAGTGTTGAATTAGGCGTAGAAACCAATTATTCAACTTAACTTTCTCAACGCTGACCACCTAGAAAGAATTTTGATGGGGTCAAATGTGTCATATAACAATTTATTTTTTATTAGTATTCTGAATTTATAAATCTATAATGTATTTTTTTTAATATTTCATTTTGAAAATTAAAAAAAAATATGAATTGACAAATACACTGATAATACTATTGTAAATTTCACTCCTATAGATTGAATGGCGAGTTGTTTACAGTACGTCATGTTCTAAAGTAAGAGGTTAATGGTTCGTTAAAGTTGATGATCATAATAAAACAATTTGTTGATTTCATCTCCTGTGTTCTTCTGGTTTTTGTGGTGAGGATGTATAGCATAACCAGGACGTAGATGTGATGTTGATATTTTGATGGAAGTTTTTCACGCCAGGCTTAAAAGTTCTATATCCTGTACAATGATTTATCTAACATTAGACTAGTTTTTCTTTTTGTATTTGATGAAATACAAGTTTTATCGAACACGCGTGATACAGAATCTTGTATCACCACACTGTGGTGATACAACATTGGCGGTAAAGTACACGTGCAGTTCTCATTGTGACGTCATTGTAGAATCTCCGATTTGTCAAATGTAAACAATGACGCCATTACTACAAAACATGTCATGACATAGTTCAGTGGTTTTCTGTGATAAAATGTATTTTTTCACATAAAGTATTGGGTTTTTATTATTTTAATTATCTAATAGGAAATGTTAGATAAAAATATCATATACACAGTGTGTATGTACAACCCTTGGTATCAGGTCTCGTCCTTTTTTCGTAGCTGTATCACTACTCGTCGCGCAAGCGCGACTCGTAGTGATACGACTACGAAAAAAGGACTCGACCTGATACTGAGTGTTGTACATACACACTGTGTATATAATATGTATGTAGCAAGTATATATCTAAGCTTTTTACATAAAATAGTTTCTAACATGTTGTGTACCTCGGTTTAACATGCATTGTCAACTTTAAAAAGATCTAATGGTCGAAGTTATGGGCCTTAAAAGATCGTGAATAACTCACCACAAATTTCATTAATGCTATACGCAGATCTGTTATTTTTATAACATGTATTGAATACAAATTTGTAAAATTTCTAGCATTGAGTGACTCAGTCTAAAAATCAAATACAACCAGTTTTTTCTAGACGCGCATCTGAATTCAGATGATGCGTACGTATTAAAATGCTTTATTACCAATAACTTCCTCTTTTGAGACAAAAATCTCGGCTTTGTTATATGAGTTTAAAGTCTTTGTAGTTTTAAAACATTTAATTAAAAATTGTGTCGCTCTAGGCAAAACAGGTGTAATAACTGAATTTTATTCTTTATTTTGAGGTTTGTTGTTCATTCATAGACAAGTACAATGGGCTAGTCCGTGACGTATATTTGTTAGGAATAGAACCACCGTATCAACTCGTATTGCGTGAATACGCATTAGCCCACCAGAAACCAGTTCTGATTAACTTTCATGAATGAAGCTGTCAAAAATGTCATATCAACATATCAGAGGGACAACAGGTATCTCACAAATTAATTACTGAGTTTTAACTCTCAAAAACTAAAAAAAAATATTTATATAAATTAAAGCAATTTTTTTTTAAAAAAGCTGAGATTATGTGTTAAAAATATTTAAAATATAAAAAAATAACATGTGAAATTTCAAGTCTATTGAAGTTATATCAAGTAAGATATCTAAAGAATCACACCACCCATTCAAAATATGTTTTTTCTTCACTGAAAATGTGATCGGGCTATAGCAGACGGGGAGGTCGTGGTTGAGAGGAGATGATAAATTCATATATTTCAAATCTCGAGGAAAACGAAAGTCCTGTATCTAACTGATTTTTTGATTTTTAGGAAATATCAAGAACCAAGAAAGAAGTTCATCTGACCAAAATAGTTTATAAACAAAACTATAATAAATTTGTAGCGTTGATTGATATATATATATATATATATATATATATAATATATATATATATATATATATATATATATATATTATATATGATATATATGTTTATTTTTATACATTTAAAATTAGAAATCAACATGAATGTTATAACACTGGTTTTATATCAGTGTTGAACAATTGCATTCAAAATACACCTAAATATAAAGAAACAGGGAAAGATATACCATTGAATATAAGGGCTTCTTTTGTACTCCCCATTCATTATATTCTATGCAAAAATTTTGAAAAATCATTTTTCACAGAAATGTTTAAAATGGCTTTTTTGGTCAAAATTGATATTAGTGGAGGGTACAATTGGAACTCTTTCCGAAACATTTTTATCGAGAAGACGAGCGAGTAATTGGTCTATAATTGATTATGAAAATTCCTACGTCTTTTTAGAAACCTAACAAATTTCCCTGTTTAAGTTTTAATGTGTATATAATTTATCCTTACAAAGTCATTTGTGTAACTAGCACAACCTTCAATGTTGCACTTTATCTGTATTTATATGAATGAAGTGGAATTTAGTATTGTTGCGATGCTTGTTGGTGTAATGATATAAGAAATTATATAAAAATAAACCCAAATATTTTCTGGTTTTATAAATTGTACTTTCGGTTATATTTTATATAAGGTTAATGACTCAGGTCATCCTCAGGTCAATGCTCAGGCAAGCCTTTACCTCTAGGCAATTATTCAATAACGTACAGCCTGGACATTACATGATGCATGCACCTTTGTCCAATTGACCTTACAAATCATGATATTTGGTAAAAGGTTCAGGTCATGCTCTAACCTTCTGTTACCTGACAGAAGAGTATAAAAGGTCGTCGCAGGTTTCAGCACACACACACACACACACACACACACGCATCATACCTGGACACACACCTGGACATCTACACACAGACACAGCACAAGACACCATGAACCATTGAATATATAAAAAGAAAACAGGGTAAGGGCTTCTTTTGTACTCCCCATTCATTATATTCTATGTAAAATTTTTGAAAAATCATTTTTCACAGAAATGTTAAAAATGGTTTTTTCGGCCAAAATTGATATTAGTGGAGGGTACAAATGGAACTCTTTCCGAAACATTTTTATCGAGAAGACGAGCGAGTAATTGGTCTATAATTGATTATGAAAATTCCTACGTCTTTTTAGAAACCTAACAAATTTCCCTGTTTACGTTTTAATGTGTATATAATTTATCCTTACAATGTCATTTGTGTAACTAGCACAACCTTCAATGTTGCACTTTATCTGTATTTATATGAATGAAGTGGAATTTAGTATTGTTGCGATGCTTGTTGGTGTAATGATATAAGAAATTATATAAAAATAAACCCAAATATTTTCTGGTTTTATAAATTGTACTTTCGGTTATATTTTATATAAGGTTAATTACTCAGATCATCCTCAGATCAATGCTCAGGCAAGCCTTTACCTCTAGGCAATTATTCAATAACGTACAGCCTGGACATTACATGATGTATGCACCTTTGTCCAATTGACCTTACAAATCATGATATTTGGTAAAAGGTTCAGGTCATGCTCTACCCTTCTGTTACCAGACAGAAGAGTATAAAAGGTCGTCGCAGGTTTCAGTACACACACACACACACACACACACACACACACACACACACACACATCATACCTGGACACACACCTGGACATCTACACACAGACACAGCACAAGACACCATGAACTCCAGAGGACGAAAACCACTATAAAGAACAGGACCTTCTCCTTGTTATTATATACACACATCCCAGGACTTCAGTACATTGGTTTCGTGGAAATGTAAATTTAAAAAGTGTTAACTTTTAGATAATGAAAACAGTAGCCACAAACCATAATAATGTACCATCTAAGAAAAAAAATATTGAAAATTTGAAACCTAAAATAAGTGTGTGTGTGTGTGTGTGTGTGTGTTACAGAAAGTTTTTGAGAGCACAGTTAGATAGCGCTCGCTAATCAGGGATTTATGAACCGGTTAAGAAAATCTAAAACCATACCTGTCATTATGTTTTAATTCCAATAGATTTGATTACATACAAGGAATATATAGATACCTGAGGATTTTATTAATTCGCGTACCTATAAACGTATATCAACTGTCTGAAGTCTCCAGATGGATAATTTAGTCCTTTTGTGATAAGCAATACATTTATAATTTTTTACACTAGAGTATTGTCAACATAATTTTCTACTTCAAGTTGAATAGTACTCCCGGTAGAAACAGCTTTCAATTCCTGGCCCCTGTTCCTAATTTTCACTTTACAATTTCCACTAAAGACGTAATACATGTCTTGTCGAAATGTTCTAGAAAATATGACGCACACAAATATAGGCGATATTGGTATTCCTAGTATGAGCTGGTTGACAACATTTCTAACTACATTCATAACCTCGCTATTATTAACAATCGCTAAATGGTCCTTTATGTTGACAATTGTTGCCGGACCAGAGAGCAATAGAAACAAGTTTGATAAAGCTAAAACTGTATACTTAAAATCAGTTGCCACACATTCTTGTCTGCTGACAGTTGAACGTCTTCCGTTAATGCATATACCACATATTAGCAATATATCAAAGAACAGCAAAAGAATTGAGGGAATATATATGTAACATGTCGCAGAGTACTGAATCCAAATCTCTACATGGTTATCAGGTTCGTAATTACACTCATCGCCCTTTATTGGTTTTGTCCCGTTATTGTCTAATATATGGTAGGTCCACATCGCATGCACACTGACAACTATTAACCCAATATAAATGACGATTATTGCGACTTTGGCCATAAACACTGAGCATATCGTAGCAGCATGGTGAGGGTGACAAACAGCAATATAACGGTCAACAGTGACGGCGAGCAGTATCCAGACACCAGAAAATGTTATAATTCTGTAGAGAAAACTCCATATTGCACATATAAAATCGCTTGATGTTTCAATACTCTTACCGGTACTGACCATGGTCAACCAATGTAGTCCGACATTGAAAAAAAGATGTAATAAATTAGTTACCGAGAACACACCTAAATAATATGACACCGATAAATTCTGCTGTTTTCCTTTATAAAAACTATTAAAGTTAAAATGTTACTAAAACTTCCAATGATGATAATTGCAGGATAAAGATATACATCTGTATCGTCCTGCATCACCGTCTCATATAGAGTATTGTTGATTGTATCATTACCTGACATAGTGTCTCTTAATAGTTTTCCTTCTCAAGTAATACTAGCAAGCAACAACGAGATTTTCTCATTTAATCAAAACTCCGCCCCTACATATATGGAAATCTTCACGTGGATTATCGCACTCATCGATCGATCTTCAATAGTAAGCTGTTTATTATAGACAATGCCTCTCTGATATAACTGCAATGTTTTCAAATACTTGTGTTTAAAAGCTGTACACGTAGCTGTTGACTAACTCACAGATTTGGGGGATATGAAATGGTGCGCCTGTCCTATCTACATAATATATAATGCGGAAGAATCCAATTAGAAAGGGGGTCCATCAGAATTTAGTTTCATGCACAATAATAATTATACGGTTCTTACTTCACGTCATTATCTATAGATTATTCTATATCATAATTGTTTTGAGATTTGCGATAATACTCTCATTGGGATTTCCCGTTAATTCCTGTTTCTTTTTGGCAGAAAACATTACACGGATTGAATCCATCTTTTTACCCAATAGGCAGGAATTGTTTTTAACATTATAAGAAACACAATAAGTCACTCTACAACACAAATTTTATTTTCCCTCAGTGTTTTTGTCGATGTTTTTTGTTTTCTTTAATTTCGCTAAAAGAAAACTTTCATTGTTGAATAAAACATCTTCATATTATAAATATCCTTTATATTGCTAATATGTAACGCAGGTTTCATTTTTAAATTTAACAACAGATTTATTGTTATTCCCACGTGTTGCATTAACTTCTTTCTCTATTGTCATACTTCTCCATCACTACAACAAGTCATTAAACATCTCATTAAATTACGTATTTAACTACAAACAGAGGGTGGTAATGTCCACCTCTCTTTCTCTTAACAAACGTTTTAGTAATTAGAGATATTGTAAATATTACATTCTGTATTTCAAAATTTGTATAAAATCTTCTCATCAGAGAGTTGTGTTATTGTCTATAGCACAACTATTGTTATGACAATTTACATATCCCCACAGAACAATATAATACGCTTGTATTGGAATCAGCTAATGTATGGAAATGTTGATTTTCAGAAATGTCAACAGAGATCACCATCTAGGGATCAATGTTAGGAATGGTACATTAAGTTATATAGCCTGTAGGAAATTGATTTAGAACTAACAAAACGTTAACAATACACATCACAGATAGAATTACATGACTTTGTTACATAAAGGGACTTTTTCTATACGTTTGCTGGTAAACAACATCTTCAAGTTTCAATTAAAAACCAGATTTTCAACAAAAAACGATAGATAAAAATTAATATTTAATTGTTTTATTTTTCTTTACGCCTCATTGAATGCATCTTCACTAATGTATCATCACTCGACTGTTTTTTTAGTTATTTTTATTTATATAATTACTGACATTATATCATTTAAAACTTTTGTAAATAACATATACTTTATACAAACGACACACCTGCATGTTGTCAAAATGTCAAGTACCAGTCCAAGTAGGAAATTTTAAAATCAATACCCGTCTATATTGTGTATTGTCCCTTTTACTAATTCCTTTCGTTTTGTTGTTGTTGCTATGTTACAGCAAAAATAAACTTCGTCCATATGGACGATTCCCTACAAAACAACAAACGTCCGGTATCTAAACAATGGCTTTTGGTTTTACTTAAGTATAGCGAGCGAGTCGATTGAAAAGTTTATGTTTTTAAACTTATCATAGCTGTTAAAGGAAACAGTTCGGTAGCACTGTCGTGTGCTGATGTTGTATTTTTATTTGCATTCAAAATCAGCACATGACAGCACAGATGTGACATAAAATATATTTTTATTCCCCTCCTTCCTAAGAAAGAGGGTTATAATACATTCAAACTCTCGTCCGTCCACCCAGACGTGACTTCGGAGTCAAATTAGACTTAATGGCACAGGAGTTTCATGAAATGTATATTTATCCCCCGACTTTTGAAGAAAGAGGGGAGTAGTAATTAAATTCGAACGTCCGCCTTTCCATCTGTCACAAGTAAATCTCTAAAACTATAAAACACTATTTTGCAAAACTTAAACATCATTATTCAAAGGAGATGTGCATATCATTAACCCAAGTAAGTTTGCTCATTTTCCTGGTAGTTATGAACCTTTGAACATAAATGCAAATTACAAAAATTACTACCTATTGGCGTCGGTTTCTAATTCGCTGTATTTACTTGGAAATATTATGTGAACTTAATACGTGCACACTTATTTACCTATTACATAAACACACAGTTACTAAGTGTGTAGGTAATATAATTCCTGTCACTTCTGTGCCACTAATAAAATAGAAAATTGAAAAAAGGAATATGCAATTGGATACCTAAATAAATAGTCATATGTTAAGCTATACTTAGTTCTGAGGACATGATAGCATAATTAAGCACCAGATTCTTTTATTGCTGTAGATAGATAGAGAAGGATATTTCATTTCAGACGTTAATCACAGGGGAAGTTATTGTACTTCAATAGTTATTCCCTATTAAAACACTTGACCACAGACATCAAACCCTTGACCTTAGGGAAGACCACCGTACTTTAAAATTCCGAGGAGACATTTTGCTATCATCAAAATGTTGCAGACATTATCCGCTTAACGCTGATTTTATCATATTTTGATTAGTCTGTAGTTACGTGCAGTATCAAAGTTATAATTTAGATTGGATGTGATATTTATTTAGCTATCTTGTCTGTAACTGACTAACTGACTGGAGTAATGTCTGTCAATCGATGGCGTTCCAATTAACTAAGTCTTAACTTAAATCACAGTTTTTGGTTAAAATGTGTGTAACAAGGGGTGATAAGCCATGTAACAGACCAATAGGATTAGTCCATCTCTAACAGAAGCCACATATATATGTTTCTGATCTGTTGACAGATTGTACCACATCACTATATATAATATATTATCTGTTGTAATATTATCACTGTTATCAGGCTTAGAAATTGGTAAAATCTGTAGGCGTAAGTTTATGCTTTTTCATACCGCTAAAATTATAATTCTATAAAATATGTTTCTGTATTAAGTACACATGTGGCGGGTTTAGCTAGCTAAACATTATGTGTTTACACTTCCAGAGCAAACGACCTCATTTTTCTGGTGGAAGTTCACGGGTTTAACTTAAACCGTCAGTTTTGAAAGTTTTTACTATGCTTTAAGATTGTGGTTTCGACATGTATTTTTTTTATATAAATATGACAATGAGACAACAACTTCCGTCCATGTTGATGGTTTTTATCAGTATTAGAATCCTTGATCTCATACGGTATCCTGAAGCTCTCTCGGAAGCTTTGTGGTTGTGACTTTCCTTTCTATTTTCCTACTGGAAGTAGTATAAAGCCCTAAAGAAAGTTGTGGTTACCAAGTACAAAATTCAAATACCTTAATTGTTGACAAATCAATTTCAGACGAGACTTGCCAAGTCTTAGAATATATTTGTCAACGCATTCGTTCAGAAAACCGATCTTAAACACGATGGAAGATTCTTTTATTCTGACTAACGATCTACTTACAAACAGTTATTACATAATTATGAACGTCCAAACACGGCAATGTACACATGTGTAATACGTGTACAAATTAATTTTTTATAAGAATCTAAATTAAATTAGTGAAGAATTACAGCCTTGAAGTAAAAATATAACAGTCTCTCATTTGTATGAACTATTGTCACCAATTAAAAGTGACAGTCAATATAATTGGTTTTAAATAATCTTAAGCTTAATGGTTATAATAATATTACTCTGTGTATATTATAAAATTATAATCGCCTTTTGATTTTTTTAAAAGTTGCTGATTCAATGTTGAATGCTGCAATGTTAGATAAGTAACAATTATTTATTCAATGTTGAACGCTGCAGTATTGAAAAAGTAACATTTTTTAATGTTGAACGCTACAGTGTTAAATAAGTAACGTATATTAGGTACAGTTAGGTATTTTATTTGCACAAATTCGATGTTGAAACTGATTTAATTTACACAAATTCTACAATTTATCCAAATTCAATTTAAATAAATCATTGATTTGGGTTAACATCTGACATTCTCAAGATTGAAGTTTATGCAAACTAGTCCCATAAACAATTATTTCATTTCATTCCTGTTCTTCAGAGACTTTCAAAACCTAATTGTAAGGACACTTGATATTGTAGCTTGACGTTAAATCTTGAACGTTAATCCTACACTGACTTATCGTAGATAGAGAGGTATTCTCTATTGGGTTTTATTAGTTTCGACTTATTTTGATCGGTGGTTTGTATATAATTACATCTGAAATTTGAACACTGTAAAGACCAGTCGAAAGTTTAACTTTTAGCTAACGAATTGTTGCTATATCGGCAGCTCATTTCGACCCCTCGTTAACTTAATCTCAGCAACAGAACATTATCTACCTCTCGGTAACATTTCGACCCCTCGTTAACTTAATCTCAGCAACAGAACATTATCTACCTCTCGGTAACATTTCGACCCCTCGTTAACTTAATCTCAGCAACAGAACATTATCTACCTCTCGGTAACATCTCGACCACTAACAACCAATTTCTCGGTCACTCGGCAGTTAAGCGTCGACCCCTTTTCCTTAACCTAGTGCTTAACTTTTGGCAGGTCTGTATTGTAAACTAACTCGTAGTCATTAGTCTGTTTTAGGGGAAATGTAGACAAAGAACACGCACATCAAGTTTCCTAAAACTGATTCGGCTTGATTATTCTGTAGCACTAAATGTAGTTTTATTGGAGACTCCACCGACATCAACAACTGTAAAATTGTTTTTTATTTACAGTTCGTGTTGTGTATTCCTTATTCCGTGTAGTGTATTACACCAATTGACAGACGTACATAGTACATTATAAAATCTGGTGTTAGTTTTACTAAATCTAATACCATAATTCATTTTAATTGAACACAAAAAATACCAGTCCAGTTTCATTGTTTTTCAAGTCTATATATTGAGACTAATGTAGAATTTTCAAACATATTGAAGAAATACTTTGTGTTTTTAAAGTTAATTAACGGTATAAGTATTGGTATTTTATCATGTATTTTTCTTTTTCTTGTTTTTCACCTCCCTGGTGAAAAGTTACGCGTTTAACTATTTGCGTGTTTTCACAGTTTTTACTTTGTGATCTGTGGTATGCTTGTGTTCTATTTGTTTAATTTGTTTTGTTGTAGTTCAGTAAAACGGTTTGTTGTATTGTTTACATATATTTTGTTGTGGTTTTGATATCGTGTGTTAAATTGGTTTGTTGTATAGTCCGATCATTTATTCAGTGATGAAAACGATGTGGTTTAAAAAGATCGTGGATTACTTACCTTAAGTTTCATTAATGCTATATGTAATTCTGTTATTTTTATAACATGTATTTAAATAATTTGATTAAATTTCTTATATCAAGTCTAAAAATCAAATAAAACTCGTTATTATCAGACGCACATCTGAATTCAGGCGATGCCTATCACGTAATAAAATGCATTATCGCCAAAAACTACATCTTTTGAGACAAAAGTCACGGCTTTGTTAGATGAGCTTGAAGGTTTTGTAGTTTTAAAACATAAAATTAAAAAAATGTGTCGTTCTAGGCCAAACATGTGTAATAAATGAATATTATTCATTATTTTGATGTCTGTGCTGTTTTACCTGTTGTCCATTCATAATTAAGTGCAATGGGTTAGTCCGTGACGTATACTAGTTAGGAATGGAAACACCTGTATAAACCCGTATCGCGTGAATACGTATTAGCCAATCGGAACCCAATAATGAATGACTTGCATGAATGAAACTGTTGAAAATGCCATATCAAAATATCAGAGGAACAACAGCTACCTTTCAATTAATTGCTAAATTTTGAATCCCAAAAAACTCAAAAACGATAAGGAATATTAAAATTTTAACCATGCAGATAGAAAAATAGTATTTTTAATACTTATCTTTAAAACAAGACTGCAAATGAACAAGTATTAATTTTTCAAAAAAAAAACTTTCATGAAAAAAGTTTATTAAAATTTATTTATATAAATAAAAATAAAAAAATTGAAAAAACTGAGAATATTTGAAAAAAACATTCAAAATATGAAAAAAATATGTTCTAATAACACATGTGAAATTTCAAGTCTACTGAAGTTATATCAAGTGAGATATCTAAGTTTGAATCACAACACCCATTCAAAACATGTTTTTCATCACTGAAAATGTGATCGGACTATAGTGTGTTATTGTGTCTTATTTATAGTATCTATTATTTTCAGAAAGTTGAGGTTTATTTTAGTTAAGTTAACAAAGTACATGTGGACTGTCTAGTTTCAACACACTTTGAGTTCTTTTTTATATATTCGCCACCAGAATACGAAATACTACAGAATGTGATATGGGAATAAAATGTTTGATGGTAGCAAGGGCAGATTTTAGTCAAACCTATCTATCTTTAGTATTTTTAATATTTAATCTAATTTAAAGTATGTTAGACTTTCTTTTTATTTGTGTTGTAGTTCATATTGAACGCTGTCAAACAATATTTGATATCTTTGATGGCGCATTTCATTTAAATTTCCTATCAGACAACTACATGGGTCGTTCATCGGAATCAATTATGTAATCTAGTACAAAGGGTAACTGTTTTATTTATAGGATATTGCAACCCTACGCTTATCAGGCCTTTAAAAGTTTTATGGTCGTAATCACAATATTGTTAATAAGTATGATGTCTCTGTGTCCATGATAACCCTGGATATATTTGACGCCCCATAGTTCCATGTTCTTTTCATCCTAAATTTTGATTACACACATTGTGGATCAAGCTAGCTAATCAGGAGGTGATTACCCTTCTGTAGCACCCGACCTACTTCCCTGGTAGAGGTTCAGGCGTTTAACTTAGTTGTCAATTTCAAAGTTTTTACTTTGGTTTGAAATTGTGATTGAATATTTGTGTTTGTACCATGGCTACTTAAACGCTGATTATTTCAGATTGTATTGTTAACACAAGTTAAACCTGTTAATTTATTATTGGGAAAGGTCTTGGACCTGTAGCTACCTGATAATCTCCAACACTCTTCTATGATGAGTTCTTCAGATTCGTTGCTAATGTTATCTCGAACGAAAGCCTGGTCAAACATATCCTGTAAAACCAAAAGAATATATTAAAACAAACCATTTTTTGTAAATATGTTTAGTTAGCTTTAATCTATAACTGTTGTTTATACGTTTGTGTTACATATTTACAAATAATAAGTATTATTATGTAATCACTACATGCAGAGGATTGAAATAAAGAATTAATGAATGAGTGTTTGTTTCATGGCTACTGAAACGCTGTTTGTTTCAAATTGTATTTAATTAACACAAATTTAAGCTATTTTCAAGTGACATGTTTTATCATTTAGTTAGTTTAAACGGTATAATCGTCACAAAATACAATTATGCAATAACAAACATTTGCATAATAAAAAGGATTCGAGAACAATACTAAGGTCTTATGTAAACTCGTCTCCACAGCCGCTTAAAATACATGAAGTTATAAGATAAGGAAAGCAAGTAAAATATTGCATTAGTATGTATTATATTGTTAAAAAGTGATATTGTCATAAAGTGATTATTCTTAATACATATATATATATATATATCTATATATATATGTGTGTGTGTGTGTGTGTGGTGTGTGTGTGTGTGTGTGTGTGTGTGCTCAAAACTGTATTTAAAAATGTCTGCATATCGGTAACATTTTCAGTTTCAAGTTTTTACTTTTCTTTTGGGATTGTGATTTGGACATAGATTGGTATTTTTGTTTTTGATTAAGCGGTTCAACGCGGAAGTAAATAGATTTCACCTTATTGTACTTTTTGTAGGCTACGATTCTTACAGACTGTCTTTACAGTAAGAATATTAATCTAAACATTACAGCAACCTTACCTTTGGGGGAAACAAAATATAAACAAAATATAAACCACCTCCATTTCTTCTGCCTACATTAACACATCTTTTACAAAACTAATATCTACAAAACCATTTTAATATACTTTTTCATTCTTTTTCATCATCCATGTCTCAGTTAGTTAATAGAGGAATATCATAATCATTGATAAAATTATGAAAGTCTGAGTCTTGTGTTAATTCATGGACATTCCACGTTAGAATTTTTAAGTATTCCCCGCATCCCTGCTATACCGACGGTTTGTAGTCTTTCCCATTCATAAAGAGACGGTCCATTTAAAAATACGTTTCCCCGCCTTTATTCACTAAGGCATCAAACATCGGTTGTAATTGCCTACTTCGTTACCTATATTTTGTGGTAATTGTTGTGCAACTCTGTATGTTTTGTCATTTCGAATTTTTTCGCAGTCACCATAAAAGTTCAATTTTGCTACTATTGGCCTGGGTTTATTTCCCTTGTATTTTCCAATTCTATGCGTGCAGTCTATATTAATGTCTTTGGAATCATTAATTCCGAGTTTTGTTCACAAAATTCATGTACAAATATTAGACACAATCTTGGTTTTTTGATTCGCTTATATTGAAGAAAAGTAGATTGTCACACATCGATCTCATTTGAAGATCGAGGAGTTCCTGTTTTATATGACCATTTTATTTTTCTATTTCCAGAAATGATTTATCGATATCGGCGGCCTGAGTATTATTTTTTTAGTTATTTTTTAATAACACTTTTAATACTGTGCTCCGTTGTTTTGTTCTTCGAAAAATGGATTGACTCTGTACTTTTTCAATATCTTTAATTTTTCCGTCAAGTCGTTTGGTTTATTGTTTAACTGTAGCTTAATCTTATTTACGGTATCGTTAACAGTGTCAAGTGTCGATAATTCCGCATTTATATTCTCTATTTGTGAAAACAACTCACTGACCCATTGAGGCGTTGGCTGTTGACCAAGTTGTGTACTCAGGGTACTATGGTTACCTGCGGGATACACTAAGTTATGTTGCATAGGGTGCATTTGTTTGTGCAGTTGGAAATTCCATCGTATTTTGTGTATAATTAAAGTCTTGTGACAACTGGTGATAAGATTGATTATTATTACTCACAGTGTTCATACTGTTTGATTTGTTTGCTTCACTCTGCTTACCCCCTTTCGAAGTTCCTATCTTTTGTTTGTATTTATGTTAACAATGTCTTTTTTACTTTTTTCTCTCCCTTTTAGGTGGTTTTTGTCTGGTTTCATCATTTGATGTTTTTCCTATGTCATCTTCCATTTATAATAAACTTTGATAATTTATAACCATACTTTGAAACTGTTTTGTCTCTGCTATGTTCAGAGAAATCTGACCCTACTTTCATCTTTAGTAGTTGTGTAGCGTTGCATTATAATGTCAAAAAGCGACATGGTTTATTAGAAGGTGACTTAATTCTTAATATGTATTTTTTCTGCTCGAAACTGTATTTTGAAAAAAGTCTGCATATCAGTAACATTTTCAATTTTCGAATTTTTACTTTTCTTTTGGGATTGTGATTTTGACATGGATTTGTATTTTTGTTTTTGATTAAGCGGTTCAACGCGGAAGTAAATAGATTTTACCTATTTGTACTTTTCGTAAGCTACTTAAACTTACAGGCTGTCTCTACAGTGAGGATATAAATCTTAACATTACAGCAACCTTACCTTCGGGGAAAACAAAATATAAATGAAAATAAAAAAGGTAACTGGCACGCAAACAATGATGTGCGTTTTAACAGTTAAACTATACTTGTTGTCTGGGGATTTAGAAATATATCGATCGACAATTCCTATTATTATTTAAATATTTACCAGAAACTTTAAAACAAATCAGGAAATATGAGACATTCTAGGAACGACTCTATCAAAGTAAATGTTCAGAACTCATCAATTTGTCTGGTAAGTCATGATGTCAATAAAGTTACTAAAGTGTATAGGAATATTTATTGAATTCATTTGTCACAACATTTGTCGAAAAGCTTATTTGGGTGTATATGAATCGTGATCACGCTATGCAGATTTATCATCGGTGCACAATGCTGCTAACATTTTCTTGATAAAATATATTTTTGTTTTTAATCCATTATATATATTTGTAACCGAATACTGCACTTGACAACAATAGACAAATAAACCAAAATCTGCTACACATTTATCACTGTTTTAACAACAAAAACTATAAAACACATGATAAACAAGTCTACAGACCACTGACTGAATTATAAAAAACATGGCTGCCAGTGGAAGAATAATGACAATATGGCTTGAAATATCACTATAAATTACAATACTCCTGAATTTAAACTTTTTATCAATACAATTCATTTTAAAAACTAAAAAAAATTGTACTAAGCTTGCAGTCTGTACACTGTAGCCCATCCTTTAAATGAGCAACGTCTCACGAAATTCAGAACAGCTTCTTCATTAAAGAATGTTATAGATATGGTGGTTTATGGTTACTGAGCTTCACAATAGAGTCATAAGTCATTGCTTTTTGCCTTGGGGAAATTAGACGATCTTGCAACTGTCTAAGCAAATATTTTATCTTTATTGGATTTTTTAAAAATAAGGATTAAGTGCCATTTTGCACGGATATTGGATGTTTCAATATAATAAGTCAATCCCGGAGTGAAATGCTCATTTGCCGCTTCAAGTTTTACCGTCGACAATTTTTGGCTGAATAATTGACTTCAAGATTTGAAGTTTCTGATAAAGCTAAAAAAGGAATTCTCTCTTTACTATGAGAAGAAAAGGAAAATGTGTATTTTCAACTATATATAGCACTTTGTTCTTGTTATATTCTGGGTGTTCGCCCAGTCATCTTTTTATAATATTTTGGTATTTTGTCTTTAATTCCTTCATTACGTTGCATGTTTTGTTGTGGTGTGATTGATTGTGTAACATTTAGGTGAAATTTCAGAATCTTTCTTATCATCTAAGGCTAAACAGGAATCTTTCATTTTCAAATTGTTTCTCTGTGACTGTTCTAGGCAATTTTCCATACAATCGCCAATCTCTTTTGCGGAAAAACTGTTCAAACGTTCGTCCTACATCCTACACCTGTTGCGTAAATAGGTGGATTAATAACAGTGCAATTACATTTAACTTTATTCACCTAAGCCCACGTAAGGTGGTACTTCTGGTAAATCTATACAATAATCAATATGAAGCGCATGTCTACATTATTAACAAATACATGTTATACAAAATGTATTACATTTGAATATAATAATGTAAATATACTCAACAAAAAAGTAAGGGACCAATGTAAGATTTGATATAACAATCCATGAACTGAAAAATATAAAACACAAATGTATTTTGTTTTTGTTCTCTTCATCTATTAAATGATGTATTGAATAAATAAATTGTGCATGAAATCAAAACTCATAAAAAATTACGACAAATGCAAAGCTGAAATAATATGATTTATGTTCTACAAAATTATATAATGTTTTGATGTGGTCCTTAACTTTTTTGTTGGGTATATATACATACAGAAACAAAATACTACAAACATGTCAAAAACATACAGATATGATTATTTACACTATATGCAATGTCCCCACGCTCATTGAGATAGATTTGAGTTCTAAAATGACTAATATAAGCAATTAACTAAAGGAATCCATCAAACCAATGATTGGCAATCGGATTCCGGATATTTTAGTCAAATCAAGTTTTCTGTTAAAATCCCACATTTCTATAAACACGCCAGTCTCACGCAATTATGCCATCTATCTCGGCTACAAACAGCAAGATGTTCCTTAAATATGATACGTTTTCACAAAAAACTGTTATTATAAATTTATTTCAAAGATTGCTTGTCACTTTATAGCTTTATGTATTACCATGAAACACGCAAAACAATTAACAGTTTTCCTTCAAATCTGAATCTGAAACTATTATAATATCTTCTAATATTTCCCAATACAAGGTTGTTAAGAACTTCCAGAAATGTTAAAATTATTTAAGTTATTACCATAAAGAATGTCATGGAAGAAATGACTAAATGAATGGTAGAAATTTGAATTAACTGTGTAACATGTACTTTAGAAAGATTAAAGAAACCAACAGATCATCGAAATTAGTAAGAAAAACATTAACCTCATTTGTTCCTTTCACTCAAATTCGATTATACATGTGGCTGGCAAGTTGTTCTGGAGCACCCTGCCCCACATTCACGTGTTTAACCTGTTTTGTCAGATTCAAAGTTTTCACTCTGCTTCTGAATTGTGATTAGGACATGGATTAGTATGTTTCTTTTTTTTATTATGTTTCGGTTACTAATTTAAACGTCTATTGAACACAGACCAATCGGTTTAATTATTCTTTCTTGTTCTGGTCACACGCTCCACCAATTGTTTTTCATAGGCGTCAATTCCTTTGTTAGACGGTCACGACTTCCTTTTTGCGTTTGTTTTAATTCCCTGTCGGCCCGCTGCTACGTTGAGTGTATACTATAGTTTGTGTTTATGTGTGATCAATTCTTCCGAGTCTTGAAAAAGTTGCCATAAAAACCCTAACAATACTTTCATTCATTATACCTTTTCTTTCTTGTTGTATTACATATTATACCAGTTTTAAATTTCACAGCACTAGACGGCCGTTTTCGGAATACATTCCTCATCATAGGCTTGGACCAAAATATTAAAACCAAAATTATTTAAGATGTTGAAAAGCTATCCAAGGACCAAAATATATTTTACCACAATTAAGCTAAGGAATACTTTGCATGAGGGAGTATGCCTTAGTTTTTGAGAATTTCAAATTTTAAATTGCAGAAATTTAGACAATTATAGTATATTTCTGCAATAATACGAAAATTATTGCTACTGAGTTTGTGATATCCTCGGGGCACCAGCCACCAGCAGAGATATCGGCTCAGGGGTTTAAATTACATATTATACCAGTTTTAATTTCACAGCACTAGACGGCCGTTTCGGAATACAATTCCTCATCAGTAGTGCTTGGACCAAAATTATGAAACCAAAATTATTTTAAGATGTTGAAAAGCTATCCAAAGACCAAAATATTTTACCAAATTAAGCTAAGGAAATACTTTGCATGAGGGAGTATGCCTTAGTTTTTTGAGAAATTTCAAATTTTAAATTGCAGAAAATTTAGACAATTATAGTATATTCTGACAATATACGAATTATTGCCTACTGAGTTTGTGATATCCTCGGGCACCCAGCCACCAGCAGAGATATCGGCTCACAGGGGTTTAAATTACATATTATACCAGTTTTTTTTCACAGCACTAGACGGCCGTTTCGGAATACAAATCCTCATCAGTAGTGCTTGGACCAAAATTATGAAACCAAATATTTAAGATTTGAAAGCTATCCAAAGGACCAAAATATATTTTACCAAATTAAGCTAAGAAATACTTTGCATGAGGGAGTATGCCTTAGTTTTTGAGAAATTTCAAATTTTAAATTGTAGAAAATTTTAGACAATTATAGTATATTTCTGACAATAATACGAAATTATTGCCTACTGAGTTTTGTGATATCCTCGGGGCACCAGCCACCGCAGAGATATCGGCTCAGGGTTTAAATTACATATTATACCAGTTTTAATTTCACAGCACTAGACGGCCGTTTCGGAATACAATTCCTCATCAGTAGTGCTTGGACCAAAATTATGAAACCAAATTATTTAAGATGTTGAAAAGCTATCCAAAGGACCAAAATATATTTACCCAAATTAGCTAAGGAATACTTTGCATGAGGGGATGCCTTAGTTTTTGAAATTTCAAAATTTTAAATTGCAGAAAATTTAGACAATTATAGTATATTTCTGACAATAATACGAAATTATTGCCTACTGATTTGTGATATCCTCGGGCACCAGCCACCAGCAGAGATATCGCTCAGGGGTTTAAATTACATATTATACCAGTTTTAATTTCACAGCACTAGACGGCCGTTTCGGAATACAATTCCTCATCAGTAAATGACAGCAAATATTACTTCTCTAACAGACCAAAGTGAAAGCAAGGCTAGAAAGAATTTAGGGTAAGGTAGAGCAGGAATGTTTATTTCATACAGTAAATGCGCATAATTATAATAATAAACATAACCATAAAATAACTCTGCAACATCTCCCCCGCCAGAGAATGTAAACCAGGGTCGTGAGTACGATACTGGGGACTTTTTCTTTATATTATGATTTATATTTATATTATACTTTTCCAGCAGCAAACTATCGGTAATCCAATCTGTGGAAACTTTGCACCATTGCTTGCTATTTTGTTTCTTTATTCTTATGGAGTAGAGTTATGCAGAACCTTGTTAGATCAGAAGTGAAGACTGTCGCCAACCATTCAACCTCACACACAGTATTAAGATGACGTTCTGTCTCTTAACAATCCTAAATTTGGAGACTGTGAATATCATCTATCCTAGAGAGCTTGAATAAAAATACGACGATTCCCCAAGTTCTGCTTCGTATTAAGACTTATACCTGATTAATGACGCTCACGAAGGCTACATTTGAAACTAATCGACAACATGACTTAAATTTTTCTATTGTTAACTTTCCTGCAATATACCTGCATCTTCTGCTTTTCGTGTATTTGTTTTTCCCTATTATATACTATGGTAGAGCTTGTTCCCACTATTGGGACTTATAACAACAAGATGGTGCTAATAAATAATCGTTGACCAGGGATATTGCAAGCCTAGGCCTTATTATTTTATGCTGACATCACAGTATTGTGATAAATTTCATGTCTCTTTGTCCAGGATTGCTCTGGATATATTTGACCTCCCATAGTTCCATGTTCCTTTCACTCAATTTTGAGCTAATTCAGGAGTTGCTTACCCTTCCGGATCACCCGGTCTCACGTCCCTGGTGGAAGTTCACGTGTCTAACCTAACTTGTCAGTTTTACTTTGTTTCTGAATGGTGATTTGGACATGAATTAGTATGTTTTTATTTTATCTATCATTTGTTGGATCAGAGGTATCATAATATAATACTGGTAAAACTTTAATTTAGTAAGCAGTCTGTTGTTGTATGAAGTTCTATAGCTTTAATATACCGATAATCAGTATCAACAGTGTCAATATATTTTTATTTGCATTGTCTATAGTTGTTTGAGAAGTGCATATAAATATAGTTCTGATTATTCTATTTTCAAACATTTGATCTAAAGTATTTTGCTGTATATTGACACATTTGTTGCCAATGACACTTTGAAAGGAAATTATCTACAGAGATGGAAAGTAAATAAGATAATGACGAAACAATAATAAAATACCATCAAGGCAATATCCTGTACAAAATATGAAATATCTATAACTACAGATATAGTTGTAATTGGCACTGAAAATATGGAAAAAATAAATCACAATGAAAGCAATATATAGAGCCATAATTTAACTACGTGAATGTCTAATGATTGAACATTAAACAGAATTGCTATTGATTCGCAATTTTTAAGTGTAATTTTGTAGGATTACACATTCATTGTTTTATAACATTTCGTTGTATTAAATCAGATATGCATGCAAGTATCACATAGAAAATATCATTTTCTCGATAATAAAAAACAAATACATCACTGGAGTAATAGCTAAATGAATGGAAGAAATTTGAATAAACTGCTTAACTTAACTGCGTACTTGATAAAGGATTGGATGTACCTAAACACACATCGACAAAATAGACAGGAAACATGATAGAAAAGAAACATAATTTTACGATTTTATAGGGGCTAGCATTCATTGTGTAATTGGGATGTTGTTTGATTAAAAAGACACGTTGTGTCGAGTAAAATTGGATGCACTCTGGCCATAATGACAAAATTGTGTTCGATAATTTCGAAGTATGACATAATTGTGTGTAGTATTTTGTTACAAAGTTCTGTCAGGTAACATAACCCCACTTTTGTTTCACATAACAAATGTAGTTAAAACATCGGTTTGCTTACTGCTTACTTGGTTTTGTTTTAAACATAGGCCGCCAATAGTATATCTCTTTCTTGTTCGTTTACTTTTTTCTCCTCTACAATTTCTACAATTTTAGGAGTTATTCCGAAACGGTTGTCTAGAGCTGCAAAGTGAAAACAAGTTCAGTCAATGACTACATCAATTCCTTTTGTCAATTCGCCATCCGCGAAATTTCTTTTCATATTGGTTACAAATTTCCCTTTTTTCTGCGTTTGTTATTCTTCCCATGTGTGTTCTCTAGTAGATTTAGTGTCTTTATTTTTATATTTTTTATCGTTTGCTCAAAACGTGAATAATATACATCTGAATTCATTTTTACAGTTGTTTTTCTTTGAAGACACACAATACATATTAAAACAAAAGAATTAGGAACATCACATACTTTGTTCATGTCAAGACCCATTGTGTAATAGATGTATGACTTTTTTCATTGTATGACTGGTATTAAACATTGTCGCTAACATAAAAGTATCAAAGCAGAAATAAAATATGTAGATTATAACATAAATACCTTTACTTTGTATATCTGGTATTAGATAAAACACAAACCGTCTTACTTTCTATATCGGTCATTCGTATAACTGCTCATGTATAACAATAGTATGTGTTCTAGACGAACTGAATAACGAAAATTATAAAGCGTTATGGTTGTTTTGCCCGGGAAAGGTACGGTAGCTATACAGCTTTAATTACCCTATGTTCTCATGTTATTCCTCATATAAAAGATAATATGCCACTAAAATACTTGCCCAGGACATGGTGTTATATCACTGCTCTGATATTAAGGTCTTCAAAAAGTTTTATGACCACCATAACAATAATGTTAATGTCACTGTATTAAAATATCTTAGATATATTTGACTACTGTAAGTTCAATGTTTCGCTCATTTTTTAATTTTAATTTCAAATTTTGTTAAACAAATGGTAGGTATACCTAGTTAGAGAGAAAGTACGTACCCTTTCGGAGCACCCAGTCAAATTTTTCCAGGTGGGATTCGGTGTGCTTAACTTTTTTTCCAATTTTCATTTTTTAACTTTTCTTTTGGAATTGTGATTCGACAAGGATTCGAATGTTTGTTTTATTCGTAGTTACCGAAACGTCGTTTGTCAGATCGTATTTAGTTAGTTAAGTAAACCTGTGGGTAAAGTGGGTAAAGCAAATTAATAATATATTAGTTATGTATTGCCTCAACATTATAAATTTTTTTCCATGTTTCTTGAAGCAATATAAAGCAATATCAATGTTTTATAAAATTGAAATCAAATCACCCTAGTCGTATACATAAGTATTCTTTGAATATTATTTAAGTTTTGTTATATAATTCCGTATGTGTACTAAATATAGTTCTGCATGTGAATTGTGTTTGGGGTTAGTCCTAAAACAAACTTTAGCAATCGTTATCGGATAAATGACAAAATGCCACTTTGAAAAAAAACCAAAAAGATCAGAGGATGGGTTTTCATTGGTATACACATATCAGTGAAACTATCTGACTAAACATAACATTACCCATCGCTACATTAAGACACTAATTAAAATCCAAAGATAAATAAATGTGGAAAAAGAAAAAGGAATTCTTTTGTTTACATGAAGAACTTAAAAATCCATTTCAATGCCATGCTAAGAATTTTAATGTTGTATAAATAAAACAAATCCCTCTTAGATGCTCAAATGTTTGTTAGTCTGATGTACATATGATTGTCAAAATTAAGGTTCTGTCAGAAAGTAGTGGTTTGTAGGCATTTACTTGTGGAAAGTAATGAATCAAAACGAAATCATAATCCATGTCCAAACAAGTCATCAGGGATGTATTGTGGTACATACTTCTTGTTGACGAAGCTAAATAGTGTTTATTAAGTATCATCAGCATCATCTCTATATGCATTTCGTTTGCATGTTTATAGTTTTTTACTTTATTGTCTTGACTATTTCATCAAAAACATTTTTATACTCGTTCTTAAGTATTTTGCTTTATATTGACGCAGGTGTTTCCAATATCGTGTTGAAAGGACATTATCTATACAGATAAAAATAATGACGGAACTGAACAATACGAAAATACAATCGTGACCATAGCTTCTACAAATATAACATATTTACAACCCAATAGAGTTGTAATTGGCATTGAAATGGTCATGATAGACCAAGTAAAACATAATGGGAACCAATCTTGAGAGTAATAATATAGATACAAATGTTAAATGGATTGGACATTACACAGAATCGTTATTGATTCAGCATTGTAATTGTGTAATTATGTTGGAATGCTCAATTCATTTTGTTATAAAACTGGTAAAGAGCTTGCTTGTAATTGTGAACAATTTTAGTATGTAAAACAAATGTCATGACCTATTTTTGCACTTAAATCAGAGTTGTTTTTTATTTATCGCTTCATACAACACGTATAAATTTCAAATAAGTTCAAATAAGTTATCCAGATACAAGGCTCTTGTAACTTTAATTGTAAGTTCTAAGTAATAAATAATTCCCACGTAAAAGTTCACGTATCTTACCTAACTTGTCAGTTCCAACGTTTTCACTTTGCTTCTGGGCTGTGGTTGGGACATGGATTAGTATGTTTGTTTTTGATTCTTAATAATAAAATATTTAATATTTACAACCTTAATAGGTAAGTAAGCTCATGCGAATCATTTCATATTAATTGCAGTAAAACTTTATTTCGCGCATCATACGAAAGTAATTACATTAGATAAAACATATATTCATATTCAAAGGATATAATCAAACACAAATATACCGACCGATCCATGCTAAAATCAAAATCTGAAAAGCAAAGTACAAAATATGAAAACCTCTACTGCTTTTATTCTTAATTACATTTTTAACATATTTTCGCCAATTAATTTAAACTAAGGAGTGAAATGATTCAGAACGTGTTTATTCCTTTTCAGTACAACCAAACGCTACATTCATTAATTTAATTGTTATTTTCATCACCCTTTAGCGACGGTTATCATGTCAAAATTTAGCTTGACACTTAATACTTTTACCGTAAACATGATAGAATCATTGTATGGACCCTTAAGCTACGGTAATCATGATATAACCTGCCCTTAACGCTTTTTTGGTGTAAAAATGATTTAATTTGTTTCAACGGAAAATTTAACTTTTTTTTATATTTTTTGTCCCTTCAACTTAATCATGTTTTCGTGTTTATTTAATTGATGGTACATACGACAAAATTCTACTCGAGAGAGAACATGACGAACATTTCTGGAATATCGAGTTAAATATTGATAATATAGAAAGAAAACTTTAAAATCAAATAAAATACGTACGTACTATGTAGTATAAGATGTAATAATGTACATAAGTATACAAATAAACAAGGTTCTGAACATAAAGTTTTCGTTAAATTTGAATTTGTTTCGGTAGTTTTATGATCAAAATAATGAAATTTGCGTTGAAAAGCTGTGTTTGTTATTTTGTCAACTTAATGTTCCTTATATAACACTTGAGCAGTAAAGCAATATCACAATAAGACTTTAACACGCTTTTGCTATAAATTTATAAAGAAAAAAAAACTTTATTAAGACGTACTTTGACTAAGCTTCACATAAAACATTTTGAACTACATGCCCTTAATGCCCTCTGTTATTTTAAGTTGCATATTGTAAATGAACTGCGTACTTGGACGGAATATTGGGCAAATGAACTTACGACTGACATATTACACATGTATATAAAGTTGAGTTGAAGAAACAAAAGAAGCTAAGTTTTGAAACTATAATACAAATGTAAATATAAAGAGACAGCTCCAATTAAACAATATGCACGGATAATATCAAAACACAAAAATCAGATAAAACAGTTGAATTGAAGAAACAAAAGGAGCAAAGTTTTGAAAATATAATACAAATGTAAATATAAAGAGACAGCTCTAGATAAACAATATGCACAAAAATCAGATAAAACTGTTGAATTGAAGAAACAAAAGGAGCAAAGTTTTGAAAATATAATAAATATAAAAGGACAGTTCTGGTGAAACAGGGTATATGGTTAATATCAAAACACAAGAGACAGATAATGCAATTATTACATTTTGTACGAATTATGACATTTATAACCAAATAGAGCTGTTAAAGTGACAGAAGAGTAGAACGTAATGGAATAAAAACAGCACACGAGCAACAATATTGTTACGTAAATGTCAAATGTTTTGGACATTAAACAGAAATGTTATTGATTCGTCATTGTAATTGTGTAATATTGTTGGATTACACGTTCAATGTGTTATAAAATTGGTAAATAACTTGATTTGTAATTGTAAAAAATGTAGTTGTTAAACTATCATGTCATGGCCTTTTATTCTTTACTTTATTTTTCTTTCTTGATTCACAAAACATGTTCTATGTTATTGGCGAAATGTACAATTAATACAGTTAATTAATGGACATCATATGCGTAGTATATTAAACATAACATTACTAATACTCATTTATATGTATTAATACATGTATTATATATGAAAAATTATAAAATTTATCATTATGTACCTTTCTATGCCAATAAACATAAACATTATAAAAATACTCATTAGTTAAAAGGAACATTGAAGATCCAAATACAGATGATACTTAAAGAAATATCACATGTTTATATGCATCATTAACAGTAGTCATGTGAAAGTTCTTTTTCTATTTAATTATTGAACTGTCTAGAAATGGCGTTTATAGTGCTATAACTTTCAATGCCGCGCAAAGCAAACTGAATAAATCGCTCTAGCGCGTTATGGTTAGTTTGCTTTGCACGGCAATTGAAAATGGAAGTAACAGCAATATTAATGCCATTTCTAGACAGTTCATTGGTTATATTTACATTTCGTAATTTTTGAAAATCTTATTTTTGTTTTTGAATTCTGAAATAGATTTAAAACACTGTCGTGTACGGCACAGCTGGAACAGCCAATAAATGATGTCCCGGTTATAGGCGTAAGCAAGAGAAGAGAGACGTCACATTAGCAAACGTAATTATAGTCCTATAACTTTTTTTTGTATTGGTATTTTTATTTTATCTTTCACATAATTTTACAAAAACTTCACATTTAAATGCTAAATAGTATTGTTTATGCCATACAATAACACATATTAATAAGAAGAGAATGTTAAAATAATTACATAGTCCTAATACTTCATTTGGTCTCAAACAGTGTTTAATATAATCAAACATCATAAATGTAAATATAGAGATATGAACAACAAACAATTTAGGGGCGAATGGTTTTGATTACTTAGAGATTCAATTTAGATATGCAAATGCCAGGACTCCAATTGGTAAATAATATTGGATGTATAGGATTGCAAAGTTCAAAGGATCACGCCATTGGATAGCATTTTGTCACGATATTGGGTATCTGTAAAATGTCTGATAAAATCAGTAATCGTAATAATTATATATTTATCTTGTTTCATCTCATTTTATAGGGTTAATGTTACGTGTTCTTGTTGACTCTGTAACCGAGTACATTTAATTCAGATACAATTTCCAATTATTTTTGTAGTCTTCTTGAATTGGTTTAGCGTATTATTTAATGTTAATAAAAAAGTTAAATGAATCTGTTTAATGTTAATTGCAGCCAATCTTCATTTCGCGCAACACATCAAAATATTTGCACTGAAAAATTGTATGACTTAAAAGGTATATATTTGATTTTAATCAAGTTTATTGTTATTTTAATATTATTCTTGTTTTTTCGAATTAAGAAAAAAAAACGATTTACTATAAGTTTACGTCATTTTTTCAGTACAACCAATATTTAATTTTTAACAATAAATTGCTTTTTACATATTGCAGAGACCCTTTAGCGAGGGAATAAATATCAATTCTATTATGGCTCTAACTTTCTTTGCGTAAGAATGACTGGATTAATAATTTTTAGTAACGGAAATTGAAAGTACTTGTGTATTTAAAATTTATAATGTTTTGATGATAATTTAATTGATTGTACAAACGACATTGTTTTTCAAAAAAGATATACAACAATATCTAGAATATCCAGTTGCACATTGATAATGAGACGAATTTAAGGACATGTCCTTTTATTTACAGTTTACAATTGGAAATCTAAAGTCATAAATTTTGTCGTGAATAGTGTTTTCGATGATATTTTAACTTGTATTACATAGATTAAAAAAAAGAAACATGAGTATCCGATTTATTGCGTTGACTATCATTAGTTCAGAATAAATTTCAGGGGTGTAAATACCATTCTTCAGAATAAAAGGGCATTTATATTTAAGATATCCCCGGGTATCGAGAGGTTTGTAACGTACCAAGCTGCTTTTCCTTGCCAACTTGTATTAAGACAAAGATCATCGGAATGTGGTGCACAATTTATTCCCATAGGAATTCCAAATCGTCCATAGATCTTGTTTTTCAATTCGGCCTAAGATAAGTACAAATAAGATAAGTACAAACACTACATAGTTCAGAGCAAGTGGAAGATTTGTAGCCTTTATAAGACAAAATGTAATTATCTCTTCATAAGGGTTCTCTACCAAAACATGTGCTACGTGTTTAGCAATATAACAAGGTCGAGGTTTTTCTTAGATTTCAACATAATTAGTTATAAACCTACATATCGGACACCGATATTAATGTAGGCTGCGTTACATTAAAAGTAAAAATATGTAATTTAAGAGCTGAAATAGTATTCCATGAAGGAAATGTAATGTCACCTAATGAGCTTGAATTAAAAAATACGGCTGATTCTTCGAGTCTTGCTTCATATGTGAACTGAAGTCTAAATTATGATTACCATAAAAGGCTATATTTGAGGTAAATCACAATGTGTGATGAAATCGTTTTCTCTATTGCCAGCTTACCTTCTCTATACAGCAAATACCTTATTCTACTGCTTATGGTGAATTTATTATACAATGGTTTCCACTATGGGAACATTTAATAACGAAGAGAACTACATGGATATATAAAGAACAGACTGTTTAAAAATACATTGTTGACTTAAACATGTTGCAAGTCTAGGTTAACCATCATCAATATTATTAATAAGTATTCTATCTCTGTTTCCTAAACATTTATTTCGTTTACTTGTAAATATTATCGTAACTATTGTAGTTTATTTGCATAAATCGTTTTTAAAGTTGCAGTCCTCGTATCAAGAAAAGGAATGGGGGTAATAACCTATTACAAAAATCATAAAATACAGACATTTTATATTCCCTACGAAATGAGACATTTATAACTACTTACAGCTATAAAGAAATGTAATTGACATTGTAATGAAATATAATGGAACCAATAATGAAGGCAATAAAATAGAATGAAATAGACATTAAAGAGAACTTGTAGTTGAACGTGGCAGTTCACGCGTTTACCCGAATATGTCAGTTTTAATTTTTTATTTTGCTTCAGAGTTGTGTGATTTGATATGGACTGATATGTCGGTTTTTTATTATACGAGGGAAGGTCAAAAAGTTCATAGAACGGGGTATATATTGCCGCAACAAACCATATATTTTATTATTGTTTTTCAATATAATCCCCATTTACCCCAATGCACTTAGACCACTTTTCTTTCAGACTGTCTATACCTTTGAA